>JAOZGT010000008.1:5149778-5520184 GCA_035578325.1 Coelinius sp. EB29
TTCTATCAATGCGACTAAGGCGAATGCTTGGGAAATGTTCGAAGACTCACTTGGTGGGGGGCGGAGGGGGGAAGGAGAGATAACCGACGAGCTAATAGACGAGAAAACTTTTGGTCGTGCTTGAACGCTAAATTGAAATGGTCGACGAAGACTAACATCCTTCTATAACAAATCACGTGAAAGGTTAAGGGGAGATGAGCCAAGTTTAACTACAGTAGACTCTCGTTATAAGCACTCTCGTTATAGTCGAACTTCCCCTCATATCGATTTTTTTGAAGATTAACGCTTCCCCCACTCTATCACCTTCGGGCCCTAAGATGTAAACAATCCACTGTTCTCTCTGATGAGGCATATAGAATTACAGAAGAAATAAAAGCAAAAATAAATTTCTCCCAAATTCGAAGTGCGTGGTGGTGGCAGAAAAATATAGTCGAATTCTCCGAATTCGCTTCCCCTACGCCCCCATGAGTTTGACTATAACGAGAGTCTATTGTAATTGTGTTTCATCGTTTTCCTGAGCCATTGAGTGAATCTTTAACATCATGTAATGATATCAAAAACTATTTGAGGATGACGAATTTGACGCTGAATATAACGATTAAAGGAATTCAGTAATCGAGGGGTAAAACGGGATGTGTCTAGAACACATTTTTGCTCAAAATCTACATGATTTCAGTGGTTAAATGGTAATAAGAGTAACGAGGTGATTTTTAGAATCTCATTCACTATCTAATTATCTTGATACTGAGTAATTTGACAGTAGAGTCTTCCTAATTTTCACCCTCGGGGCTGAGAATTCTACGAACTGAAAGGTTCCGGAACACCCCACTCTTCCATGGAGAGCGCTAGTAGAATAGAGAGAGTAGAATCTCTCTGTTTCACTTTCTCTGCAGTGAGAACGAAGTAGTGAGGGAAGTCGGCTTGATATGATCATACGGAGTAGAAATCATAGACTCTACTTATCGGTGGGAATTTTATCAGCTTGAAAGAAAAGTCCTTCGCTCTTTCCTGCTCAAATCACCTATTATCGAGGTGATTTGATAGTTGATGAGATATCGAAAAATGAATGTAATAAATGTCCAGTAGACTCTCGTTATAAGCACTCTCATTATAGTCGAACTTCCCCTCATATCGATTTTTTTGAAGATTAACGTTTCCCCCACTCTATCACCTTCGGGCCCTAAGATGTAAACAATCCATTGTTCTCTCTGGTGAGGCATATAGAATTACAGAAGAAATAAAGGCGACAAATGAATTTTTCTCAAATTCGAAGTGCGTGGTGGTGGCAGAAAAATATAGTCGGATTCTCCGAATTCGCTTTCCCTACGCCCCCATGAGGTCGACTATAACGAGAGTCTACTGTATTCTTCAATTTTTGTTTAGGTACATGGGACCATTTACAAATTCTTTTGTAGTCATCTTTTTTGTCTCCCCCGGGGGAATACAACCAGTGCACAGTTTGACGAAGCCAACACGAGGCGTGTACTTTATTTATAATCACCGGCTCCGGCTAAAGACCAACGCACACTCGCCAAGAATATATCTTTAAAACAAACGTGCTTGACTATCTTCCATCTTTTTCGCATTGCTGCATTATCTGTCAAGCATCTACCTTGTGTTTTCCCACCGTAACAATAAACGTCAGTTTGTAATAATGATGGAAATCTATCGACGTCTATATTTCTTCATGTCAACCAAGTCATCAAATGATTTATGCTAACATAGACATAAACCGATTCATGCTAACATATTAGATTTTTGTATTCATCTCGATAATGAGTTACCTTTTAATGGCCTTTTTATGGGAAATTTTCTCATCTTAAAAAAAGTCTTTTGAGGCAGTTGCTGTGTGGTTAGAGCAGGGAGGTTGGTAATCTGAGGATCGTGGGTTCGAGTCTTACTGGGACTAAAATTTGTCAAGTTCCAATTTGAGGTTTTTCCGTGAGGATATGAGGGACAAAAATGACAGGTCAAATGACGGTCAATTGCCGTGGTTAGTCCGGAGAATAAAGTGTAGAGGAAATTCTAAAAAATTAATGATTATATCAAATCATATGAAAAAAGAAAATATATTGGAAAAAAACTTAACAGAATTAGAAGAATAAACAAGTAGGCGGTCACTCCCATGCGGCTGGTATCAAGCAGTCAAAGAAATGCGGTATTATATTATGCTTGTTTTTTTCTACCAATTTCATTGGTAGTTAGCTTCCGAACGGATCTAGAATTCATTCTGCCCAGAAAAAAAAGGAACTTCATGAATTACATTTCCTCAAGGGAAATCCCACTGGAATAAAGAAAATTAGTGAAATAAATTTATGAATTACATTTCAATTAATCCTCAAGGAAAATCTAAATTGATTGAAATTTTGCTGGAATTTTGCACTCAACACCAACTTTCATCTTCTTTGAAGAGGAAAAGAAACGAAAAAAAAAAAAATAATAATTGGCTGTATCTCAGAACCTAATGGACATATTGATTTCAAATTTTATACAGAATTGTAACTTGACTATACCAACTCCTAGCCCAAATTTCAGATTTAGGCACCAACTCTTAGTTGTATTATAGCTTGTAAGAGAGACTTCTGAGAATAGAAATAGAAAATCGACAATATCTCGAAAACTTTCAATGGGGCGGTATACATATTTTGATTGTATTAGATAGAAACCGTCGTGACAAATATTTTGAAAAAAAAAAAAAACCAATCGGTTAAGTAGTTTCTAAGATATCAAAGAAACTAGTTTTACACCTAAAATTCAATATCTCCAAAACTAATCGGTCGATTCCCCCCATCCAAAATAGCAACCTTCATTTCTGTAAGACCAACAATCATCCCAAATTTGAACTTTTTATCTCGAATATTTTTTAAGTTATCACGCACACAAGGATTTTAGCAAAAAAAAAAAGAAAAAGGGCCATAACTATGTAACTTCTCCATGGTCGGAATGAATATTTTTATTCAAATCGATAGATATTTTTATGCCGAATATTTTGGAAAAAAAAACGATCGGTTGAATCGTTCTCGAGATATTGAAGAAAAACGATTTTCCAATAAATGACGATGTCTCGAGAACTAATCGGCCGATCGAGCTGAAATTTCGCCTGAAGCTTAACATAAGAAATACCAATTATGGGTGAAAATTTCCGATTTTTTTCAAAAACTTTTGCCGTTTTATTATCCCAATTTCAAAAAAAAATCCAAAAAAAAGAAAAATCTGCACACACATAGAGACATTTTCTAAAAACATCATATCTTAACGTTTCATAACATTCTACATCATTTCCACACAAAATTGGAGAATATCAAAATCTTGTAGAAACAAAGCTTCCGTCCGGAAGCAAAAATTACCCTTTGCCCCAGTTGTCTCTACAATACAACGAAAATCTACTTCATAAACTGAAAATTATTTGCATTAAAAAGTATGAAAGTTTAATTTTCTCAATAATTTTCGATTACTGAATGGAAGCATTATAAAAAATTTTCTTTCTTCTGGAAAGATTACAAAAAAATTCTTTTCATCAAAACATGTCTTTTGTTCTCTAGAAAAAATGAGCAATCTCGGATTTTCTATTCACTATCGCTTAACGGATAATTTTGTTACAATGTTCATAGCAAACAATTTAAAAGTCCAATGTTTGTTTCGATTCTTGTCCATTTGGGCTAGATAATTCCTACTGGTGACCCACCACCCTCATTCCCTTCGCCAATGCTCGAGCACAAAGGACTTGTTCCTCTGAACTGGTGCGCATGTCCCCCTCCATCAGCATCACCATCACTTCCCCTTCCGTGCTCATCCCCTCAATTTACGTATCTCTCATTTTTTCTTGAAATAGAAGAAAAACACTTTTCAATATATTCCTGTCCTCCTCCCTCTCATCATTAGCAAAATCGTAATTTCAAATTCAGGGAGAGCACTCTTGATCAATACCATCACTATCGTCTGCCGACTGTGGGGATCGATAATGTTTATTTGAATGAATCTCCAACTGTTTATTTTTTCAACATTTCGTTATTGACTGGGTCGAACTGAGTGAGTGAAATATACACGTGAAAATGTAGAGAGTATATGATTTCCATGACTCCCATATGTACTGCACAGATGAATCGATTCAGTGTTTACTTCAATAAAAATTCCACGAATTTACGCTAGATATAATCAGAGCACGGTAACAAAAAATAGTATTGACTTCGCAATCTCTAATGAGTGATTTGAGAAGAAAATATTGGAGAATTTTTTTTTTCAGTTGATGTAATTTATTCAGAAAAATATTCTTAGATATTCCCTCCTGAAATCCCTTATATGAAAAATCGATTCAAAATTATAAGTATTAAGAGGCCTCGGGAGTAAAAAAAAAACTACTGAAATTCGGGGAAAACTTTGCTCGACGAATTCTCCTCCAAGAGAGCATGGAAAATTATGAAACATAGTTAAAAAAATTCGTTCATTTTTTATTTACAGGATGAAACGAGATTATGATCCCCGGAAGAGGATAAATAATTTTTTTTTACGTCCAAACATACGAAGTGATTGACAGGTCCTCGGGCTGCCATTTTGGAGTGCAGGGAAGGCGAATCCAAGCAAGATGGCGGCACGAGGACCTGTCAACCACCTCGTATGTTTAAATATAAAAAAAAATATTCATCCTCTTCCGGGCGTCCTCATCTCGTTACATCCTGTGCGTAAAAAATGAACAAATTTTTTAAAGTATGTTTCATAATTTTTCATGCTCTCTTGGGGAAGAATTCGTGGAGCAAAATTTTTCCCGCATTTCAGTAGTTTTTTCTTACTCCCGAGGCCTATTAATTACAATAATATTATAATTCCCTTTACTTTAATTATAATCCACATGTCTCCAGTTTAATGAATCAAAAATATTCACACTTTGTTGTTCATCAGCTGTCAGCCTAGAATATCATTTTACTTTTCGCCATTTTGTGGAGTGTGTTTTCAACTGAATAATCGTATAGTTCCTCAGTAAATGGTGCTAGGATAACGATCATTACAAGAGAACTCTGGTATTGATCTGAACTTGACGCACACGCATAATGGCTCAGGGTCAGACAATATTCGATCGGTGTGAATTATTGAGTGAATATTGCAGGGGCAACTGCCTCTATTAATGTTCTTATAGCGTGTTGTAATATCAATGAACGTTAGGTGCACGTTTCTCTAAGCTCCTACGTGTCGTAAGCACTGCACTTGGCCTATAAACCCTCTGAGAAAATCCCAAGATGTCCCCTGGGGCTCGAGATTGTGGGATAATTGGTTAATGTTGAGTATCGGAAGAGCTGATTGACGGGATAGAAAGCATCCTCTCGGTGCATTTGAGGTTCAGGGTGTGAGTTTATTGTCGTATAACACGAGAACAATAGTTGGGCAAAGTGAAGGATCCAAATGTCCAAAAAATTCCCATTTGGCTGGCGTCTCAAGTAGGACACACATTGTTGGACCTAAGCCCTGAGTTTGGCCGTAACCATTTGAATACTTAGCGGCCTTTAATATCGTCATAAAATGAAATTTATAGCTTCTCAGATTTAAATAGGATAAAGCCACGTTATCTTATGATTGTTCATATCATTTAAGAAACGTTGCGTTTATAATTGTTGTTTCTGTATACACGATTACCTCTCTTGGAGTAGGAATGAACCCTCTGAATAGAAAATCCTGCAGAAGCCTGTGGATGTAGCGGCAGAGGGGGAATAATCATCCAATAGGGAACTCGCATGGAGCTCAGTTTCTCATCCTAAACGTCTTATCTACGGATTATTTATAACAAATGAATAGCCAGATAGCAAAAAATATTGTGAAATATGTCCTAGATAATTTATGTTCATTAATTAAAAATCAGTAGTTTCTGAGATCAATTTTTAGGTTATGACGTCTCAAGGTCACTTGGGTAGCTTCCCATTGGCCGAGTGTCCGAGGGTGGGGAGTGGTAGTCCTTCATTGGCTGAGACACGCCCACAGATTGAGTTAGGTTGACTTGGATACGTCCTGTGATTGGTTCAGCGTCCAAGAGACCTTGTGACGTCACGAGTGATTGCAGAGCATTTGAAATATGGAAATTTTAAAAATTAATAACTAATTAGTGAACAATTTTTGGAACTTTTTTGAATGAAAAATTGTTAATTGGAGTTATGATCATGAAATAAAAAAATTAATAGAAATTCATGCAAGTACCCAATTGGAAAAAATAAAAATAGCTCCGGTCCTGCGCTTTATCCCCACCTTAGTAGAAAATCGAGGAAGGCTCGGTGAGGCGCTGGGTGGGAAGCGGAAATTCCCATTCGGAGGGTTAATATATGGGTTAGAATATATCAGTATATTATGCTATAATTCGCATATATGAGTTCAATAAAAAAAATGTATACTTTGTTATAGAATGGATAGGGATAAATAATGAATGACACATGGATTCAGAAATTGATATTCAGGTGCTGTCTGGAGAAAAGACATTCAATCATATTGTACACCATCTTTGGATACTCAAAGCCATCTAGGTCCTTCGAGCTACTTTGGCACGTGCCCAAAGACTTCCGGAACAGTTACGAGATATAGCAGTTTGAACTGTACTCCCTCATATACTTGTATGAGAAGGCTTGCCTTATACCCTCTGGACGGCTTGTGGTTTCGTGTCAAGAACCGATTAGGTCACAAATCTTTGAGCCTGCCATTTAGATAGGCTCATGACTTCCGGTTTCCGAAAGTAGCGCGAATAATGGAGAATCCGGAAGCAATTGTTTTGTCGCTCATTTGATGGCAGCTGATATGGCTTAATTGATAATTTTAATAGTTTTTTTGGGCCTCTTCAGTGATGGATTCTCATCATGTTTTTCTTCTTTCATGTTCCAGGTGGTACTGGTCTTTATCCTCAGTATAGCATCGCTCATAATATATTTCATCGATGCCTCCAAGTAAGTTAAAAAGGTCGATTATCAATGAAATTTCTAACAATGTCCAACAGTCCAGAAAAATGTCTAAAAAAAGGATTTATCGGAAGCAATATGGTCTGGAATTTGACGGTTGAAAGCACAACGATTGCTCCGGCACTCGGCCAAAGTCGATATCCGCTGAAGTCGCGTGCCGTCATCCATTGACTGTATTTGTTTCTCCTTTCAATTCTTTCGGAGAATAAATCAAAAAGAGAACGTTGTTGATCAATTTTTAATTCTGTTTTTTTTTCTGTATTATAGCGAAGAAGTCGAGCGTTGCCAGAAGTGGAGCAACAACACTACTCAGCAGATAGACTTAGCTTTCAATATATTTTTTATGGTCTACTTTTTTATACGCGTAAGTCCACAACCGAGATATCTCTGTTTCTATAAAATTATCTGTTCGAATGGGTTAAATTTTCTGTTGTGAAGTGGAGAAATAAAATAAGTTGAATGTAAAATTTTCATTAGATACGTAATTATCTAGATAATGAGCAATTTTTAGAAACAATGTCAATAGACCTTTTTTTTTTATTCTGAAATTTTTTCTATGGAAAATGTATTTCAACATTTTTCCCGAAAAATCACTCATTATCGGGAGAATAGGGAACTTGCATAGAGCCCAGTTTCTCTTAAATTTCTCATCCACGAATTCTTCATAAAAAATAATAGTCGAACCGCAAAAAATATTGTGAAATATGTCCTAGGTAATTTATGATAATTAATTAATAATCAGTAGTTTGTGAGACCAATTATGAGGTTATGACGTCTCAAGGTCACTTGGGTAGTTTCCCATTGGCCGAGTGTCCGAGGGTGGGGAGTCGTAGTTCTTCATTGGCCGAGACACGCCCACAGTTTGAGTTAGGTTGACTCGGATACGTCCTGTGATTGGTTTAGCGTCCAAGAGACCTTGTGACGTCATGAGCATTTGAAATATGGGAATTTTGAAAATTAATTACTAAATTACTGAACAATTTTTTGAACATTTTCGAATGGAAAATTGTTAATTGGGGCCATGATCTTCAGATAAAAAAAAATTAATAAAAATTCATGCAATTTCCTATTGAATATTCAACTTGTTGTATCACATTTTACCACTTCATAGTATAGAATGAATAAATAATTCATCAACATCAATCACGAATACTTTGATTATAATTTGAAAATAATGAATATTAAATTATCAAACAGTTTATCGCCGCCAGTGACAAGCTGTGGTTCATGCTGGAGATGTATTCGTTCGTTGATTATTTTACGATACCACCGTCTTTCGTATCGATCTATCTTGATCGTACGTGGATCGGGCTGAGATTTCTCAGAGCCCTACGACTGATGACGGTCCCTGACATCCTCCAGTACCTCAACATTCTAAAAACATCGAGCTCCATTCGACTTGCCCAACTCGTCTCCATATTCATCTCCGTGTGGTTGACTGCTGCTGGTATCATTCATTTGGTAAGGCAAAACGCAAGGAAAAAAAAACAGTCAAATTATCCAAAAAATCAAATAAATTTAATTTTCACAGTTTTTCAATTTTTTTTTTTTACTCAGAAAAATTAATGAACATATCGATAACACTAAAATTTTTATAGCTTGAAAACTCAGGGGACCCATTTGAGTTCGTGAATCCACAACCGCTATCTTATTGGACATGCGTGTACTTCCTAATTGTTACAATGTCAACGGTAGGATACGGAGATGTTTACTGCCAGACTATTCTCGGCCGCACATTTCTAGTATTTTTTCTACTCGTCGGTTTGGTAAGCCAACCCCTAATTTACATTAATTTTTCAACTATTAATTCAATACTTTTAGATTTAATAATAATGAGAAAAGACAACTGATGTAATCATACGTGCGCTGTGATAAACTTCTATTTGTCTCTCATCGACTCTATTCTATCTCTTATCTTTCATTCAATTTTTTTTCCCCTTTTTTTTCATCTTTTTATCAGTGCCATATGCCCCTTGAGTAGTTTAAAAAACTGTGGTTAATGTTTTTATGGAGTTGAATGAATAGACAAGCATTTTGAAAATGAATGTCGAATTATCTCGATAAGGAGAAATTTTAGAAGGAAATATCAAGAGACATTTTTTATTGGAAATTTTTTCCCCTACAAAAAAGGTCATTTGACATTTATCAGTCAGATAACTCATTTTCGAGATAAATGGTAATTATCGAAAATTTTGAAATTTTTACTCATAAAAATGTAACCACAGCTTCCTCAGGGAGTCTCTCGTGAGCTTGCGGAACGAACGATCCTTTTTTATGTTATCTTCTGTTTCTGTGTACAAGTTTTTGTCAAAATACTCCAATTATTTTCTTTCTCTTATTATTCTTTCCGTAACGCTTTATTTTTTTTTCTAAATGCTCTTAAACTCGATTCACAACCAGAACTCGGGTATCTCGAGAGGAATTAAATATTCTCCTTGCTCTGTGAAAGAAGAGAAAAATAATGGATATGGAAGAAAAAGTTGTTGAAAACTCGCGTTACCAAATACTTCCGGTCTAAAAATTTTCTTCACGTGCCACGAAAACATCGCGGTCGTTCGTTTTACATGCTCTGCTACGTACTTGTCTGTTTATATGAAGGAGATTGATGAAAAATTTGTTCAAATTTGTCGGATAATTTGGATTTTCATTCGAACAAATTGTTGAAAGTAAAATTTAACGTTTTGACAATTGTGTATCTCAGTAAAGAGTAATTTCAGAAGAAAATGTCAAGAGACCTTTTTTGAAGATTAAAAAATTCTCTACAAAAAATGTCTTTTGACATTTTTTCCTGAAATCACTTGTTCTTGAGATAATTTGATATTTATTTCAAGAACAATTGATTATAGACAAAAATGTCGAAAATTGTTTTTTACAATTTTTCCCTAGAATCACTCGTTATCAATATAATTCACGTTTTATCACTTCATTATGAATTTTAAATAATTATAAATAAATGTGTAGGTGTCCTTCATTTTTCTACTTTGTGTAACAGACAATGACGCAATTATTGCAATATATAAAATATAAAAAAAATTTATCCTTTGAAATGTCCTCTGGCCAATCAACATGATTACATTAAACATAATTGTAGTAAATTCAACAGTAATGCAAGCCACAGGATATTTTTTTCGAATGATAAATGAGAAATGAATGCCTTGGTTGAATGGTGATGCATGGTGTATGCACGATAATCAAAAAGACTAATAATAATAATAATTTTAAAAATTATTATCAACAATCGCGTCTTTTGAATCATTATTTTATGACAAATTATTGGAGATTTTAGGAACGTTAATCAATAAATTCAGTAATAGAAAGTAAAAGAAAATAGGGAACTTGCATGGAGCTCAGTTTTCTCTTAAACTTCTCATCTAAGCCTACATTATTCATAATAAATGAATAGCCAAACAGCAAAAAATATTGTGAAATATGTCCTAGATAATTTATGATAATTAGTTAACAATCAGTTGTTTCTGAGGTCAATTTTTAGGTTATGACGTCTCAAGGTCACTTGGGTAGCTTCCCATTGGCCGAGTGTCCGAGGGTGGGGAGTCGTAGTTCTTCATTGGCTGAGACACGCCCACAGATTAAGTTAGGTTGACGTGGATAAGTCGTGTGATTGGTTTAGCCTCCAAGAGACCTTGTGACGTCACGAGCGATATCAGAGCATTTGAAATATGAAAATTTAAAAAATTAATTACTAATCACTGAACAATTTTTGGAACATTTTCAAATGAAAAATTGTTAATTGGGTTCATGATCTTGAAATAAAAAAATTAATAAATATTCATGCAAGTCTCCTATGAGCCAATTTCATTTCAAAATAGAAAAGATTTTCAGCAAATTTTTGTTAAGACCTTTTTTGTAAAACAAGATAACATTCACAGAGGAGGTTCTTATAAAAATTTCATCATTTCCCGTAGATTCAGAGTTATATCTATCAAAAACTGAGGTTAAAGTCGATTTCATAGAATTTTTTCAATCCCTCTATTACTGAATTTAATTAAAAAAGCTTAATAAATTATTTATAATCATGCAATTGGCCTAGTATCACCGTTCAAACGAATAATTCATTTCATACGATACAATGTTCCTCACTCCAAATTGATTAATTAAAAAAGAAAAAATGTCTATGAATGAATAAAAATTTTCATTCTATAACAATTTTTTCTGTACTCATTTCCAATTGCAATTAAATGAAAAAAGTAATTTTTCCTATTGATGAACATTGTATCGTTGATGATAATATACAAGTAGTATACCGCACGGTGACAATGAATTTATAATGATTGAACGTCCAGACAAAAGAAATTGATGGGGAATATATTCTTGTCCAGGGCTCGTTGATAAACTCTATTAATATTAATTCATTAGAGGAAAAATTAATTGACAGTCATATATGTTTCATATAAATTTTCTTAATTATAATTAGATCAACACATATTAGCTCACGTGTACCGCCCGAATTGTTCGAATATATGTCCACTCCTGATCACTCTCTTACTTATGGACCAACCGGTTAAAACGAACATGACATGCACCTCGAGCAGAGCAAGGCAGCACGGTTATAATCAATATATGGCAAGAGCTAATGTAACAATCAATCGTCGATTGAATTTTTTTTTTTTAGTCAAAGCAATTTTTTTTTTTCAAGAGACAGGACGATGACCTGTTTTCCCTTTTATTGTTAATTCAACTAATAATAGTATTGCTAACAAATTCAAAAAGCTTGTCAGGAGAAGTAACAATGCAGCTTTTAGATAGGAACTAATATCTCTCATTGATACGGATAAATTGAAAAATTATTGCCTCATGTATTAATCTTCAGATCCCAAACTAAAAGAAACATGATGGAGTAAAATATTTTAATTAATAATGAAATAATATAAAATCGGAAAAAATGTGAAAGATTTGATATTCTAGAAAGATTCATGAGATAATTCAAAATTAAAAGCTTTTGTTATGAATGATGAATAATCAATTCTATATTTCACTTTTTTCTTTCAAATTAGTAAAAAAAATTATTTATAAAGGAAAAAATGGCTTTCCCAGAAATTTATTAATCATCGTTATTTATTTATAAGAAGGAAATGATTGAAAACACAAGGCAGGAGGTTAAAAAAAACCACTGAAACGCGGGTAAATTTTTGATCCATGAATTTTCGCATCTCGTTCATTGATAAGGTCAAAAAATTATTGTAAAAAAAACGTTTCCATCAGGGAATTATGATGAAACGAGTTGAAGGTTATCTGAAATAGCTAAATAATTTTTTTTTAAGTTTAAAAATACGAGGTGGTGACAAGTCTGGGCGCAGCCATATTGCTAGGATACCCCCTCCCTTTACCGCAAGATGGCGGCGCTCAAATCTGTTGACCACTTTGTATTTTCAAGCATAAAAAAAAAATATTTAACAACTTCAGATCACCTACAATTCTGTGATGGGAGAGTTTTTTTTGCAATAATTTTTTGAGCTAATCAATGAACGAGATGGGAAAATTCATGGAGCAAAAATTTTCCGGCATTTCAGTTGTTTTTTTTTACCCTCCTGCCCTCTTAATTAATGAATTTAATCATTAAAAAATCATATAGTGTATAGTCAGTCCGAAATAATTAAATAATTTGAAGAATCGTAAAAGTAGAAGAATCGGGAAATAGGAAAAATATTATTGGTGATGGAAAACGCATCGATAAAACTATAATGTCGAGAAATCTTGGCCACACTCCAGGTGTAGTTTGTGTGGTTCCAGGTGGCTTGTAAAAATGCATAACCGAGGCATAGCTCGTTCGGGTTGTTCAGGCGAGTGTGTGAAGCTACTAGGGTGGTGGAATGCGAGGCGGGGAATGATTTTCACGGTGAAATATGTGTATAGACGTGGAATTTTTTGCGGCATATTCACTTACTTAATTGAAAGGGAAGATTTTTTTTCAATTGTGCAATTTTTTTCTTCTCTATTTTACATGAAAAAGGTCCTGACGAAGATTTCGAGATATTTTTTTTTTTTAACACATATTCTATTTTAACACCGATGAGTGATTGTGAATTATATAAACTCGTAAATACAAAATATCGATTTTTTTTCAATTTATTTCAAAATCTATTATTCATTTTCATCATCTCCTTTCAATTCTCAGCTTTCTTGAAGTAATATAGTTCATTTTTCTCTCGCCACAGCGATTAAAATATTACTCAAATGAGTAAGACTTTGATATTTGTTGATGCATGAGATTAAAAAAGGGAATTTTTTAACGAGAAATTAGATGATTACAATGGAATAAGAGTTGTAATTGTTTCTTCAATCTTATAGACATAATTTCTCCCTATCGTCGGTGTCATGAGAGCTTGAGAATCTTTGAACGCTCGTCATGTCTGTATTTTCTGTCTGTCTGTGTTATGCGTATGCTCAAACGCTGCTGAAAATAATAATTAAATTAAAATGAAAAAAAGAGAAAAAAAAAAATACTAAAAAGAGAGCTAACCTTTGGCTTCTATTTTCCGTATTACTGTCTCTCGAACACCTATCGCCGCTGCGTCTTGGCATTTAAGAAATTGAAAGAAAGAATTCCGAATAATCGTGAATCGTCTCCTTTCGTCTCGATGCAATTAATTAAAATTAATTTTTACCATTTTATTAAAAACGATTTGTGCTTCCTCAATTCACAGAGAATATAATTATTTTGAATTAATGATCTTGATTTTAAGGATGTTTATCCAATCAGAATTGTAAAACTGATACAGAAACAGTTTTGACAAAATTAACATTCTCAATAGGGAACTTGCAATGGAGCTCAGTTTCTCTTAAAATTCTCATCAACGCATTCTTCATAATAAATGAATAACAGCAAAAAATATTGTGAAATGTGTCCCAGATAATTTATGATAATTAATTAAAAATCAGTCGTTTCTGAGATCAATTTTTAGGTTACGACGTCTCAAGGTCACTTGGGTAGCTTCCCATTGGTCGAGTGTCCGAGGGTGGGGAGTCGTAGTCCTTCATTGGCTGAGACACGCCCACAGATTGAGTTAGGTTGACTTGGATACGTCCTGTGATTGGTTTAGCGTCCAAGAGTCCTTGTGACGTCACGAACGATATCGGAATATTCGTTTATTACTAATTACTGAACAATTTTTGAAACATTTTCGAATGGAAAATTGTTAACTGAGATTATGATCTTGAAATAATAGAATTAATGAAAATTCATGCAAGTTCCCTATTCAGTAGTGGAGTGATTCTGATTCGCCATCTCGATTATAAGTAATTTTCGGAAAAAAAAACCGAAGGATATTTATTTGACTCATTGAGTTTCATCACTCTCCTAATGAATTATTCTCCAGTTAATTAATAACAATATTCTTAATTCAAGAGAATCCTCTTCTCTGTGAACATATTCCTGGCTACAACTTCCTTTATTCAATATTATTTTTCTCACAAAAAAAAATTTCCAAGTAGTTTAGACTTGAATCACAATAAGTAAAATAACTGCACGAGTAGAAAGCAAATAGACATAGTGAGGAAGAATAAAATTTGATGATGATATTGCATACCTCGGTGGGTCGACTAATACACTGAAAAAAGGTAAAAAAGTATAATTAAAGGTATCAGAGCCTCTCGGGTCGAATAATCATTGATGATTATAAATTCCGAGTATCAAGAAAAATTTCTTAATTACTTGACCTTAAAAATATTCCTTACTCTTTAATCTTTAATACTTAACAAAATTTTCCATTAAAGTTGGTGTTAATCAATAATTCAAGAGGTACTTTAAATAAATGAATTTCTTTTTGAGTGGGAGGTGAATTATTTAGAATAAATTAACATGCAAGGACTGCGTTTTGCTGATTTGACCCAGCAGTTCATTAATTATCATTGAATTTGCCTGGTTATAAATTATTTCTCAGATCCTTTCTAATCCCATTAATCTACCCCAAATATGTTATTTAAATTACGGATAATGTACTTAAGAGGCCTCGGGAGTAAAAAAAAAGTACTGAAATGCGGGGAAAACTTTGCTCCACGAATTCTTTGCCAAGAGAGTATGGAAAATTATGAAACATAGTTTAAAAAAATTTGTTCATTTTTTACTCACAGGATGTAACGAGATGAGGATGCCTGGAAGAGGATGAATATTTTTTTTTTATGTTTAAACATACGAGGTGGTTGACAGGTCCTCGGGCCGCCATCTTGGACTGAAGGGAAGGGGAATCCAAGCCAGATGGTGGCACGACGACCTGTCAACCACCTCGTAAGTTTAAATATAAAAAAAAATTATTCATCCTCTTTCAGGCATTCTCATCTCATTACATCCTGTGAGTAAAAAATGAACCAATTTTTAAAAATATGTTTCATAATTTTCCATGCTCTCTTGGCCGAGAATTTGTGGAGCAACATTTTCCCCTCATTTCAGTAGTTTTTTTTTACTCCCGAGGCCTCTTAATGAACAATTTCTAATTTGATAATTCATCATTTTTTGGACAGTCATCAGAGTATTTGTCGAGATAATAATTTTTTAGTTGTCGCGGTGGAGCACTTGGAAAGTTGGTGGGCATTATTTAACCGTAAATCTGTAAATTTGCTGCTCGCTGTACATTCAGCTGCTGCTTTCTTGCTTAAAAAAATACTCTCTGATAATATCATGTATTTGTTAAAAATTCTTTCTATCTGTCTCTCTTTTTCCTCGACTTGTCCCATATCACTGTTACTCTGTTCGATATAGAGAAATTATGTTATGGGATATATGATACTGTAAATATTATTAAAATGTCACATCAGGTGTAATTTGAATCTTCATTAGGGCTCAATTAGAATGCAGCTATGTGCGAAGAATTTTTTTTGCAATTCATAGAATTGAGAAAGAAGGAAGAAAATGAAGAATTGCGGCAACTCTCGTAGCTTCATTGGTGGAAATTAAATATTTCCAAAAAGCTAATACATCCTCTCATCAAGTAGATAAACCGTCAAAGTAGTATCCATAATTTCTATTTGCAGGCAATTTTTGCTAGTAGCATACCCGAGATAATTGAGCTCGTAGGCAGTAGATCCAAGTACAGCGGTGAATACAAACGGGAGCACGGAAAGAGGTATATTGACATCACATATACATCCAATTCTCTGTGTTCATGTAACCCCATATTCTGATATTCATTCAGGCTAATTACAATGGTCATTAGTTCATCTATTTAATAGTCGAACAGCAAAAACTATTGTAAAATATGTCCTAGATAATTTATGATAATTAATTGAAAATCAGTCATTTCTGAGGCCAATTTTGAGATTATGACGTCTCAAGGTCACTTGGGTAGCTTCCAATTGGCCGAATGTCCGAGGGTGGGGAGTCGTAGTCCTTGATTGGCTGAGACACGCCCACATATTGAGTTAGGTTAACTTGGATTCGTCCGGTGATTGGTTTAGCCTCCAAGAGACCTTATGACGCCGCGAGCGATATCAGAGCATTTAATTCAGATAATGCTGATCATCTATGAGTTTATCAAGCCATTTAATTGGAATATTTGATTATTGAAAATGTCCAAATCTATAGTGTGATGAGTATAAAACTGTAGAAAACACTGGAATTACCTTGAACAGGGTGTCGTAACAGGGTAAACAGTGAGTCTAAGGAATATACAATGGAGAAAGACAGAGAGATAGAGAGAGAAGGGAGACAGAGAGTTTGGAATTTACGAAAGATCAATTAACAAAACCACGAACAAGTCGAGGCAGTTTCCAACTGTCTGAACTTTCTACTTTAAATTCATCCTGCCCCTTAAGTAATCGAAGCACGAAAGCTCGATTAATTTCCACCTAATGCTGTTAATCTCCTTCTCAATTTTCTGATAGCAAGAACGCCGTTCAGAATTCACTCATACAGAACAGCAATTTTAACAGTTTTTTGGTTTAATTTTTTTCCAAACAAAATTATTTTCTTCGTTTTGCCATAACAATAATTTAAACATCATGATATTAATGAAGAAATGATCATTGAAATCAACTGAGAAAAAATGTATGAATAATAATCAATTAGTGTGTAGTAAATATAATCATTCAGTAGTGACTTGGTAAAATGGTTTAAGTCAATTTTATCCTGGCGTCAGTTTTCGATGAATATCTTGGAATCTGAGGGAGATATTGAAATTTTCAGTATGACCTTTTTTATAGAATACAATGAGAGCTACAAAAAGTTTCTTATAAAAATGTCTCTATCTCCCATAGATTCCAAGATATCCATCAAGAACTGACCTCAGGATGAAATTGACTTGAACCGTTTTACCAATTCGCTACTGCATTCAATTTTAATATGATAATGTGCATGTCAAATGGATAAATATGGAGTTATCTCGATGAATGAGTGATTTTAGGAGAAAATATCAAAAGAAATTTTTTTGTAAAATATTTGTTTAGTTACAAATAAGCTTTTTTGAATTATTCTCCTACAATCATTCGTTAACGAGCCTCCACAATAACTCCAGATAGTTCTAGAAAGAATTATAAGTAAACTCTGAGAAAGTATTGAGTATCTCAAGTGATTTAAAGTGCCTTATGAGTACCCAACAATCGTTCAGTACAGATCTGTCACATGCAGCCCAACTGCTCCAATATAGCAAAACGAGTACAATGTGTACAATATTCCACAATCGACTGCCATCCCAACTTGGCAAATGTCTCTCATATGGAACTATTCGAGAGATTCTATTCATGCAATATCGTTCTTAAAATGTCGCATTACATTGTCTCATGACAAAAAAATTACAATAATTCGCCTTCAGAAATGGGAGCTTTTTAGTAGTTGAACTCAAAAGTTTTTGGAGAATATCTCGGAATCTGAGAGAGATATCTTAATTTTTGAGATAACTTTTTTTATAGAACAAATTGAGATCTACAAAAAAGGTCCTTATGAAAATGTTGATATCTCCATCAGATTCAGAGATATTGATTGGAAAAATCTTCAATTAGAGCTTTATGAAAATCTTAAATTGAGCTTCTCAAATGCTTGAATTGAGCTTTTTCAAAGTTGTCAATTTGAGAATTTGAAAAGCTCAATTTAATTATTATTTTTGGGTATATATATTGATTGAACGAATATTTCGATTTCTAGGCCTGTACAAATGACATATCTTCAATATTTTTTCTTAAAGAATCCATCTAGTCCATTTTTTCAGGACTTTGGCGAGATATTTCTAATGACTTGCCAGATATATACTAAAAATTTCAACTCTCTGGATCATTTCCTTCGATTCCCATTTACTCACTGCGGAAGTACCTTAAAGTTGAAGTCGAGTTTGTCCATTTCCTTTAACTTTTTATTCAAATAAATTCTCTCCCTGATGCTACTTCCATACTTTCCATTCAAATTCATCAATATACTTTATTGAAAGTCCAAAAGGTATAGAATAAATCGATAAACATAGTTAACAAAACACTAAGCCGTTGCTAAGGAAATGCATTTGTGGACTTTTGTGGCGGTCGGTTGACGCTCCATTTGCACATAAACTAGAAAAAAAAAAAAAGGGCACATTGTCCTTGATGTTCACCCTGAATTCAAATTATCCACATACACAAGCATTGGACACGATTCAATAGAATTGAGGCGCACAATTTGCCACTTTAGTCTGCTACCTCAATCTGTAAAAAATAAAAAATCTTGGAAATTTAATTTTTTTTTCTCTCTCAATACCATTTTACAATTCACCCGGCACATTCACCCGTATATTGTCCTTCACGAATTGCCTCAGTTAGTGATAAATTTTTATTCTTTAACTATTTATAATTAAAGAGAGATTGCAAGGAGACGCGATCGTGAGAAGCCACAAATTGAACAATAATTGAATCATTAATGAAGATATCAAGATCTCTCACTATTTTTACATTCAATATTTTATAAAATTCCTCCCTCAATTCGAAATTATTCACGAGTTGTTGAGAATTTTGCGAGTTTTGAAGACGATGTCAATGAGAAGACAAGAAAATTCTATGAAAATTCCATAATAAAGAAATGAAATTGAGATTTGCAAATTCTTAAATTGAGAACTTTGAAAAAGTTCAATTTGAGCATTTTAAAAGCTCAATTTAAGATTCTCATAAAGTTTCAATTGAGCTTTTCGAACATCTCAATTTCAGCTTTTCAAAAGTCTCAAATTGACATTTTCGAAAAGCTCAATTCAAGCTTTATGAAAAGTTTAATTTAAGCTTTTCAAAAAGTTTAATTTGAGATTTTTGAATCTTAATTTAACAATTGAGGATTCAATTTGAAGATACCAAAAAGCTTAAATTGAGCTTTTAGGAAGTCTGAATTTAAAATTTTCATAAGGTTCAAATTGGGCTTTCCAAAGGTCTCAATGTGAAATTTTCGAAAATCTCAAATTGAGATCGAAAAACTCAAATTGAAATTTTTTTTTTGGGTGTAAGTGAGATTTACAAAAAATGTTCCTATAAAAATCTCTCTCGAATTTTAACATATTGATTAAAAACTACCGGGGCAAAACGGGATATTCTTATTTAAATTAAAAATAAAATTTCTCCGTTTTTCCAATGACATTGCATACAACATTCAATCATAATGATTTCAAAAAATGACTGCCATTACCTGAGTAATAAATTCAGCCGAAATGATTAATTACCATAGAAATAACATGATCAGCGTGAGCAAGAAATGCGCACGACGAGCGAGTGAATATATAATGTGAGCTATTCATCTTCGGTTGTCCATCATCATGACTTTTATTGTCTCATCGTAATGAAATTGAATAATACGCTTTATTAACCATTAGAGCACAATATGAGGCTTATTGCTCCGTAGATAATCGATCCATAATTATTTCGAGGATGTTTATCCGACACCGCAAGTATTCCAATAAATTCTTGATGTTTTTTTTAAATTATCAACTTGAAGATCAATCTCATAAGAGTCCATGAATAAGGGAAAAATTGATTTTCCGCACTGTTCCAACGTTCAGTTATGAAAGTCACTAGCTAGTTCCTTCAGAACACCACTCGTTGAACGCGAAAACACTGTGATAAAATAGGTACCGCCAGGGATAACTCACCCTTCTATATTATTATTTACACCAAAAAAAAATCTTAATTTGAGTTTTTCGATCTCAATTTGAGATTTTCGAAAAGCTTAAATTGAGCTTTTCAAAAATCTTATTTAAAGACATTGAAAAGCTCAATTTGAGCTTTTCTTTGATCAATTTGAGTTTTTCAAAAATCTCACATTAAGATTTTTGAAAAGCTCAATTTAAGCTTTTCGAAAATCTCAAATGGAGACTGAAAAACTCAATTTAAACTTTATGAAAATCTTAAATTGAGACTTTTGAAAAGCTCACTTTAAGCTTTTCGTTATCTCAAAATTGAACCTTAAATTGTTGAATTGAGATTCAAAAATCTCAAATTAAACTTTTCGAAAAGCTTAAATTAAACCTTTCATAAACCTTAAATTGAGCTTTTCAAAAATCTCAATTTGAAACTTTTGAAAAGCTTAATTTAAGCTTTGTGAAAATCTTAAATTGGGCTTTTCAAACGCTCGAATTGAGCTTTTTCAAAGTTCTCAATTTAAGAATTTGAAAATCTCAATTTAACTTTTTTCTTTTTTGGGTGTAATTCTATCAAAGCTGTTGTAACTAATTTTTTTCTTATCTTCTGAAAAATTGGTTTAATATATTCCTTCATCAGTCAAGAAGAGAAAAATTTTATAATTTTTCTTAAAAATGAAGAATTTGGATTTTTAAAAAATGGATAAACATCCTTTAAAGCCTCTATCTGAAATAGAGAGTAATGAAAAATGGTTCAAATTAAATTGCGGGAATTTTTGAAAAAAAAAAAAGAAATTAAAAAAAAACGTATAAAGTTAGGAATTTTCATGTTCTTACGAAAACGGCATTATTGTGGGTGTGTAGGCGGTGTTCGCCAGCTGGATCCCAGAGATCACGGAGCTCGCTGCGAATCGCTGCAAGTACGGTGGCAGGTACAAGGGCGAGCGTGGACGCAGGTACCACTAATTAATGAAAAAACAAAAAAATGATGAATTCAATATAAAAAAAAAAATCATTCATGTGAGAGTGAATCTGCATCATCCAAGACACAACCTTTTTTTTAAGATATAGACCCAGACTAACTAGTCCCTTCCCAGTTTTTCTTATCTCAAATGTACCCTTTAATCCATTAATTCAAGCTTTTGATAATTATTCACTTATTTGCTGATTTTATTTTGAATTAAATTACGTAGAGTTAATATTCGCGTAGATACAAAGTGGAGCGATGTGAGCATGGATAGCAATGCGTGAATACAGCCCCTGTATATCGGGTTTAGACGTTTGATGATTTTTACTGATTAATATCGAAGTTTTAAGGAGGAGGTAATCAGTACTTTCTGAGACCAATTTTTAGGTTATGATGTCTCAAGGTCACTTGGGTAGCTTCCCATTGGCTGAGTGTCCGAGGGTGGGGAGTCGTAGTCCTTCATTGGCTGAGACACGCCCACATATTGAGTTAGGTTGACTTGGATACGTCCTGTGATTGGTTTAGCCTCCAAGAGACCTTGTGACGTCACGGGCGATTTCAGAGAATTTGAAATATGAAAATTTCAAAAATTAATTACTAATTCATGCAAATTCCTTATTTTTTTTTAATCAAAAAATATTTTTAAAAAATATATATTCGAATATTTTTGCTGAGTGAACAATGAATTCTGTTGAAAAAATAGCATTGAAAATACGTAGATGATGTTAAACATAAGATTGGCAGTTTTAGTATCTGGTTAGGTGATAAATTTCATTGGAGGACAGATGTAGACAATGGAGAATTTTCAATTTAACATCTAATCATTGAATACGTCACAGTTGGCCCATTTAAATAATGGGAATGAAAGAAAATTGAAAAAAAAATTTCCACGTAATATATTTGTGCCACACGACTGCTATCGGTGACACTCCCACTCCAGACAAAATTAATGAAAAATTGGAACATAAATTGAGATTTTTTTTTCTCGTATTTATTTTGCAATTATTTTCACTCCCAATCTATCATCAAATTCTATACAAAAATTTTCCAAAAATTTTTATCTTCTCATATCTGCGCTGACTCACCGCTTTCTTCTTTCTCTCTAATTTACACACTTGTATGGCTAATTTCATTCTATTTATCAAATATTTTTATTTCTTATATTTTCAAATTTTTGCAAATACTATTTCATTAAAAATTAAATTGAGAAATTATAATTCTGAATTCTAAGGAACTTAATCACACTTTTCGCTCATGTACCGTCGCCAGTAGTTGATAGATATTTTCCCGTTTTGTCTCAGAAATTGCTAAAAAAAAAAAAATGTATAATTTTTTCACTTCTCTGCACTCTTTAGAGTCTGAATATCTCGAAAAATCTACGAAAAGCGACGAAACTTGTCTCTTCTGCAATTTCTCATCTCAACTTTTTCCTCTCTCTAATCACAATTTTCTCCAAAATTTTAATTTCCATCCTTTTTTGAGAATAAAAAAATCTCTCCAATAATGAAATAATAATGATCCAGTTTCTTGGCGGCATGTGTTAGTGTTATCGAACATTGTTCAATAATCTCATCAATTGAAACTGATTCAGTGGTCAAGTGTATTTATCTTCGAAATGAGTGATTTTCGCAAAAAATGTCATGAATTCTTTTTTCTAGATTGAAAAATTCTCTACAAAAAATTTCTTCTGACATTTTCTCAAAAGATCACTCGTTGTCAAGATAATTTAATATTTAAAAAATCGAGAAAAAAAATCATTGTTAAAAGAAACGTTAGACATGCCTCAACAGTGAATCATCAAGTGTTAATTACCTTAAAATCATCGGCTAAACGTGAAATCTCTTTCAATGAAAAAAATTGCCTTAATTAATTATCAAGTAGACTAGAATAATCGGAATTTAAGTTTCTCACAATTCTTAAATGAATTAAATTTAATTGAATAAAGTAAAATTACGTTTAGTAGCGACAATTGTAGAAAGGGGATATGCAGGCGGTAGGCATTGATAAGCTATTTTAGGGCTACATAGAGCAAATAATAACGCACGAAATATTAACGTAAATAATAATTAATAAAAATGCTAAAAAGTTTGTTAATAAAAATAATTGAGGTAACGTGGAGGTTGAGAAATGTGAAAATAAAAATTCCTTGAATAATTTGTGATACTTGAATTACTGAAATAATTAGAATTAAATTCTAATGAAAAATTCCTCAACTATTGAAGTTAACGGGGTTACGAATATCTCAAATATTTCGAAAATTTTCACATTTCAATGCGAACACACGCTATTACATAGTTAAATTCTTGGCTGAGGCACATCGGTAGCGTAGCTATAGTCATAATTATTATTTTTTCATATTTATTGTGCAATATGAACAATAATAATGTGAGAATTTGATAGAATTGTGAAATAAAAAGCGTAGACGCACTCAGGCTTTGACATATTTATATCAATAATTCATAAGTCACAACATTATCAGTACACGAATTAATAATACCGAACATGTAATATTTTTCGGACATTACAAATCCACAAATTCGGGGGGAGATTATACACTATTTCGCTGTTTGACACTAGCCCATGTCCCAAGAAACAACATTGAGTATTTAATTCCATGGTCAAATGGTTATGGATTACTCCAAATATAAGTGTAATTGATTTATTTTTCCAGTAGTGAAGAGTCTCGATTTTCCACATTTTTTAAAATGTTAAATTCAGTTGTGAATTGGTAAAACGGTTCAAGTCGATTTCATCCTGGCGTCTGTTTTCGATGAATATCTCGGAATCTAAGGGGGATGGCGAAATTTTTATTATGACCTTTTTTGTAGAGTACAATGAGGGCTACAAAAAAGGCTCTTATAGAAATGTCTCTATCTCCCATAGATTTTAAGATATCCATCAAAAACTGACCCTAGGATGGAATCGACTTGAACCGTTTTACCAATTCGGTACGGGAATGTCTCGATGTTGGGGGATTTCAGGGGAAAATGTCAAAAGGCATTTTTGATGAGAAATTTTCTCATCTACAGAAAAAAAGCCTCAATATTTTCTCCTTAAATCTCTCATTTTTTGAATAATTTCACAATTAATAAAAATATCGAATTTGACTATTATCACTTCACTAATACTAAATCAGAGAGATTCTTGAGAGGGATAAAATTTTATAACTATTCCATTTTATAGAATCCGCCGCACACCCTGATAAATAAGTCTTCCCCTATAGAACTGAAAAAAAATGAGATATATTCAGTAATGAAGTGTTAAAACTTTCACAGAAGAGTAAATTTCTCACATTTCGTTGATTACAAAATTATCTCAATAACGGACGATTTTAGGAAAAAATGTCAAGATATATTTTTTGTTGAAAATTTTCTCATTTAGAAAAAAAGTCTTTTGAAAGACCAAAAAAAAAAAAATTGACCACTTCACTACTGAATTAAATAATTATGAATGTTGTAAATGTTTTTACGTTTTTACGATCACTTGTGCACCGAGTTATGAAACTCAATGCCGAATTTATTTGATCAAAACAAATCCATGAGAGCGAGAGACTTGAAAAATCAAGAATTATTCGACCCACCGCGTATTAAATTCTAAAATCGATCAAACTTTTATCTCTGAATGCCGACGCGAGTTTGAGGGTGAGCGTGAGGTGAGCGAGAGTGGACATACCACGACCACATGAATCTCAAATACCAAAAAAAAAAATCTTGATTTGAGCTTTTCAAAAATCTCAATTTGAAACTTTTGAAAAGCTCAATTTAAGCTTTATGAAAATGTAAAATTGAGCTTTTTAAACGCTCAATTTGAGCTTTTTCAAAATTCGCGATTTAACATTTTTTTTTTTGGGTGAATCAATCCTGGCTAGTCCACTCTGCGCATTTGTATAAATAATAATAAATCAATCATTTAATTATATCGGACAGCAGTGCGTGAGCGATGCGCACAACGACGAGACTCCAAAATACCTACTTCACTCTATTATCTCCCCCTCTTGTATTTTAACCATTCTCACAACTCTATCTGATATTTATCCAAATAAATTAATTTTTAATCTATTGAAAAAGTGAATAAAATTATTAGAGAAATCAATTTTTTTCATCTTCTCGAATTTTCAATAAAACTTTTCATCTTTGGATAGGTAGAACGTGTCGGCACAGTAGTTTAATCATGCTAGGCGTATGTGTAGGTCATAGGTGTAGGTAGATAAATGCAAAAAAAATTAATTTTGCAGAATTAATTAAACTATTATATCTTTCAAAAATAAAATCACTAGCAAAGTGATGAAATACCAATAAACAGTAAAATTTAATCACGACTCTTTTTCAATTATCTCTCAAACTACTAGGTTTACGTGAAAATATCAATATACCTTTTTTGTAGATAATCATCATCTCTACAAAAAACATATTTACATATTTTCTTCTACACCCATTAACTTCCGAGATATCAACGAAAATCTAGTCTCATCATTGAATTATTGAATTTCACCATTTTGTTAGATAATCAATTATTTATTAATCGTGGTTAATTGAACAATGGTGAACGTAGATTATACAGCACTATCATTCGTGTATCTATGAATCACCATTTTACTCCATCCCCTGACCCCATCACCACCCGCCAGGTAGAGAATACAACGCACATTTATTTAAAATATTTTTAAAATCGTCAAAATCATTCAATTATACCTGTAAACCCCAGCCCCCCCCCCCCCTTGTCAGCCCGAGTATATTTTTACTATTTGTTGTTGAGTATTATTAAAAAAATTTGAACAACAATTGACAACGTTAGACCGAGACTAGACAGACTTCATCGTTTTGACTGACTGATTAGTAAAAAATAAAAAATAAAAAAAAAAAGAATAAATCATCATGATGAAAATGTATATATTGATGCGAGTGTTGTGTTCTGTTCTATCACGTGGTGTAGGCCATATTCGCCAGTTGTATCCCCGAGATAATTGACCTGATCGGGACGCGAAACAAGTACGGCGGCACTTTGAAGAACGAGCGAGGTCGCAGGTGAGAGACAAAAATAAGAAAAGAGAGAAAAAAAAAAGAAGTTTTTAGCTTCCCACCAAAATAAAACGAATTGAAGATTTTTTTTTTCTTTTCTTGTGTTAACACATTTTCCTATTGGATTATCCAATTATCGAGTTTATTCCTCATTTTCCTGTAGTTAAAAATCCTTTTTTTTTGGTGAAAGAAAAAATTATTTTGATTTTTTTTAAAATTTCAATTGAATTTCTTAATTGGAAAAAGAAAAAAGAAATTTTGTGATAAAAAATAAAAATTTCGAGTCAAAAGATGAATTCAAAATTTTTAGAGAAAAGGAAAAAAATGAAAAAATTTAATACTTTTTTTTTTTAATCCCAAAATGATGTTTTACTTAAATGTTTATTTAAAAAAAAAAATCACCAGATCCTTGAATATAAGATAATGTTAGTGAGTGGTAGCATTGGTGAAACAACACAAAAAACCCAAGTGCACATCAATTCCTTCTCCTCCTCTTCACAAAAGTTGGAACAGTTAGTTTTGAGGTTTCTCCTTGAGTTCTATTCCACTTGGCTCACCCCTCCCCCCCCCCCCCCATTCTACCCTATCCCATGAGTTTCCAAACATCTCTCTCCACAATCCATCCACAGTTGTTGGTGAAATAATTCATCTACCAAAACCTCATCACCAACATCCTCAGCAACTGGTGTTAGCTTGTTATTTGTTCACATTGACCACACTTGGGATAAATATGGCTTAACAATTGTACAATGATGTTTAATTATTATAAGAATTAATTTTTCAAATTTATTAGATAAATCAATAGTTTTTCGTATAATTCAAAAAAACTGTCTGTCAGTTTTTTACGGATATCTTGGAATCTAGGGGGGATGAGAAAAAATTGATAAGGACCTTTTTTATAGAGCAGAGTGATATCTACAAAAAAGGTCCTTTTCAAAATTTCGCCATCTCCATTGAATATCGAGATATTTTCAAAAATGTTCAAGCGAAAAAATTTTTTCCTTCTTCTGATACTGTCAAGTAGTCAAAGAGTATATTGGGTCAGACTATGCTCTGAAAATTGTCATTGAACATGAATGAAGCCACATGTATATCCCAGTGAATAAAAAAAAAGGTCATTTTTAATTATTCCAGCATGTCACCCCAGCATCGAATGCACTCACTATTTCTTTATCTCTGATTATACAGATAAAAAAATTGAAGAATTCTCCCATTTGTTGTTATACCAATTAAGTGTTGATATTATTCCTTGATGTTTTAGTCAGCATTAATCGTTTTTGCGTGTTAATAATTAACTTTTACGAAAAAATAAAAATAAAGAAATTAGGGTTCGTTGATTTCAAGGTCATTGTTAAGCTTAGGACATAATGGAGCTCGTCATTAAATCGGCAATCATCGATTTTCTAATAAATAAATAAATAAAAATTGATAAATTTTAAATCCACGGATTATGCACATTTTTGTGAACACAAAACACGATATAATAATCACGATTAAATGGCATTTTATCACAAAATATATGAAAATTTTTGGTAATTATTACTAACACACAGATTTTTTTTTTTTTTTTTAATTTTTCATTAAATTGTGGGAGTTGATGCAACAACTCGCGTCGGAATTCGTCCCTCGCTTTCCGGGATCACTGCAATTGTACATTTTGTATAAAGTAATTGAGACTCTGGGACACTTATCGATGATATTGACAATAAGTTGTAAAGTGGTGAAACGTAGTTAATTATCTCGATAATGAGTGTATTTAACGAAAAATGTCAAGAGACAACTTTTGTAGAGAATTTAATTTCCAAAAAAAAGATCCTTTAACATTTTCTTTTAAAATCAATCAGTGTCGAGATAATTTCATTTTTAACAAAAAATGTTTCAGTTGAATGAGATTAGTCAACTTCACTGGATGATAAGTTTTTGCTAAATATCTCTGAACCTATGTGAGATATGAGAATTTACAAAAGCATATTTTTTGTAGAGAACAATGAAATCTACAAAAAAGTCTTCACTAAAATTTCGCTATCTCTTCTAGATCCTAAGATAATTCCAAAAAATCGACAAGTAAAATCGTAAAAATTCACAATCAGTTTTTTGCAAATATCTCCGAATCGAAGAGAGATATTAAAATTTTTATTAATACCTTTTTTGTAGATCTCACTTTGTTCTACAAAAAAGGTTATTATAAAAATTCCTCTATCTCCCTCGGATCCCGAGATTCGAGCTCTCATCTCGTTTCACCACTTTATTGATTCGTCCCCACTATTGTTTTCTTATTCACAGTGGTCACCTTGTCGATGAGACTTTTCACAAGGGCACACCCATAAACTTGCATAAAATATACAGATATAAATTCATACAAAAACACAAACAGTAAACTACTGAATCGATTTTCCATAAAAACATTGTTTCACTTTTTGTTGTGAATAAATTCCCCAGTTTTCACTCCTTTTATACTTTATTTAGGCCACAGATATTTGAATTTTATTTTGTGAAATTTCCTATTCACCCATACCCATGAATTGATTAGACACAGCAGCAGGTTTTTCTTGCTGAGGGACAGGAAAAAAAAACAACAAATTTTTTTTTTCTTCTCTTTTGCTCTGTTTCTGTGGTCGTCACGTTCTTGATGTGTGACCAAGCAACAAGCCAACAGTGTTGTCCGTTGAATTCACAAGTATCTTTTCTCCCAAAATTTTATTTGTCATACCCTCTCATACATCTCTACTCCCATTTGTATCATAAATTTTTGTTACACATAAAACACCATCAGAGGAAAAATTGTGCCAACGCAGCACGGAATGGCTACAATTTTTATTATTTTTCAAATTTTACACTGAGAACAAAAATAAACATAAACAATACTGATACTCAAATACAAAATAAATACGTAGACATTAGTATTACAGAATAGATGACCTTTTGGTGCTTGAAATTTTTTTTTTTCTGCAATTGATATGACTAACACATTTTTTTAAATGCCTGCACTTGCAATTAACCAACGGCGTTTGATTAATTAATATATAATTCTGAACATGTTGAATTTTTGATTGCCGAAAATCATGGGAAAACCACTGATAAAGTATAAAATTTTAGTAGTGAAGTGGTGGAAATTGACTTATTGATTTTTTAATGTCAATTATCTCGAGAATTAGTAATTTTAGGGAAAAATGTTAAGAGACATTTTCTATTGAAAATTGAATTCTCTATAAAAAGTATTTTATGACATTTTTCCCTAAAATCAGTCGTTTACGATGTAATTGCGTAATTAATAAAGTCGATTTTGAATTTAACACAAGTGGAAATTGCAATCAATTATTGAATCAATCTTGTTAATTATCGAGTTTAGGAGAAAATGTTGAGAGGCCTTTTTTTTGGAAATTAAATTCTCTACAAAAATTGTCTTTTGACATTTTCTCGTAAAATCACTCGCTTTCGAGATAAATTCAGAACAAAATTTTGATTTTTCATTTTCACTTCACTACTCAATTTTTAGTATTGAATTAAATTGTAAAATAGGTTATTATAGTTTTTGTATCGAAAATTGACACATTTAGAATCAGCTGACATTTATTCATTACCTCCAATTCCTATCGCTATCTCGTGGTAAGTTGTAGTGAATTTCTAACTAGAAATGTTGAGAATTTATTGTTGAAAAGATTTTTTTTTGTAAATATCTTATAAACGAATAGGTTGACAGAAATTTATCAAAAAACATTTTTTGTTGAAAATTAAATTATCTACAAAAAGTGTCTCTTGACATTTTTCCCTGAGATCACTAATTCTCGAGATATTTACAAAAAAAATCATTTCAATTTCCTAAATCCACTCGATTCCGATGAATTAATTTAAAAAAAAAAAACCACAACCACAGCCTCTCAACAATCTGAATAAATCACAAAGAAAAAACTGAATTAATACTCCCACTATGACTAAATACAATAATTAGAAATTGCTAGTCTGTAGATCCATGTAGCACCTCGTAGTTTGCTTGTAAATTTCACAAAAATCAATTAAAAAATAATGAGAAACCATAATATATTGTATCAAATTAACAAGTTACTTGTGTTGGCAGACACATTGTTGTTTGCGGTCACATCACCTACGAGTCAGTTTCCCACTTCCTCAAGGATTTTTTGCACGAGGATCGTGAGGATGTCGACGTCGAAGTGGTCTTCTTGCACAGGTATGATGATTAATACCCAATCTAAAGAAATAAAAAAAATTGATATTCATCGGAATAAATGAAAAAAAAAAAATCAAAACGTAAGTATAAAACTGATAATTAATTGTATTAAATTAAATTGAAAAAATTTGATTTAATTTTGAAGCAAATTTTTTCAAAAAATTAAATTTTTTTTTTATGTGTAAATATGTCTCGATGTATTTAGCCCCCTGGTAAGTATCCTTTCCAAGTGCGGATATTTCTGTCAGGTCAATAAGACGATGGAGGTTCATAAAGTTCATCAGATTAATTATTAATTTATTGACACAAAAATAATATTGGACAATCGTCGTCTGATTGGCCTGTGCATAAGGGACGTCCACCTGTGCTTACAGAAAAGAACCGGATCTTGAATTGGAGGGTCTCCTGAAGAGGCATTACACCACCGTGGAGTTTTTTCAGGGAACTATGATGAATGCTGTGGATCTTGAGCGTGTTAAGGTATCATCCACAACAACACCACAATGTTGACACTCGATAGATATAAACACTTTTATTTCACAACTCACAGAGACATTTATTATTATTTTTTTCTTCAGGAGAATATTAGGGATTACCTGTGGGACAACTTGATGGATCGATTCTCATCTGATTTTATTTATTTAATATTGTTAAAGAATATAAATTTAGTTGGGAATTACTGTGAATCGTATTAAAAAGTATTATATTCAGTGAATTTTTTCGCTCATTATATTCCAGAATTGTACTTACGTATCTATACTGTGACGAGTGAACCAAGTCTTTCATACAATTTTAATGAACATACATTCTATTTTTCTTATCCTCTGGATAATCATGAGGATGTCACGTAAGGATTCAAATGAATTTTGATTTTTTTTTTTTCAACTGATGATGGAGGAAGTTACTTTCTTCATGTTGTTGACAATAGGGAACTTGCATGAATTTTTATTAATTTTTTTATTTCAAGATCATGACTCCAATTAACAAATTTTAATTCGAAAATTTTCGAAAAATTGTTCAGTAATTAGTAATTAATTTTTAAAATTTCCATCAATTGCTCGTGACGTCACAAGGTCTTTTGGACGCTAAACCAATCACAGGACGTATACAAGTCAACCTAACTTGACCTGTGGGCGTGTCTCAGCCAATGAAGAACTACGACTCCCCACCCTCGGACACTCGGCCAATGGGAAGCTACCCAAGTGACCTTGAGACGTCATAACCTAAAAATTGATCTCAGGAACCACTGATTTTTAATTAATTATCATAAATTATCTAAGACATATTTCACAACTCCAATAATAATTAACGTATGACGAAAAATTTGTTTATTAAATTTTCTAAAAGTTGTGACAAATTTTTTTATCATAAAAAAAGTTAATTTCCCATGTTCCTTCATCAGTGGAAAAAAAAATCAGAATTTTTATTGAACAAAAATTTTCACAAAATGGATAAAATCACTGCAAGTTGAAAGACAACGTTAACACTCAATTTGATTCAAATACAATTGAAACACGTAGAAAAAGCCAATGGCCTGTGCGGCTGCATGAGTTATGCTGTTATTTGAGCTATGGTTTATACCATAACAAGGTGCCATATTTAGTAGAATAAATTATTTAGCCGTTAAAAAATAATTGTTTATTTATTTATCTATACGTAAGAATTTTGACAGCACGGAGAGCCAATGATGGAGAGGAGAATGGACTTGTGGAGGATTTATTTATTCATTTAGATTTATTATTTAAATTTTACTAGTTTTTAATTATTTTTTAACTCATTATTGATGACAAGAGGACAATTATTAAATGGATGATTGATATGAATGATTTATTGTCAATTTGATAAATACATAAATCGTGATCGGACCAATAGGAAACCACCAGATCTCGAGTTGGAGGGACTGTTCAAGCGCCACTTCACCACCGTCGAGTTCTTTCAGGGCACCATCATGAATCCCATTGATCTACAACGGGTCAAGGTGAGTCAACACTGAGAAAAAAAAAGAAGAAAAAAAAAAGGATTATACAAAATGATAAATAACAGCTCAAGTAACAACCCAATGATAAAAAGCATTAATTATTAAAAGAATAATTATCTATTTGGCTAAATTAATTGGATGATTCGCACACGCCTCACGTCTATCTTTGACCTAATTAACTCAATGTACAGCAGAGAGAAAAATTTTATTTGGCTTGAGTAAATTAACAATTTTTGGTGAATTAGGTGTTGAATTAATTATTGATTGATTAATCAAATGTAATTAAAGAGATCCTTTTGCGTAATTGAATTATTAATTATTGGATTTGAAGGGAATTTATATTCTCAAATGAAATTTTTCGGTATTTCTGATTGACATATTCCTTCTGTGGCTCCATCAGTCTTTCTTCAAATGTGTTTAAGTACTCGCTAATACTTGTCTCACATTGTCTGTCTCTATTTTCGTTCATGCATCAGTCTCGGAGAGTTTTTTAACAGATGAAAATTGGTGGCATTCAGTTTTATTCTTGATATTATCTCGGGTTGAGGGGCTGGGGCAATACGAGTATCGTGATTAGGCGAATTATTAGTGAAGTTGAAAATTTTTATCAGTAAAATTTTTCATTCATGTTGATTGTGTTCACTCGTATTGGGAAATCTTGGTTTTAGGAGATAATTTCAAGAGAAATTTTTTTTTTTTTTTTTTTTAGGGAAATTTAATTTGTGACAAGAAAAGTCTCTTGATAAGTTTTTCTGGAATCGATAATAGGGAGCTTGCATGAATTTTTATTAATTTTTTTATCTCAAAATCATAATCTCAATTAATAATTTTTCATTCGAAAGAGTTTCAAAAATTGTTCAGTAATTAGTAATTAATTTTAAAAATTTCCATATTTCAAATGCTCTAATACCGCTCGTGACGTCACAAGGTCTCTTGGAGGTTTAACCAATCACAGGATGTATCCAAGTCAACCTAACCTAATCTGTGAGCGTGTCTCAGCCAATGAAGGATTACGACTCCCCACCCTCTGACACTCGGCCAATGGGAAGCTACCCAAGTGACCTTGAGACGTCATAACCTCAAAATTGGTCTCAGAAACTACTGATTTGGCTATTCATATTTGGAGAAGACATCGGCCACTTGCCCTCTACATACGAGGGATATAGCCAACAAATGGAATAGAATAGAATAGAATTTGGCTATTCATTTGTTATGAAGAATGCGTAGATGAGAAGTTTAAGAGAAAAACTGAGCTCCATGCAAGTTCCCTATTATCTCAAAGACCAGTTGTACATTTAATGAGACTTTATCACTTCACTATTGAAATAATCGACGAGGAAATGAAAAAAAATATGAACATAGTAATGGGCAAAAGATTTTTTTTTTTTACTCACGACGTTTTATCGGGGCATGGTTGTTTGCCTGTATGTTCAGACCCATGTCAGAAGCCCATCAGGATAATAAAAAAATAACCTTTTTTGTTATCGTGAGTCGTTTAGTCATTGGCGTGCTGCACTCATTCACGTACATGAATTTTCCTTAGTACTCCTGTCATTCTTGAAAATAAAATTTGATTCATTTTGTGAGACAAACAACTGTACTCATCTATTATTAATGTCTATCACTCAGAGACTTGTTGTACCGGAATTTTGAGTCGATGGGAAATGATTTATTGGCGAGAAAATATAATTTTTCTCATCTCAAATATTGATTTATCTCGAAAACGAGATGTTTTAGAAAAAAATATGGAAAGACTTTTTTGTCAGAAATTTTTCATTCCACAAAGAAAAAAAAAATCTTTTGACATTTTCCCCTCAAACCACTCGTTTTCGAGATAAATAAACAATTCTAAAAAATTGTAAAGTTAGAATGGGGAAAGAAATAAATTCTCGCCTATATTTTTATCCTTTACAAAAATCACACTAGATTCCATAAAAAATGGCTCAACACTCCTATCCTTTTCATTGAATGTGTACACAAACATAAAAATTCAAAAATTAGTGAAAACAAAATTATAAAAATTGAAAGAAAATCAAAAAGAAAGAGCAACACCCCTTTGAAAGGTTTACATATATGTTACTCCCACGGATAGAGACCCATGCCTGCTGTCGACCCAGGTGGGTAAGTGCTCGTGCCTCTCACATGTCTTTTCTTCTTTGAATCTTTAATTTTTATTTCAATGAGTTACTAGTGAATATATATTTTTTATAAAGCCTGTTGTAATAGGATCTTATTAGTGATGTAGTATATAGCATAGAGATGCACCCATCCGAGTGATACTTATGTACACATATGTAGGAGGTACATGGGCTCATCATTTCCCCAATTTCTTCATTTAATTTGATTTTTTGTTTTAGGAAGAAATGTATGAATATTCCCGTGAATTCCTCTTTTCTACTTATTTTATAATGCAGAGAATTTTTAGGTCTAAAAAAAAATGTCCCTTCACGTTTTCACCTCATTAATCAAGATTTTATCTCTAATTAAAAAACGTAATGACCTTTTTTGTACATGTCATTCTGCTCTACAAAAAAGGTTCCTACAGAAATTTCTCCATACACCAAAAAAAAAAAATCTTAATTTGAGCTTTTCGATCTCAATTTGAGATTTTTTGAAAAGCTTAAATTGAGCTTTTCGAAAATCTTATTTAAAAGCATTGAAAAGCTCAATTTGAGCTTTCCAGTTCTTAATTTGAGATTTTCAAAAATATCACATTTTGAAAAGCTCAAATCTTAAATTGAGACTTTCGAAAACTCACATTAAGCTTTTCGGTATTTTCAAATTGAACCTTCAATTGTTAAATTAAGATTAAAAAATCTCAAATTAAACTTTTCGAAAAGCTTAAATTAAACTTTTCATAAAGCTTAAATAGAGCTTTTCGAAAATCTAAATTTGAAACTTTTAAAAATCTCAAGTTGAGACTTTCGAAACGTTCAATTAAAGCTTTATAAAAATCATAAATTGAGCTTTTCAAACCATCAAATTGAACTTTTTCAAAATTCTCAATTTAAGAATTTGAAAATCTCAATTTAACCTATTTTTTTGGGCGTATCCCTCAGATCCCGAGATCTTTTCCAAAAACTCAATTTAATCAAGAAATTCTCTGAAGTATTTAATCATGGCCAAATGACGTTGACTACTTCAACATTGTCTACTAATAAATAATTTTACCTCTAAAACCAACTAGTGTATTCGCATGCTGTTTGATGGCGCTTCAATGATATTATTACAAACGTCATTTCGTTGTTTTATGGTGTTAATATTTGACAAGTGTTTATGCGGCCTCTACAATATAACATAAACACAACTAAATACATTTAACAACTGTACATACCTCCTCATTAATAAACCATCAACATCGTCAGCCGCAACTTCTTACAGCCTTCATGTTGTTCCATTAAATATATCAACTATACCTTCAATGTTATTCACGTAATTCAACTATTTTTTAAATTTCTTTGGAGGATAAATAGTGCCAAGGATTTCAATAAATAAAATATTTCAATGAATAACAACAAAAAAGGGAAATCTTCATTGATTAATTTTCATTTTTAATTATTTATGTAAATACATTTTGTTGTTCAGAAAAAAAATTATCGAGCATCGATTCATCGAGTTTAGATTTATTTAACGCATTAAAACTCTCAATTTTTATTTCATTTATTGTTTACACGTTAATTGATAATTTTTACAAGCTCATCAATTCATTTTGGGGGGCAAGAGGATGGATATTAAATCTGTTGGATGTTGTAGGTTCATGAGGCTGATGCTTGTCTTGTACTTGCTAATAAGTACTGCCAAGATCCAGATGCTGAGGATGCGGCTAACATTATGCGTGTCATCTCCATTAAAAATTATTCTGATGATATACGCGTTATCATTCAGTTAATGCAATATCACAACAAGGTACGTAATTAATTATAATATTTTTTTATTTTATTTAATTCCAACAGGAGAAGTTGAATTGAATGGTAAAAATTTCTTTCAAATTATTTGACGATTATCTCCGAAACTATGAGATTTAGAGAAAAATGTCAAAAGATCTTTTTTGTAGCTCATAAAATTTTCTATAAAAAAAGTTTCTTGACAAATTTTACTAAACCCTCTTCTTTTAGAGATATTCACCGAATAATCGGATGACTTCATTAATTTTTGATTAATCTTATTTCTTCTGTACAGGCCTATTTATTAAACATTCCATCATGGGACTGGAAACAGGGTGATGACGTCATCTGCCTAGCTGAACTCAAACTCGGCTTCATTGCTCAGTCCTGTTTAGCACCAGGATTCAGTACAATGATGGCTAACTTATTCGCCATGAGATCCTTCAAGACGGTCAGTAAAATCGTCCTCTGGTTATAAATAATCGCCTTAAATTCATCTGTGCATGTGTGAACGTCGTGGCGTCGAATTTAAGTCTTTTCTGAGTTCAAGAAAAGATGGAACAATTTACTTGAATCATTTATCTTCAAGAAATTTTAATTTTTGACAGATGAAATTTTTTTTTTCCAAATTAAAATCCACAGTGAAAATTCTCGTACAAATGTTTTTATTTAGAATTTAATGGCGAAAAATTGCCTCAAAATTTTACTTTCTCAAATGTTAAAAAAAAATGCCTCACTGTGGATACAAAAAGAAAATTATAAAAATAGAGACAACACACACCTCTACATGCATATATGTAGGCGCGCGTGTTATTGAGAGATAGTTGGTTGATTGGAACCAGTCGCCCGATATACAGGCATGGCAGAATGACTACCTTCGTGGCACCGGAATGGAGATGTACACCGAGACACTGAGCCCTACCTTCATTGGAATGCCCTTTGCCAAAGCCACCGAGTAAGTCGTTCCATGATCCAAAAATCCTTTTAAATGACCCTAAAAATGACAAATTCAACAAAGCTGAAATGACTAAATTCTCTGATTCAAGAGACAAAACTCTGGAATTAATTTTTTTTTTTCTTGCAAATTGAATGATTGAGTTGAGTTTATTATTTTTCAATTTAATTCAGAAGTAGATTTTTTAGGTCTTGTGAAATATTGAATTATCTTCATAACGACTGATTTTAGGAGAAAATGGAATAAAACATTTTTTGTGGAGAATTAGATCACTTTAAAAAAATGTTTATTGACATTTTTTCCTAAAATGACTCGTTATTGAGATAAATGCATAATTAACAAAAATATCGGATTTGATTTATGATTTACCACTTTGCTATTTTGGTAAATATCTCAGAATATACAAGAGATGAGACAATTCTTGTGAAAAATCTTTTTGTACAGCAAATTAAAATCTATAAAAAGGTTTTAATAAAAATTCCTCCATCTCCCTCAGTTCTGAAGATATTCATTAAAAAATTCACCCTCAATTGGAGTTAAAAAAAATGTAATAAAATGTGATATTGCCTGGTGTTTTGCTTCATAAAAAGTTTGAGGGTGATTTTTTATTTTTCTTTCGCTTCTTCATAACTAAAATTACGTCAATTGCTTAAGTCTTATTATTAATTAATCTTTAATGATTTCAATAATAACTATAAAACGCTCCATTTCGTTCTCAACGTTATTGTTATTTTATACTTTAGAAATTCAGTTGGAAAATTCGTTTGAGTGATGAATATCCTTGAGTTGTTTAATTTCTCATGACTTAATTAAATTTACTGGAGATAATTGAGTCTCTTGAATCGGAATGAAAAGGAAAAAAAGCTTCGCCTCGCCTCTGTCTCTCACTACGCTCCACTCCGCTCAATTATAAAAATAAATCAAAGTGCCAAAAGAAATGGATCAAATGAACCAATATATATTACATAATTATATGTGCTACACCTAATCGATGTCAACCACCCTGTCAAATGCTTCAGCAACTTGATCTATTATTTATCACAAATGTGTCGCAAAATAATGAGCAGATCGATCAACTGAGATGTATCGAGAGGACACAGTTGATAAATCAATTAAATTATCTTGTTTTTTTTTTTTTTTCGTTGTTCGTTGTGACTTAATCATCATGTACAGTTGTAATTGACATTTTAATGATGTGATCAGGTGATTTTTTTTTTTAACAAGTGATTAGGGATATTTTTAATTATTTCCCTGAAATTTGGGGATTTTATTTTATTCAGAGATCAGTTTTTGCTGGATATCTCAGAATTCAAGGGAGATGGCAAATTTTTAAGATAAATATTTTTTGTAGATTTGATTCTGCTCTATAAAAAATGTTATTATGAAAATTTCTTCATCTCCCTTGGATCCCAAGGTATTGTTCAAAAACTCTCCCTCAATGCAAGATTATTTATCCTGTTTCACTATTTTGCTATTGATTTATTAAATGAAAGCACCCAAAAAAAAAATCTTAATTTGAGCTTTTCGATCTCAATTTGAGCTTTTCGAAAATCTGAATTTGAGACTTTTGAAAAGCTCAATTCAAGCTTTTCGGTATCTTCGAATTGAACCTTCAATTAAAGCTTTATAAAAATCTTAAATTGAGCTTTTCAAACGCTCAAATTGATCTTCTTCGAAGTTCTCAATTTAAGAATTTGAAAATGTCAATTTAACTTTTTTTTTTTTGGGTGCTAGCATTTATTCATATTTTTATGAATTTTATTTCATAAAAATCATAATGAAAATCTCAATAATAAATTAACTATTCCTATTTCCTCCAAATAAATTCCATTCACGTGATATAAATTGTCTTCTGTGGATATATATACCTAAAATGCAATAGGAAAAAAAAAACAATATCAAGATATTCGCACAATTTGCAATAAAAATCACACGATATCCTCGACAACTGAATAAATGATAATTCGATGGCTTCCGGAGATTTTTCAGAGTTTGGGTCAAGAGGTCACGTGACTCGTTGCTCAGAATTACCACTGACCCTCTCTGAGTTCAATAAAATTCTTCTCACCCTCTCCGACCCACCTCTATCACCCTTTCAAAGTACTCCCCCTCTCTATCTCCTACATTTTTCGATTTTCCGGTGGGTATCAGGACCGATCGATCTCTCGTGTACGCGAAATTGAATTGGCCATTCACGTCTCCACCGGCAGTCATGACGTATGAATCCTGTTGAAAGAATTCTCATGTCTTTAAAAAGTTTTTCATCATCTGGATGCGAATGTATTTTTTTTTTTTTTCAATATCTCAATGATTTTTGTCACAATAATTTCATTTTGCTACTTATTTTTAAAAAAATGAGACTGAAGAATATTTTTCTTATAGAATAGTGAAAAACAAATTGCGCTCGTACGTTCACCATGTCTAAAGCCACGAGATGATGAGCAATTGATTAACTCTTGTCTCGTAGTGATCAAGGTAATCCAAGTGTCTTCTACAATTTATAGAGATTGTTTATATCTTCGGATCAAATTATTTACATGATAGAAAATTGATTCTTCATGAGTGAATTGGTAAAACGCTTCAAGTTTTCGATAAATATCTCAAGATCTAACGGAGATGGCGAAATTTTCATAGGAACCTTTTTTGTAGCTCTCATTTAGCTCTAAAAAAATGGTTTTTTATCAAAATTACCCTATCTCCCCTAGATTCTGAGATATACACCGAAAACCGTTTTACCACTTTGCTACTGAATTATTTTATAAATTTTTCTCTTGAGAGACTTGAAAAAGTTTTAATAATGTAACCAGGGATAAAATCGGGCTTAAATAAAAACTCTGATGTTCAACTACAAATGATGAAAAAAATTTTAACAAGAAAAAGATTGTCGAAGTCTTGGATGTCCTTAATTTAAAAAATATATAAGGAAATAAACATGATTTTTTTTTTTTATAAATTCTCATAATAATGTGTAACACAAATTGATGATAAATGAATAAATAATAAACCACCAAAAAAATGAAGGGCCGCGCTCGTTGAAAGGTGTTGATGACGTGGAGCTTTGGTGATTGGTGTTTCAGTCGCCGGACACTCAGGCGTGGCAGAATGATTACCTGCAGGGAACGGGCTGCGAGATGTACACGGAAACCCTCTCCCCGTCCTTTACAGGGATGACATTTCCCCAAGCCAGCGAGTAAGTTCTCGCTGCCAACGGCTGCCACACATGCAAACTTACCCTCTTTTTTAACAAACTTATTCTTTTCTCTCCTTCTCTCTCTATCTCTCTCTCTCTCTCTATTTTCTCCAAATTGTTTGTTTAAATATTGAAGCACTCACAATTTATTTCTTGAATTTATTCAACTTTGGAAGAGATAAAAAAATCACAAGTAGAAGTGTTCGCACCCCCTGTTCACCCCCCCCCCTCTCCCCCTATTTTATTCGTATTTTTCTGAGTTGCGTATACGTATTATTTCACCCCGTAGACGTGTCACTCAGTTATCCGCCATTTAATCACAAAAATCACTGAGTAATCGTTTTGAATTTTTAATCGTTTTAATGCACCTCTTTCAGTAGTTTGTACTATTCGCAATTATCCCAGTGGATTGTCCAACTATTTGCATTTATCATGAATTCATTTGAATCTTGAAAAATTCAGATTTCAATTTTTTTCAATAGAAAAAAAAAAAAAAAGTTTTCCGAAATCGTAAAATGGAAGAATTAGGCGACTCGATTTTTTATTTTCGATTATTTTTTCATTTAATTATGACCGAGATAGTTTAATAACTATCTAATTATGTCACTTTTCTGTTTAATTTAGTAATCGATTGAATGACTAATTGCAGCGGATAATTGTACCAAAAAAAAAACTTATTAGCGGTGTAGGTTACACTCAAAAAAATCTTGATTCGAGCTTTTCTATATCAATTTCAGATTTTCAAAAAGCTTAAATTGAGCTTTCCAAAAATCTTATTTTGAGCTTTTCAGTGCTTAATTTGAGATTTTAAAAAATATCACATTGAGAATTTTGGAAAGACCAATTTAAACATTATAAAAATTTTAAATTGAGCTTTTCGAAAATCTCAATTTTAGACTTGAAAAGCTCAATTTAACCTCTATGAAAATCTCAAATCGAGACTTCCAATTAAAGCTTTATGAAAAATCTTAAATTGAGCTTTTTCAAAGTTCACAATTTAAGAATTTGAAAATCTCAATTCAACTTTCTTTTTTTTTTATTTTGGTGTAACGAGCAAGATTTCGCGTGAGATTTACACAGATTAAAATAACCCCAGGAATTTCGGTTGTATTATGAACATCGGGGTTAAACGTGGAAACTCTACACAGGATAAACCTGATAGCGAGTACCATGCCAAAAGGCTTATTGGGGCTCGTGGTACGCGGTTAATTATTGCACACAGCCAACTCACGTTCAGATTCCTCCGGCATCGAAATGAGGCTACGCCCTCACTTCCAATTTTTTGTCAATTTTTTTTTCCATTATCGTTAAAATCGTTGAACTCTCGTTTTTAAATTACCCGAATCGAGTCGAAATATCGCGTGTGGAGAGAACATAAAATCTTGAGTTTCTTCTATAATTAACCTGGTTTCTCATTTTATTTACTTCTTATTTTCATTATTTATTTAATAATTCAGCAGCGAAAGGCCAAAACGAAAAAAGTTTATTTTACTCTATAGAACACATCATTTTTTGATGAATATCTCTGAATTTAATAGAGATATCAAAATTTGTAAGAGGACCTTTTTTGTAACTCCCACTTTGCTCTATGAAAAAGGTCATTATTAAAATTTCGCTAACCTCGTTAGATTCGAAGATATTCAGTGCAAAATGACGTCTGATTGTAAATAAAATTGACTAATCTCGTTTTACCACTTCACCACTAAATTCATTCGAATAATCAACATAAACATTGCGATGAGTTTCTTCATTCTCATCTCACTCCCGAGTTTATGTGTCACATTGATGTAGCATATAACACAGAATAATACTTTGCAAAAATAATAGAAATGTTGAAGAAAAATTTCTGCACAATTGCATGCATGATTTGTGCACTCTCAATTCACCCTTCATACGGACGAAAAAATTATGAAAAATTGACACGATAGTTGTGATAACACGAGTCGTTGCAAGGAGGACATGATAGTCAACTTATAGTTAGTTAACTATTGCCAAATAGTTAATAGTTAATTCATAGTTGATTAACTATTAATGACTAGTTAATAGTTGAAATATAGTTAATAGTTTCAAATATTAACTATTATGAAAGTTCATAGTTTTCAACTATTAACCAATAGTTATATCATAGTTTGTCAACTATTAATTACCCGTAATAGTTTAATAAAATCCCTCATTAAACAAAAACTATTTATTTTTTTATTTATTTTTAAAATTGGAAAACAACCCCAGAAGAACGTAATAATCCGTAGTTCTCACTCGCCTGACCACAAACCGACTTAACTACTGACTGCCCTCCTTGCAGCACAACTGAAACTCCACAAAATCACCAAATGAAAGAGTCACAAGAACACCACAAGCACATTTTCACAATAAAAAATTACACAAATAAATCCGAGATTATTATTGGCAAATAAGAATTCTAGGCCTCAGTATCCACGTGTTATGCAGTTTTCAAATCGAACAATTTTATTATATTTTCTAGTTGAAGAACAATTGCACATCTGCAAATAAAAGAGTCGCAAAATAAAATTGAATTTAGTAGAGAATTTGTGAAACAAGAAGCGTCATTAATGGCATTTCGTTGAATATTTCTTGATCTGAGAGAGATGGAAAATTTTTTATAATGACCTTTTCTGCAGAGCTCACTTTGCTCTATAAAAAAGGTTCAAACAAATATTTCACTATCTCTCTCCACCTCCGAGATATTTCACAGAAACTATAGTTTAATAAATTGACTCATCTTGTTTGATCAATTCACTTCTAAATTAACAAAAATAATAAATAAAAGATGATAGAAAAATTTAGCAGCCTGTTTGCGTGTGTGGGAGTGTAGTTAAAAGAGAGTGAAATTATGAAAGAGCAACGCCCTTTGATCAATCAAAAATAGTAACAATTTACAATTTCAACAACTGTAAATATGTTAATAAATGAATCAACAACAGAGAAAGAAACATTCAAAGAAGAAATATCGATTGAAAAGAAAAAAAGTTTCGTCTCTTTTTCGAATACTTCAATTTTAGCTTATATATATATATATATAGAGAAGGAAATGGCAGAGCGTAATACCGTAATCATCGGATTTGCAATTAGTCCTGATACTCAATGTGCAGCATGAATTGAGTATCGTGTAGCAATATAATGCGTGCGTTTGTTCGCTTGATCAGCCAATCTTATTCCCCCTCACCCCTCTCTACTTCTTCCGAAAATCCTTGTATTCCCTATTGTTGATCGGGTGGACTAAAATTTCCATGTGAAATCACTGATATACAACTCTATTCATATAGTTAACGAATAAAAATAGTTTAAACGATTTATTTAAGCCTCACGATTTATTAACTATCACAACAAATGTTAACTATTCATTTATTGAGTATTACCACTACTTAATAGTTAACAATTTACTTTTTTCATTATTAACTATTAACTATTTTGATAATCGAATATTAAGTATTTCATAACCGACAACAGTGGCCGAGTGGTTAAGACGCAGGACTGACGGCAGTACCCGTGGATAGACCCAGATTCGAATCCGGCTCAGAGCGATTTTTTAACACACTCGGAAACTGTTGAACGGGAGTCTAGATGTCGAGAATCATCATCGAGAAATGGTATAACAGGAATAGAAGCCTTTCTCTGATGATGAAGCTCGGTCGATGAACGGAATTAACTATTTCAATAGTTGACCACTTTCAACAATTAAAGAATATTCGTTCATAGTTGGGAATATCCTTCTTATAATAGTTAACGAAAAACACTAAAATCCGATAAATCCTTACTATCAGTCCAAAATCACTGCATTTTGGTGTTAAAAATTTCACACAATTCACTGTCCAATGTTCTAGTGAGTATTATGCACGTATACTCATCGCCATTAATGTTACATTTCAGTTGGATTGGTGTTATCGCAGGCATGTACTACTGTGTATTATTTTTCATTGGTGTTACATGGTTTAGTATCAACTGCTCTGCCTGATATCGCACTGTGAATTTTGTCAGCCACCTATACCCCTCATTTTTATGTGTTGTACTTTGTGTTATTCATGGATGTTTCTTTGATGTTAATGTGTATATATATGTTGAAACGAATATAGAGTATTTTGCAAAGTTAATATGAATCGAATTGAAGAATGCTAAAAAAAAAATCTAGTCATCTGTAAAATTGAAATTTTTTTTATTCAATTGTAGAATAAAAACTTGTACTTTATATTCGTTTCCCCCAATTATTTAATATATCAATTAATAAGTCCACTATATTATTTTTTTAATTAAAAATTTCACTTGGAGACTTTGATACACGTAATATCTAGATTTTATTCGACCTTTTTTACTTGAAAAATTGATCTACCACTCTTTTTTAAAATTATAAGTAGTTAATTTTTAAGTTGTTGGGTGAAAATTCTCGATATAACACAGCTTTTGTGTATCAGGTTGTGTTTCACGAAATTGAAACTATTATTACTGGCCATCGAAATCAAGGGTGAAGCTGGCGCAGACAGCAAGATCTCCATAAATCCACGTGGTGCCAAGATCGCTGCTAATACTCAGGGATTTTTCATTGCTCAATCGGCCGATGAGGTCAAACGGTAAATATAACAATAATCAATCAATTTTTTTTTTTCTAAATAACGAAAACAAAAAAATTATAATTATTTCCAACATTTTCCAGTGCATGGTTTTACTGCAAAGCATGTCACGAAGATATCAAGGACGAAACACTGATCAAGAAATGCAAATGCAAAAACTGTAAGTCATTTTAAATTATCTTTAAAAAAAAAAAAATCGAAAAAATCGGAAAACGAAGAATTACGATTTCACAACTAACAAAGAAAAAACCTCATATTTTATCGAATTCCTCTGCTGTTTGAAAGATAAAAATTTTGCACAACGAGTTTTACATTCAATCCCAATTTGTGTGAGTCACGTTGTGAGCCACATTGAGTATCCACTTTTACAGGAAATAAATGGAGCCAAACTAAAAGAATCCTCCTTTTCCAAGAATAAATCCCCAACAATTCTCTACCAAAAATTTAAAAAACCCTCTGGTGGGTACAGGAGCAAAAGAAAAATCCCCCAAATAATCCCAATTAAATCCCATGTGACTCGAAAGTAGATGGAAAAGATATTATGCAGGCTAATTGACCGCAGGAATATCTTTGAGAATTATTAAATTGTCATAAGTGCAATTTTTTCAAGCTCTGGAAAAAATACAGTACAATCAGTAATGAAAAAATTGTTGTCACAACACAAATTATCTAAAAATTCTTGAAAAATCCTCAAACTTTTTCTCAGATTTTCTCTCTCAAGAAAGTCTTCTTCTTTTCACTTTGAAACACGATTGAATATTATATTATATTATTATTATATCATCATTCCCTTGATATCTGTGACATAATAAAAAAAGAAAAGAATTGAAGAACAAAAAAAAAACGAGAGAAATTCATGTCAGTAAAGATAAACTATTATGATATATGATCTAGTGGGGCAGCAGCAGCGCTCCTGGGGCCGAGACTTAGGTAACGTCTCAAAACTCGCTCGCTTAACCTCTCAAAACTTTTTACTACTAAAAACTTTCGTCTGAGTATATTACCTACATTGTTTTATTTGTTAAACTTACTATCGTTATTTCTTCATCCACTGAAATTTTTAAAAAACCCCTTGAATTGCCATTAAATCTGGCCTTAAATTGATCTCCACGTATTATCTTCTATCTGTCTTCTCTGTTACTTCTCTGCTATTTCTCTTAACCTCCTCACTACTCTAAGTTACCATCAGCTGTTTTGTTTAACCAAACTACTTTCTGCTGAATCATCAAAATTGCCTAAAAAATCAATTATTGAAAGATAAGATGCACTTTATCGAGTGATAATAGTGATGAGATTTCTTGAATAACGCATTTTTATTTTCGAATTATCCCTTGACACTCGACAATTGAAGCTTTCAATATTTCAATTTTTAATCCCTCAAATTTGATTGAAAAAGAAGATTTTAAGAGGCCTCGGTGGTAAAAAAAATAACTACTGGATCTGTCAACCACCTCGTAAGTTTAAACATAAAAAAAAATTATTTATCCTCTTCCGGGCATCCTCATCTCGTTACATCCTGTGAGTAAAAAATGAACAAATTTTTAAAATTATCTTTCATAATTTTCCATGCCCTCTTGGCGGAGAATTCGTGGAGCAAAGTTTTCCCCGCATTTCAGTAGTTGTTTTTTTTACTCCCGAGGCCTCTTAAGAAATGTTGGAAAAATGGAAAAATTAATGATTAATATTAAATAAAAATTGAAGTATTCAAGTGAGTTTAAGCAAGTGAAATGTTTACCCCTATTTTTGAATAGTCGAGTCAGCTGGCGCATGACCACCTGACTACTTGTTTTGATAAAATAAAGATAAAACAATTTAATGAATTAGCCTGCACCATAGATATGTGCCCTCCTATTTAAACTGTCCGCCTTGCATTGCATGTCCTCTCTAGCTCGGGTTGGGTCCACACCCTTTTATTAATAAAACCATTTGCCAATTCAGCAAAATGCTTCATTCTCTCCAATACTTGGTCATTATCGATTCATATAAAATTGATTGTTAAAATTAATAAGCTGTCATTGATGAGGAAAAAAAATCTAATACGATAATATAATTTGGGTGGCAGATATTACGGTGTAAATATTTAAAAAAATAATTAATACATAAAATAATCAGTGGATAATTTTTTGTAAGAGTTTCATCCTTTTTAAAAATGTACGAGCACTCTTACCGAATATTCATAATATCATTATCATTGAATTGTTCCCCAAAAAATATTCGCTGAAATCATTACACACGGAATAGACATCAACACATTATCTAACATAAACAAATAATTAATATTTATTCAAAGGTATCACAGCATAATTAAACCCTGGGCAGTCGAAAAAAAATTTACTCACTATTCCAATTGATGCAGGTGGACTAGAGATAATAAACATTTTATTCAATGTAGGAGAATAAATGATGAAGTAATTTTTCACAGATGTTGGAATGATGATGATGCAGACTGGAATGGTGAAGGGAAATTCTGCCTTTCGAAGTTACCTTGACGGTACGCCTCAATTCCATCCTTTCATTATCTCCTTTTAATCCAATATCTTTGTTTTTTTTGTTTATTTTCAATCCCACTGTTTCAATCCCAATATGATGATTATTTTTTTGTTTCAAGCAAAATTCATCGTTAATGCTTTCGCATAATGCAAGTCCTTGAGAAATAAAAATCTCTGCAGATTGAAAATTAACCACAGAAGATCAAGACCGTTGTTGCCAAAAAAATATAACTGATATTAAGTTCCTGGCTTGAATGGAATCTGGAAAATCTAGTTTTTTAATTTTATGAATATCTGTTGATTTTGATAGAAACTTTAGGTAATTTCACGATCCCTTAAATCACTTGTCCATTCAATAGATCTCCACAATAGATAAGCCAATATCAAAAATATGATTTTCCAGAAATTACTTTCGTTACAAGGATCCTTTGAATATCCTCCAAACATAGCTAAAGAGAAAAAGAATATGCATTGGCATCATTTTCAAAATGCATCATTTTTTGCTGGGCACGTTGTATAATCGTTCATGAGTTGGATGAAGTAAAATAATACTCTTCTCTCCAATTCCTAAAAATTGAAATCAGTTTATTTCACTTCATCCCACTCTCTATGTGTCCACTCAAAACGTAATGTATCACTAATTTTCAGTAAATAATCTGCTGTACATTGGGAAAAATTGAAAAAAAAAAAAAAAATCACGAAAAATCGACATTAATAATTCAGAAAAAAATTCAATATTCAAAATGACAAAAGAAAAAAGTTTAATTTTTCTCATTGTAACTATGAATGTCCACAGGCTTTGATGAATGGTAAAAAAAACCAACTACCTGTATCGTATCAATATTGCTTAGAGCGTAATTACCAAAAATCATTAAACTCAGCTATTGGCTAATTAATAAAAAATCTTAAATGTTGGCTTACGCTGGAAATTGAGACATTGTTAAGCAAAGTAATTAATGCTAGAATAATCTTGTTCAGCCGTTACAATATCATTTCTATGTTAATCGCAGAGTTGAGAAGAAAAAAAAAAATAAGGTAAAATGATTTACCTGGTGATAATCATCCCACTTTATTTATCAATAACTTTGAATTTATGTGTCTTCCCGTGTACGAGTACATCAAGCAAAAGTGCGAGTTAAAAGATAACAGTTGATGAATGAAAATTCACATTGAATTTTGGTTATTTATATTTTTTTCAGGCAAGTGATGAGTGTTGAACGATATATTAATCTCAACTTTCCAGACAACTTTGTCTATCTTTTCTTGTTATAACCTAATTATCATTGTCAATCAATTGGGGATTGTGACAGAATTACAGTAGAGTTTCCTTACTTTTCCCAATCTTCTCCTCTCAGCCTGTTCTCCCTCAAAAAACTCTTCCCACTCCTCATGCATCGTTCATCCTTGTTCTCGACGTTATGCGCGTGGAAATGCGCAATGTCACACAAATTAAACGGTTGACAGTTGTAGGTTATGGTTTCTTTCCCCCACTACTACAATTCCTCCTACCAACTGCCTACCTCCCCTCTCCAAAAAGCTGTCCAGAGCGACAGAGTGGAACCGATTCCTTAGATGCTCTTTTCAATGAAATTCGCTCAAGGACACATCCCGAGTCGGGAAAAGTAAGGAATCTCTACTGTATTCCAGTGATGTTTGATCATTTATCACCCCCAATTTTAATGCATTTTTGAATTATTATTACATTTAATGCTGAAATTAATAACTTCAGATGCCCAGGGTTTACCTCGTCTTTTATTACACAGAGGAAATTTTCTGCTGATCTACAATTGATTATTCAAAATTGATTGATCAATTCATCGATTCAATAAATAATTTATAATTCATAGAATAATTAATGAAAATTCAAGAAAATAAGTAAATGCTTTTCTCTGTGTACTTGAATTATCTATTCATAATAATTTTAATTTCATTTTAACATGTATTTGTACATACATTAACTAACTATTATTTCATTTAATTTAATACATATTCATTGAGTAACGCGACACTTGACATTATTAGGACTCACTCAATTACACAAAACAAGAACATTATTCGATACAGTGACGATTAGATGTCTCATTTTTCATAATAATGTACATTTCTCAACATATTAGTAACATCAAATTGGAGGTACAATCGATTGATGCCTGCAGTGTATTGGTCAAATCAATGTGCCTTTCAATGGTTCCATCTTCATTTATTAATTCTTCTCATAAATTGGTAAAAAAAAAAAAAAAAAGAATTTAAACGCAGTTATTTGCAATTTTACAAGAACAAAAGTTTTATTAAAGTAAAAATTGAGAAAGAAAATTGATGGAGATGAATCACAATCGATTCCTCAACCTTCTGACAGACCCACCCTCATGTATTCCATAAAAAAGTTGAAAAAAAAAAAATGGACAAAGGTATTTTGATGTGAAAACTAACAGCTATGGTTCTCTTCTCCCCTCGGGCAGTGGCAACATTCCGGAAGGGCGTGAGGGCCGTTCAGATGGTCGGAAGAGCAAGTACGTATCCCCCGAGAGTAGAAAAAACCAATCAAAAACTGTGTCACGTTTATTACAATCACCATCGACGTCGGGATGTTTATTTATATTTCTTTTTTTTTTTTTAGTGGAAACAATCCTGCGTTTATAATACTAAGCACAGGCCTTGTGGTCGTGCCTCTCACGCTCTGCTGATGATAGTTTATTTTGAATTGTTCTCTGATTGTAATGGAATTCTCATGGATTAAAATAAATTTTTCACATTTTTTTTAAAGAAAGTATCCGTTTTTTTTTTGTTTTCTGGGGTTATCGATGCATCAACTATGACGGTTATTAGCGACGGCTCTGGACTCTTTCTTGTCGTTAGAGCTCACGACTATTTCCTCTGTACTTGTGGGTTACGGTGTTATATTATGACAGTATTTCGAGTGAATTATCAGTATGTAGTTAGTATCAGTATGTAATCGAATAATCCAGAAATATTCCGCCGGTGCCTGGGATTGAACCCGGAACCTCTGGCTCCGTAGACGGACACCTTGCCTACTCGGCCATACGCCCGACATTATCCGTTTCAATTTAATCTGATGGGCTTAATTTGTTCATTGAGACATCAGTCACAAACACGAAAAATCATGATAACTTGAAATTAAAGTTTATAAACAAAGTTTTTAGTTCTCTCAGTTATTTTATCTCTGATCAACTCATGACGTTGAAGATTGAAATAAAGAAATAGCAGTATCGAGGAATCATAAAATTGAATGGGCAAAGTCTGGCAGGGTAGTTCCTTGCCAAAATGTGTTCCGATATCAATGCGACTGAATATTGCTCTATTCATCCCTACTTGCCCTATTTTTCTTGGCTCAGCTCAAAGTATTTTCATCCAAATTTCCAGATATTGAATGACTTGTGACGTCTTCTCCATTTTCTATAATTTTGTTGAATAATTTAGGAATAGGAGAAAATGAATTTCAAAATTTTACATTTTCATCTAGAGTTGAAGATAATTTGATAAGATTTACATGAGATTTCCATTAAAAATCAGCAGACAATTTTAAGAATGTTTATCTACTTTGCGAAAATACTATTTTTTCGTGATTAAAAAAAATTGTGATTTTTTTTACAGATAGAGGAACATATGAAGCCAATTTTTCTAAAAATAAGAATGAAAAAATTGTGGAAAATGAGAAAAAATAGGCGATAACCCTCTATCAGTTGAAAAAAAAAAAACAAAATTTTTCAAATACTGACGATTTCAGATAAACATTCTTGATCGAGAGCAATATCACGAGTGTATACGCGTTGAAGACACTCACACTGTTACTGACCACTGGCTAGAAAATTTCGTGTAAAAAGACTTTAATAACTTTCGCGAAAAATCTAATTTTTTGTTTATCATGTTTCATTTCATTTACTTCCGTTTGATTCTAAAAAACTAATTGAAAGACGAGAATTGAAAAAAAAAATTATTTTAGTTCCATTCATTCATTCTCTCAAGATTAAAAATTGAAGGGAATGAGATAGCGAATACTTTCCGAATAATCGTATCTCTATAGAAAATTTATAATCTACAAAAAAAAAAAAACGGATTAATTAAAATCAACACACGCCCCAGTGTAGAACGTTTTAGTGTTTGAGTCCTATTAGTGTGGTGTTTAATTATTAATTATTTACTGCAACTATGAATTTTAACAGACAATGTTTCGATGTTTCATTCACTTTAGAATATTATTATCTATTTTTATATATGAATAGTAGCTAATGATATTTCAAGTGAAGTGGTGAAACGTAAGAACAACTTTTTTTTTCAGGTTTTGTTAATTATGAATTTATCAAAATAATGAGTAATTCCATGAGAAAATATAAAAATAAAAATTCTTTTGACATTTATTTCTAAAATCACCGGTTCCCAAGATAAATTAATAATCATCAAAAATGTAAAATTACACTTGTTACGTTTCACCAATTTATTACATAATGGAAACAGAAATTTTTGAAAAAACGGTTTGTGAGTGTATTTGAGTGGTTTATTGGTTTTTTTCGTGAATCCATTTATGTTAAATCTCAAAATATTTACAACAGTATTGCAATAAATATTTTATCAATGTTGTATCAGTGTTAATGTTGATTTTAATAAATTTGCCGATTAAATTTTTGTTTAGAAGTCATTCTCATAGATATATTGGTGTTGATGATTATTCAAGAGAGATTTTAATAATTTTTCATCGAGTTTAAATTGAAAAATTATATCGAAACTTGGAATGACTATTTTTATCCATCAATATTGACTCGAATACCCCGGACATGATTGCAATATCGAGAGATTGTAAAAAAAGTTGATAACAATTCGGTGTTTGTTTATTCAGTGACAATACAGTAGTAGATTTACTCGATATAATAGATAGTTTTGAGGATATTCAAGTGGTACACTTCTTGAAATAAAATGAGAAACTTGCAGGATTCTTCATAATAAATGAATAGTCAAACAGTCAAAAATATTGTGAAATATGTCCTAGATAATTTATGATAATTTCTGAGACCAATTTTTAGGTTACGACGTCACGTGGTCCCTTGGGTAGCTTCCCATTGGCCGAGAGTCCGAGGGTGGGGAGTGGTAGTCCTTCATTGGCTGAGACACGCCCACAGATTGAGTTAGGTTGACTCGGATATGTTCTGTGATTGGTTCAGCGTCCAAGAGACCTTGTGACGTCACGAGCGATTTCAGAGCATTTTAAATATGGAAATTTTAACAATTAATCAATAATTATTGAACCATTTTTGGAACATTTTCGAATGAAAAATTCTTACTTGAGATTATGATTTTGAAATTAAATAATTAATTATTTTAACACGACAGAAACAATTAATTATAAAAATAATTAATTATAAAAAAAAATGTATTTTTTCGAATAATCAATTCCACTGCAAGGACCATTACCACTCGAATATCCTTGATAAATAAACCATATATTTACATTGAATCCTGCTAATGATCAGACTAATCTCAAATCATCATCACATACAATCAAATAATAAACTGATAATAAATGAAAATTGTTACATTACATCAAATTACCAATTTATGGATTCATCTGTAGTTTACATACTCTCTTGCACATACACACTAATGACAATTTGGCAAATTTAATGAATACATAGAGGTGGAAATCCCTAGATTTGATAAACTATTTCAATAGAGAAGAGGAAAAATTACTCGAGTCAGTCGTTTCATCTCGGAAATTACTGATTTCACAAAAAAGTGTCAAGAGACCTTTTTTGTAGGTGAAAAAATTTCCAAAAAAAAACTACTTATAACACTTTATCATAAAGCCATTGATTACCGAGATGTATGAACAATTGATAATTAACACGAACCACATCAACTTGAATATTTTTCCTACTTCTTCACTGATTTATTTATTAATTATAAATTAACATTTAATTAATTAAACAAGTATTTTATTATTATTTCCATTTTTAATCAATTTTTAATTCCATAAACTTCAATGTATTCAATATTTTTCCAACACAAGACGTAAAAACTAACAATTCACAATCTTTGTCATAAACTAACTGTCTATGTGTCTATGTGCCTGAAACCCCTTCGTCCTCCACGTACTACGTAGGTGAAGACTTCTCGTACGCAAGTAAGTCAAAATTATTCGAGGATAGTAAATGAAAAGAACCCCCCCCCAAAAAAAAAACATCCAAATAGTGTAATTCGAGCCCAAATAAAACTCAATAAAACATAATATTTTATTTACCATAATCACAAAAATTATTTAAATAAAATAATTTCCAAGCAATTAGATATATAGGACACGTGCCAATCATCAATTACAGAGCCAGATAATGCTGTTTATTTAAACATATTGATCATTATTTTGTGCATTTGTCAAAATTCAATGTTCACCATTAATTCCAAATTATCTTCAAACTTTAAAATTAGTTATGGAGATTATTCGGTAAATGTACAAATAAATATTATTTATTAAAAAAAAAAAAAATTATTGCCTCACGTCGGCCCAACACCAGCAGCTACACAGTAGATAAATAATAATATTAAAATCACCAGCAAATTAATTGCACACCTCCAATTCCTTTTATTCTCTCTTTGCTCTCCATCAATCTCTTATTTTCATTGGATCCACATAAATTTTTCCAACGTCAATAATTCTCTCTCATCCAATTGCATGCACTCCTTTTCAAGCGAAATACGACACGCACACTTGATATATAATTAGTTAATCTGGATGATAAATGTAGTGTTTAATTAGTTTTTATAATGTTTTAGATCAATTTTTACTATTGAATTAATTGACATGAAATAAATTGTCTTTTTTTTGAGGATTTTTTTTTTTTTATCAATTAGAATCAATTTATTCCATGTCTGGTCATAGTTTATGCACGATGCATGTCGTAATTATTGAATTAGTTGTGTCGGAAGACCTTTTTACAACGAACTTATACTGATAAATTGTTACAATTATTCTTGAATTATGCCAACAACCTCAAATTTTAGTCAATTCGTTGTAAATTGGTCCAAAAGAATATAAATATCCTCATTACTCAATGGAAACATTTTAATGAATATAATGTCTAGAGTAGAATATTAATGATCGTTCCAGCTAATAAAATGTTATAAATTATTTTTAGTTTGAAAAAAAAAAAATTGTGATAATTTACTTTAGCTCTTGACTAATACAGGTGTGTATTAATTATTTCTATTATTTAATCTGAAGAAAAATTGACAATTAAAAATTGGATTAATTTTTTAAATCAGTGAAATTGTAAAATTGAGTAAATTTCACTGTAGGTTTATCACTTGACAACTGAATCTTACGTTGGAACGATCATAAATGTCCACACAATAGAATATTGCGTGGATTCAAGAGAACTTAGGCTTTAGTTTAATATCTAGGGATAGGGGTAGCTAACATGTGTAGTGGTTTGTTACAGACGACCATCATCCTCCCCCCACATTCACTCCGCCAGAACTGCCCAAGATGGTTCACGTGAGAGGTACAGTTACACCTCAGTCAAAGCCATGCTACAGTCTCGCAAGCTGCACTCCTAATAATTATTATTTATTCATAAATATCATCATAAAATTTTTAATTTCATTATAATTATTTGTATATGAAAAGTGGGGAAATTTGATGAATCAACTACGTAATTAGGCCAAAAAGCAAAAAATATTGTGAAATATGTCCTAGATGATTTATGATAATTAATTAAAAATCAATAGTTTTTGAGGTCAATTTTTAGGTTATGACGTCTCAAGGTCACTTGGATAGCTTCCCATTGGCCGAGTATCCGAGGGTGGGGAGTTGTAGTCCTTCATTGGCTGAGACACGCCCACAGACTAAGTTAGGTTGACTTGGATACGTCCTGTGATTGGTTTAGCCTCCAAGAGACCTTGTGACGTCACGAGTGATTACAGAGCGTTTAAAATGTGGAAATTTTGAAAATTAATTACTAATTACTGAATAATTTTTGGAATTTTTTCAAATAAAAAATTGTTAATTGGAGTCATGATCTTGAAATAAAAAAATTAATAAAAATTCATACAAGTTCCCTGTTATCTGGGTGCTGAGTGATTGTAGAGGAAAAATATCAAGAGACGTTTGTTGTTGGAAATTTTCTCATGTGCAAAAAAGCTCTCTCAATATTTACCTCTAAAATCGCTTGTTTTCGTGATAATTGCATGAATAACAAATATCTGTAGTTGATAGGTATGACGAAATGAATTAAAATTGACTTTTGCAAATTGTTTACATCGACAATGAGGGATTCAAGGGAAAATGTCAAAGGATCTCTTTTCTGTCTGCTGACATATCTTTTTAAAATCCCTCATTATCGAAAAAATTAAAATTTATTAATTACATGATATTTGATTCATCAAATTTAATAACTTTACCATTAATTTTATTTCATAAATTTTAATCTTCACAGAATTGGATTCAACGTTTATTTGACAGTTGTCTTCCATTAATTTAATTAATCCTCACAAATAAACAATTCAATTGATCCATTTAGTTCATTGATTTATGTTAAGTAATGGCTGAATAAGATTTTTTTTTTAATGTAAATTATTTCCCTAAAATCGACAAATTTTCTGCATGCTCGCAACACGTGTTCTGTATCCTTTATTAATTGTCGTATATTGACAAAAATTGTATCGATTAGATTTAAGTATTTTCACTCTTGATTTATTTTTATTAACACCAAGTAGAACAATGAGTTTTGGTTATTGATTTATTTGGAAATATGCGCGTATCTCTGGCATTGAGATAATGCCTAGGACAAGGTATGCGCGTCTGTGAGCATGGGGGGCTGTAGGTTGCCGGTAATCACTGTAAAATGCTCTCAATTTTATCACCAATGGGGGGGAGCTAAAATTTAATTATTAATTATTATTACTCAAATATTTGATAATTATTCATTTTTTGCTTAATCGAATGGCTCCACTGAAGCTATTGGTCATAATTTACTAATTATTTTTTATGAATTTTAGGTGAAATCAGTCGAGAACGAGACGATCCAAATGGTAATTTCTTCATTTATCAGAATTTCGTTGAGTGGTGAAATGAAATAAGTCAATGTCACATGTACCTTAGTTTTTATTGAATATCTTATAATTGAAGGGAGATGGAGAAAATTTTGTAAGGACCTTTTTTGTACAACAAAAAGATATCTACAAAAAATGTCTCTATGAAAATTTCGCTATCTTCCTCAGATTTGGAGATATTTATCAAAAACATATGTCCACTAAAGTTGAGTTGACTCGTCAAGTTGTCATTTATTTCCAATTTCTATATTAAAACAATAAATAAATATTCTTTGCAGCCATGAGGAATCATCGAAATTCTGTAGGAATGACGACAATTAATTCAACAAAACAAGTGAATAAAGTTAAGCCAAACGTCAACAGAGCGCCCAGTGACAATTTGTCAAGTCCAAATCATCCGTACAATCAGAGGTACCATATCAACCGGTACCATGACTACATAATTTCCATTTTTTTTTTTTTCGTCATCTTCACGTTACACTCATCACCATCAATATCCCATATCTCTCATAATCACTCGTCTGAATCATTGAAAGTAAAAATCCAAATCACAACATAGAAACTCTCTAAATAATAATAAAAAAACAAAATTTCTATTTGAATTAATTTCTGTAATTAATCTCCAGTAAATTCTATCTCTAACTCTTCTCTATAATTTTCTATCTCGAGGCCTTTAGATTGTAGAAATATTTGATTAAAAATCATGAGAAATAATTAATTGATTAGCGATGAGCACCGGTTCAGCAAATATCCAAGCACATTAAATGCATCTGTTGATTTATTATCAAAGCATGAACAAATTATTTTCATTACAAATGATCATGGAGAGGTCGAATCCCCATCCGGAGTGATGCATGATGTAATAAATCGAATAAAGGAGTTGTAATAATTCAAGGGTGTTCATCGACTTTACGAAAATCGATTTTTTTTTTTTTTGTTGATAAAGAGGAACATGAAAACAATTTTTCTGATAATAAAGAAAAGTCATAACAGCTTTGACCAAATATTTTATAATTTTTTAAAATAGGCAATTTGGAAACATTATACCAAAATAAAATGGTCAAAGCAAAATTTTTGCCATCCAGGCAAATAATGAAGATATTCAAATAATTCGATCCCATAGAATCCCATGTTTGGTGCATAAATTTGATGCATTTTTGCCATTTGATTTATGAGTAATGAATAAACTTGCATTGAGAGGCCTCGGGAGTAAGTGGAGGAAACTTTGCTCCACAAATTCTCCACCAAGAGAGCATGGAAAATTATGAAACAGACTTTAAAAAATTTGTTCATTTTTTACACACAGGATGAAACGAGATGAGGATGTTTGGAAGAGGATGAATATTTTTTTTTAATGTTTAAACATACGAGGTGGTTGACAGATCCTCGGGCCGCCATCTTGGAGTGAAGGGAAGGGGAATCCAAACAAGATGGTGGCACGGGGGCCTGTCAACCACCTCGTAAGTTTAAACATTAAAAAAAATTATTTATCCTCTTCCGGACATCCTCATCTCGTTACATCCTGTGAGTAAAAAATGAACCAGTTTTCTCAACTATTTTTCATAATTTTCCAAGCTCTCTTGGCAGAGAATCCGTGAAGCAAAGTTTCACCCGCATTTCAGTAGTTTTTTTTTTACTCCCGAGGCCTCTTAATGAGTGAGAATTGTTATTAATATAAATTCGGATGAATATCCCCAGAAACAAAATTCCATGGAAATAATCAGCAGGAATTTGCTTCGACGCTGTGTCAATAATTCATTCAAAAATTCACATTCATTCACTTATTATATGTTATTATCAATTTTTTTTCACCATTGAATCATCATTCGTGTCAGCCAATGTCAAACAGTCAGAGCATAATACAAACAAAAATATGAAACAATTGATGGAAAAAAAGACACCACAGGAGAAATTTGGGGAATTCAACACACATCACCTTCTGTTTCCAGATCGCAAGAGGAGTCGGCATACTCTGGCTACCATCTCGCCTACGAAGTCAAAAAACTCATGTACGCTTTATGCCATTAACACTGTCTTTTACACGTGTTGATATGTTTTTTCAAAAATTTATACAACAACAAGAATTTATTCAAATTAATATAAGGATCAATTATCCTTATTTTCTTTTTTTGTTAATATTTTAAAGTAAATGCCTTGCTACTGCTTTATTGCATGAATCTATTCCTTAATTATTCAGTAAATAATAATAATGGACGACATAAAAATGATTGAAATTAGTACTGTATTGTGATTTCCAAGAAATTCAGTACTGAAGTGGTAAACTAGGACGAGTCAACTTGAATCGAGGGAGACTTTTCCAGGAATTTTTCTTAATTTAAAGAGGACAGCAAAATTTTTATTGAAATTGTCTAAAAAAAGGTTTTTTGATAATAGGGAACTTGTATGGAGCTCAGTTTCTCTTAAACTTCCCATTTAGGCATTATTCATAACAAATGAATAGCCAAAGACCATTTTTTGGATTATGACGTCTCAAGGTCACTTGAGTAGCTTCCCATTGGCCGAGTGTCCGAGGGGGGGGGAGTCGTAGTCCTTCATTGGCTGAGACACGCCCACAAATTGAGTTAGGTTGACTTGGATACGTCCTGTGATTGGTTTAACGTCTAAGAGACCTTGTGACGTCACGAGCATTTCAAATATGGAAATTTTAAAAATTAATTACTAATTATTGAACAATTTTTAGAACATTTTCGAATGAAAAATTATTAATTGGGGTCATAATATTGAAATAAAAAACTTAATAAAAATTCATGCGAGTTCCCTATTACGATATCTCTCTCAGATTACGAGATATTAAAAAAAAAATTGGAGTCTCATATCCTGTTTTATCCCTTCACAACTGAATTATTTATTGTTAAATGTTGCTGACGAAAAAAATTGTACCTTTCAGGCCTACGAACAGAGCATCAGGTGGTTCAAATGTTAATAACAACGGTGGTCTGCAGATTGGTATTGCCGACGATCAGGCCAAAGACTTTGACTTTGAAAAAACTGAAATGAAGTACGATTCAACGGGCATGTTCCATTGGAGTCCAGCACGCAATCTCGAAGACTGTATATTGGATCGTAATCAGGCAGCAATGACTGTATTGAATGGACACGTTGTTGTATGCCTTTTTGCTGATCCTGATTCACCATTAATTGGACTGAGAAATTTGGTCATGCCATTACGAGCTTCCAATTTTCATTATCACGAGCTTAAACATGTAGTTATTGTCGGTTCTGTTGATTATATAAGACGTGAGTGGAAAATGCTGCAAAATTTGCCAAAAATATCAGTTCTCAATGTAAGTTTTTTTCATTCAAATGCAATCATATATTTTTTTTATTAGAAATTTTTGCAGCTACAAAAAATGTATTTTGACAATTTCTTATAAATTCACTCATGCTTAAGATAATTCAATAGTTGTCAAACAAAATATCGTCCATTGTCAAAAATTAATAATTCAATTACTTTATTCATTGAAGGGTTCACCATTGAGTAGAGCAGATTTACGAGCAGTTAATGTTAATCTCTGTGACATGTGTTGTATCCTGTCAGCAAAAGTGCCTAGCAATGACGATCCTACCCTCGCCGACAAGGAGGCCATTCTCGCCTCCCTTAATATCAAAGCCATGACATTTGATGATACGATTGGAGTACTCAGCCAAGGTAAATATGTCCTTTACCCACATTCCCCCAAATCAACGATCATAATGCTGATCACGTTTGCTTGCTCAACAGTTGGCAGCCCCATTGTACTGCAACGTCGTGGCTCAGTCTATGGTGCAAACGTGCCCATGATCACTGGTAAGTACATCATACCTCAAAACCTAATAGGGTTTGAGCATTTATTTGTATGTCTTTTTGGTAGAAAATCGAAAACTTACTTTTGTCAAAAACTTCAGAGTTTGTTCAGGATAAAAAATATCTCTGAATCTGAGGGAGATATAGCGAAATTGTCATAAGAACCTTTTTTAGAGAAGAAGGAGAGCTACAAAAAAGGTCATGATAAAAATTTTTCCATCTCCCTCAGATTTTGAGATATCTAAAGAAAGCTAAACTGTGATTGATACAAATTTTTCTATTCCAGAGCTTGTCAACGACAGTAATGTACAATTTCTCGATCAGGACGACGACGATGATCCCGATACAGAGCTCTACCTCACACAACCGTTTGCATGCGGCACTGCCTTTGCTGTCAGCGTACTCGATTCTCTAATGTCTACGGTAGATAATCATAATTATATAATATAAAATTCATCAGTAAAATGTTAAAATAAGATCAGTTTAAAAACTAGCTCGAGTTTCTTGAAAATATCTATGAAATTAACGAGTTTAAGACAGAATGTCAAAAAACATTTTTTATAGAAAATATTCTCAGCTACAAAAAAGGTTCTTTGACATTGTCTCTGAAATCCATTAGTTTCTTAGATATTATCAAAATAGTTTATTGAAATTTTTTTCTAATAATCTCATTTACCAAATTTTTAATGAATGATTATAATATGAAAAAAATTATTTTTTTCAGACCTATTTCAATCAGAATGCACTGACACTAATTCGATCGTTGATCACCGGAGGAGCAACGCCTGAATTGGAATTGATTTTAGCTGAAGGTGCAGGTTTAAGGGGTGGTTACAGGTAGATAAATCAAAGGCTTACATGTCCCTGTCAACTGATTACAACCATGAAAATTGAAAATAAAAAAGAGAAATTGTGAATGATTTTATTGTTCGCAAAGTGGATGAACATCTAAACATAATCTAACAACACAATTTTTTAAATTCCAGTACGGCGGACAGTCTGGCAAACAGAGATCGCTGTCGCGTAGGTCAAATCTCACTGTATGATGGGCCATTGGCTCAGTACGGTGAGGCTGGCAAGTACGGCGATCTCTTTGTTGCAGCATTAAAATCATACGGAATGCTGTGCATTGGTCTGTACAGGTACAGGTACCGGACTTTCTTTATCTCGATGGTATTTATTGGATTACCCGCCGACAAAAAAAAAAAAAAAAAAAAAAAGTTTATCTATGAAAAGTCACGATTGTCATGGACACTCGTTGCAAACAAAAAATATACAAAATAAGTCAATTATTATTGTATATTTTTTTTTAAATACTTTTTATTAATGAATTTGCTACATCACTCAATCACTTATGAATCTCCTATGTTTCTTTGTTGCACCACTTTTGCATTTTGTGTTTGCATCATGGAAAAATCGAATAATATCAATTTCATGATAAAAAAAAAATTTCATAAATTCACTTGAAGCGCGTTCACTCTATTTCGCAAGTTACCCCATCCAAAAAATATCATTTTTGACATTATTTGTGTCGTTTCGTTTTGTGTCTACGTCACCCTGTCTGTACAATCGTTAGATAGATCATACTTGCTGATGTATATTAGTTTTATGTTTTAGTTTAGCTTGTGAATGGCTGAATAGTATTTAGCCACCTTTGAATCAAAGCTAATTGACTTATTCTGGGGTTTTTAGGTTTCGTGATACAAGCTCGTCTTGTGAAGCTTCGTCTAAGCGTTATGTTATTACAAATCCACCTGATGACTTCACTCTATTACCTACGGATCAGGTAATTGCAAATATGAAAGAATTTGACAAGTCCATTTCTAGCGTCTTATTTGTTATCGAATTATCTTAGTGACGAGCGATTTTAGAAAAAAATTGTATAAGACCTTTTTTGTTATAAATTTCATCAGCTACAAAAAAGGTCTCTCTACATTTTCCCCTAAAATGGTTCACTACCAAGTTAAACGACAATGGGGAACTTGCATGGAGCTCAGTTTGTCAAAGAATATTGTGAAATGTGTCCTAGATGATTGATGATAATTAATTAAAAATCAGTAGTTTCTGAGGTCAATTTTTAGGTTGTGACGTCTCAAGGTCACTTGAGTAGCTTCCCATTGGCCGAGTGTCCGAGGGTGGGGAGTCGTAGTCCTTCATTGGCTGAGACACGCCCACAGATTAAGTTCGGTGGACTTGGATAAGTCGTGTGATTGGTGTAGTTTCCAAGAGACCTTGTGACGTCACGAACGATTTCAGAGCATTTGAAATATGAAAATTTTAAAAATTAATCACTAATTACTGAACAATTTTTTGAAAATTTTCAAATGAAAAATTGTCAATTGGGGTCATGACCTTGAAATAAAAAAAATTAATGAAAAATTAGTCATTTTCATCTCCTGTTTTTCGCAGGTTTTCGTGCTTATGCAGTTCGACCCTGGTCTCGAATATCGACCGAACAGAGGTACAAGAGGAAAGGACGATGCCTCCTGACTGTTGCTGTGTAGCGCCCTCACAGATGGACCCTACTCCTACATTTAATTTCACGTAGGAAATCGTGCCACGAAAAGAACATATCTGCGTCTTCATTTAATTAAAATAATTATTCATAATTTTTTCTCACTGAACATCATCCCTTTTCCACCAAATGTACACTCGAAAAAAATAACAAAAAAAAGAGCTTCAGAGTTTTTAAGAATAATTCACATCAGTGATTACGAAAATGGCAATCATGAGTTAATTATCAGTTAATGGGGAATTAATGATGGTAATAATCGACCGAAGACGAGAGAATTATGAAAATAGTGGCACGATGAAGGGACTGAAGGGCTGCTACACGTATCCAACTTCACGAGGTCTATTTAATGTACATAGACACGAAGGACATTTATCAATAATTAAAAATTACGTGCGGATAAATAATGATAATCTTCGCCATCAGTTAGCCGATGTACACCATCAACAACTCAATGTTCATTGATGAATAAGATGATAGACAAAAAAAAAGTGAGTGAAAAGTAAGAGATGAGTAGAAATAATGAATAATTAACCAGAGACACAATTTGTGATATCGCAAAGACAAATTAACCGATCGTTGAAAAATAATCGATGAAAAAAAATAAAAATTAATGAATAATTACATCAATCAATGAGAGTGCGCGGGACTTATCCATTATAATCTTTACCTCGTGTGTCTTGTTTAACGATAAAAATTCACATAAATTATAAACTCTGAATGAAGCACTTTGTACAGATAACATTACACATATGTATGTATTATTTCGTCGATTAAAACAAAATACCTACAAATGTGTAAAAAAAAATTATAAATAATAACGAAAATTTAAAAAAAAGCCCTTTTCCACAAATGACTTTGAGTAAAAAAATAAATAATTAAATGATAAAAAAAAAAAAAAAATATGAAAAATTGCGTTAAAAATCGGTTATATCGCATATATTAATTATTATACATGAAAAAAATCATATAAATAGACACTCTCTCTTTTATATATTTTTGTGAAACTCACGTGTGTATATATACGGACGTAAACATAAATTATAAAAAAAAAATTGAACATACACAGTTAAACATTTAAACAATTGAGTTGGGGTGTAAAATATTAATTAATTTACAGGGCAAAAAAATTAATTAACATTTGCAAATTTTAAAGAAATATTACAATTTTTAGAGTCTTGAGCACGAGATATATTCACATTCATACCTGATTAATCAGTGGGGAAATTACAAAAGGAAAATTAATAAATAAATGAATGAAAATTTAGGTCACTAGGTGGGGGACAAAAAAAAATGATATGAGTGGTAGATGATTAGATTAAAATGATTTATTTAAAATTGAACATCGATGTTACAAAAAAAAAAAGAGATAAATGAAGGGAAAATGTTCATTAATCGTTTTTAATTCAATTAAATCATCAGATGAATTTAAAAAAAATGAGGGAAAATAGCTGTGGTAGACTGCTGCTGTGTTCGTATAATGCATAAACGTGTATAACTGCTACTGCTGCTGCTAATTTATGCTGGCTGCTGTCGCGATATCCACGTGCACTGTTCACTGCCACTGCAGTTCGTGTTATCATCATATAATAAATGGAAGAAAATAAACATTGAGAAGGAGAAATTTTTAAGATAAAACAAATTTGTATACTATTGGTATCAGAGGCGAGAGAGTTTTTTTCATATATTCGGTGCTGATTAAATAATTGTAATAAAAAAATGTCATTTCGTCTCGTTTGTGGTGAGAATTTAAAATTTGTTAATTAAATAATGAAATTTAATCGGTGGAGATAAATTGTTGAGAATGTTTATCCACTTTTACTAACAATTTCATTCTTTTACTCATGAAAAAACATGTGAAAAATCTTATGATGAAAGAAAATTGGTCATAACAGCTTTGAAAAATTTAAATAAACAACATTTTTACCTATACACGAGATTTATTTACAAATTGATAATCCAAGTTTTTGAAAGAATCTGAAAAATAAAATTAAATTGTCAAAATATATTCATACTTTCGATGCATTTCGCCCGGTTCAGAGAAAATTGAGAATATACTTGTGATTTTGGATAAACATCCTCAAATTTTAATTGGCACTCATTGGATACATTTTTGATCAATTAATCCCACCCCACCCCCCCCCCCTGCCACGGTTTAAATGTATAATTTTTTGTCTTAGCTAATGAAGGTTATCTATGCAATCATTTTGATGATAAATTAATTATTATAAAACCGTTTAATACGCTTTTGCTCTCTCTCTCTCGCCCTCGAGGGGATTGACAATTATGTGCATTAGATTTTTGTGCTGATTCGTTCATTAAACAAACAAATCGAAAAGCCTTGTATAGAAATAGTAGAAATCGTGATGATATTTTACCTTTGAGGGAATTTTCATTTTTGTGATAAAATTTTTATTTATTTTTTCATATTATTTAAACAATGATAAATGAATTATCTAATTTCATAATTATCTTCTGTTTCAACATTAGAAAAAATTTATCATAATAAATTTGATTGATGATTCAGATTAATGAAAATTCTGATCAACTGGTGAAAACAAAAAAAATTATTCACGCACTCTCTTTAATAATTAAATCATGCACCAAATCGAATTCATTCATCCTTTAATCATTAATTCTCTTCGTGCCATTGATTAAGAAAAATAGTGAATTTTGTGTGTATGTATGACGTATGTGTATGAAGAAAAAAAAAATAGAAAATTATACGAGGTTGATGATTGGGAGAAGAAATTGAAAACATTGAGATATCTAAAATAAATAAATTTAAATGTTATTGGGGTTATACAAGATGTATGAATTAATGATGAAAAATGAAGTAAAAAAAAAAAAAAAACTGGCGCGCTGAGCGTACGCCACCTTCAATGCCTCATTGAGCCTCATCTAATGCTTTTTTATCTGTACATTTACAATTTGTGTACCAATGAGGGACGTTGTTTAATCATGTTGTTGATGTTATTGTTAAAGAATGAGATTCAATATTGTAAATAACTATATTCATTATAATTGATGATATGAATAATTATATACATAAAACAAAAATGGAAGAAAAAATCGAAAAAAAAAACTGAAACCTCTCTGTCCCGTGTGTTTCAGGTTCTATGTGCCCCACAAGTGAAACAAAAAAAAAATGAAACGAAAGGAAAAATGAAAAAATATATATATAAACAATTTTTTTTATAAGAGTTTGAACCGAAGCCCCTGAAATCCCAAATTTACAGAGGATAAATGAAAAAAAAAGTGTAATGTGATCGTTATTGTGTAAAAAATGGAAATGCATGAATTTTACGTAGTCAGACCCTATTCATTCTCCCATTCATTTATTGCAAATGGAAATTTTAATTTATTGATTTTTATAATTTTTTTTATTCCAACGATTTTTTAAAAAATGTGTGCGTGGTGGCCACGCGCGACAGAAGTGAAACTTATCTAGGCTTGAAATGTGAAAGGAGCAAAAGGAGCAATAAGTGGAGAATTCTCGTGATATTCATGAAAAATAAAAATTAGATTTTATTCAACAATTTCCATTTCCTCGTGATTCAAAAATGATATTATTGGTTTGTGACTGCTGAAATACGATACATATACCGTTGAAGTCAACTGATCTAAATATCTGGCAAATACAGCATCAATACTAGTTCCCGCTCTCGTCCTTGGTAGGGCTAGATTGGTCTTCATTTTCAAATTGAATTTTTCATCCAAAAATTTCACCAGTGGCCGAGCTTCCACAGAAGCAAAGTTAACGTTGAAATCACCACTCAAAATCATCGGTAGTTTGTAGTAATCTTTTTTCAATATAGCTGATACCTCAGGAGTATAGACAATCAACACTTCGTGAATGAATTCTATTATCTTCTTGACTGATTGATTCGGTGATATATACACGACGACGGCGAGAACTGTCTGTCCATTATCGAGAATACAGCGAGCAACACAAATATCGCCAACATTTGTTATGTTCACTGCCAAAGAACTTGTCTGGTGTAGATTGATATCCATGTTTGCAGTAACAACAACTGTATTGTTGATTGAATTATTATAGATGGAGACGCCACCATTTTTTACCTGAGAATGTTTGACCTGCACCTCACAATCAAAATTAGGGACTGCTGATTGTTCTTCGTTTCCTAAGCAGGCCTCAGAAAGGAGTAAGATTTTTGAATTTTTCACAACTTTATTGTTCAGATCTGCGACGTGTTCTCTCAGACTTTGACAATTGGATGAGAATATCGATAACCTCCTGTTACTGGTGATGAATTCAAAACACTGCAGCGTTTGTTGTTGAGCAATGAGGCTATCTTCGATCGGTATATCTTCACTAATTTCATCTTTGGCAACCTCATTTGTCATTGTATTGTTAAAGAAAGATTGATTGATTGTTATATAATAGAATTTACATAAAGGAGTTTCGAGTAAATACTGTAACCATGCCTTGATATTACGTTTGCTGATTAATCCACTCACATAACTAGACTTATGGATCTTTCGTCGCTTTATATGGACGTAAATACAATGATCATCATCGATATTTCTAGGCAGATGATGGACCATCGTGTCTACACATATAGGGGCATTAATGATCTGGCCATGGGCATGTCGTAAATGCTTAATCTGCATAAAGGGTATGCGAGGGCTAGTGAGTCGTTCTGATACTAAATCGAAGTTGCGTAGATGTGCTGGTCGTGGAGAATAAGAAAATCCATTCAATTTTGCATATGCAGGTACATGGTTCCGGTGCAAAGACTGTGTACAACACTTGCATGCCACTACACTATTGAAATTAGCTTCTGGGAATTCTCTTTCGAGGAGTTGCTGATGTTCGGGGGTAATCTCCTTCAAATCATCCTTAAACCACAAATGATCACAAATCCCACAAACGAAACCGAAAGGATTATCGAAGAATTTTTTGTCAAACTCTCGATGAGCACTTCGATTGGCAATGAATTTTGAATAAGATATACTTGTGTCGTCATTGAGTCGTGAGGGGCCTGCAAGATTTGTGTCATCATTGACTATTGGCGGTGGAGTTATCAGCACCGACGGCAGAGTTTGGACACCCACTTTGAATGCCTTTTGTCGTGCACGATATTTTCTGATTCGTTCTGCTCCGGTTTTCGGCTTTTTAATCATTATTCGATGTTCCTCTCCACACGCTGTGCTGCATTCCGTACTTGTTTTTGGCATGATTATTCTGCGAATAAACAAATCCTCCAATTTATCTGTACGAACTAAACACATTTCAATAATTGATTAAAAACCCATTAATTCTGAAAGAACACTTACGAATAGGGTACACTTGTGTCGTCATTGAGTCGTGAGGGGTCCGCAAGATTTGTGTCATCATTGACAATTGGCGGTGGAGTTATCAGCACTGACGGCAGAGTTTGGACACCCACTTTGAATGCCTTTTGTCGTGCACGATATTCTCTGGTTCGTTCTGCTGCGGTCTTCGGTTTTTTTATCATTATTCGATGTTCCTCTCGACACGCTGTGCTGCATTCCGTACTCGTTTTTGGCATGATTATTCTGCGAATAAACAAATCCTCCAATTTATCTGTCCGAACTAAACACATTTCGATAATTGATTAAAAAACCATTAACCCGTCAGCACGCGCGCTATGAGAGTTTCTCTCACAATAATTTTCACGCTATAGGAAACATGCCCTAAAAATGAAAATATTTGAATGAAACTTTTTTAATGTCTCAATTAACTATCTCCCTTTCTTCTGAGATTGGTTAAAATACTCTAGCACTTACCAATAATTAAGTAACAAATATTTTATCGGAGACGGCCGGGAAATGTGAGAGATTCTCTCACTGCGCGCCTAAAGGCGTTCAGGTAATTCGGGCCCTTCGGAACTAGTGCGACAAAGACAGACTATTTCGGGAGCGGTAGTCGGTCTCTGTCTCACTAGTGCGTTCGTTACGTGTGAGATTTTCTCTCACGGCGCGCGTAAAGAATACTGAGAGAATAGCGCGCGTGCTGACGGATTAATTCTGAAAGAACACTTACGAATAGGGTACACTTGTATCGTCATTGAGTTGTGAGGGGCCCGCAAGATTTGTGTCATCATTGACTATTGGCGGTGGAGTTATCAGCACCGACGGCAGAGTTTGGACACCCACTTTGAATGCCTTTTGTCGTGCACGATATTCTCTGGTTCGTTCTGCTCCGGTTTTCGGCTTTTTAATCATTATTGGATATTGCTCTCGACACGCTGTGCTGCATTCCGTACTCGTTTTTGGCATGATTATTCTGCGGGTAAACAAATCCTCCAATTTATCTGTACGAACTAAACACATTTCAATAATTGATTAAAAACCCATTAATTCTGCAAGAACACTTACCTTTTATGATCCCCAATTTTTTCAACAATTTTCAAACACGATGATAGATAAAATAAATAATTAATTCAGTACGATAATGCACGAGACTAACTGACAGTGCATGAATTGTAGGTTATAATTTCGCGACGATTCACGCATCAGCTGAAACAGCCCGACTCTTTATGCTAGTTCCATGTGCGATTAGGAGGTGGCGCCTCCAACGCGAGAAATGTGCAGTGTTCTCATAGCATATGATACGTATGTCTATGAGTGTTCTCACTATATGTACACCGTAAGCGGAGTAGTACTCGAGCCATGTTGGTGTGCTCCACTCCCTCACTCCCCGACTCTCACGACTCCCCTCATCATCCCATTTTTCATCACACTAGCGCCACTACCGGCCGCAAGCGGCCGGGGCGTTGATCATCGTTTCCATTCGATATTTCAAATCGTTTTTCTGGTCAATTTCTCGATTGGATAGTCATCAGGGTGTCCAGGAGGAATAGCTCCTTAATCATGAGAAGGAAAAAAGTGGTTTTACTATGTCAAAAGTGAGGGCAAGTGACTAAAGGCAAAATAATCCAACCGGCCTAGTCCGCGAAATTTGAGTTTTCGACTTTGATATTTTTTTTTCGATATTTCGAAACGTTTTTCTGGTCAATTTCTCAATTGGATATTCATCAGGGGGTTCAGAAGGAATAGTTCCTTAATCGTGAGAAGGAAAAAAATCGTTTTACTATGTCAAAAGAGAGGGCAAGTGTCTAAAGGCAAAATAACCCAACCGGCCTAGTCCGCGAAATTTGAGTTTCCGACTTTGATATGTTTTTCGATATTTCAAAACGTTTTTCTGGTCAATTTCTCGATTGGATATTCATCGGGGTGGCCTGGAGGAATAGCTCTTGAATTTTCCAAAGAAAAATAAGTGATCCTACTATCGATAAAATATACTCCTCATCCATACCCAAAATACCCTAATACACAACACCTCTCCTCTCATTCAATTTTCACACTTAACTAATTCGATGACGGCAAGTCTCTATTTTTTTTTCTGAGTAATGAAAAAATGTCAGATCTCCAAAGTGTTGGAAGACCCATTAGAATGCCGACAGATCCAAGATTATATCAAGAGGTTATATCAAGAGGCAAAAAAACATTTCGGCCATTAGGAATGTTAATATCAGTGAATGATTACAACAACAGTGAGTAGTTTTTCTCACAGCCATAAATTACCTCGTTATGACGATTGTACCCCAGCGTGACTTGCTTCATCAAATCCAAATGTTTTTTTTTCTTCTCTTCTAACGATTTTGAAAGAACTTAGAGAATTTAAATTATTTAAAAATTCGTTCCTCATATCAAAACTTCAAGTTCAATAGTTACGAATTGTCTCATTGTAATTTATTCACTTGTTCTGATCATATCATTTTTCCCTTATACCTTATACCTTCTCTCCTTATTTTGAATATGTCGATTGGATTGCCGCCTTCGATTGGATTTTTTAATCGTAAATGAAAGCAAATACAACTCAAAAAACTCGTGAAATTTATGCCGGGAATTTTCTATCAAAAAATTGCAATAGAATACGAGTGTATTAATAAAATTGCGTAAATTTTTCATATTCAAATGATGAAAACGATTTTTTTCATGAAAATGGAGCATTATTTCCCCATACGCATGAAATTCAACATGGCGATCACCATGACGAACCAATCACGAATCACGAACTGTAGGCCGCCATGACAGTTTTCATCCATGGTTTTTTTTTAGGTGGACCCGACACCCCTCTTTTCGTTACAATCCATACTGTAGTTGTCGTCTCGCTCTACCGTGCCTAAAGTAGTTTCACTTCAAAAATTTTACAACGATCATCCGAATTAATTTGACGGTTCGTTTTATTCATTACAATAATTAAATTATTTGATAAATATATTACAAATCAATCAATAGATTCATATAGATGGAGAACTTGGAGGGGAATATTTATTTCTTACAGTATGAAGTGATAAAACGAATTAGGTTAATGGGCCTCGGGAGTAGAAAAAAAACTACTGAAATGCGGGGAAAACTTTGCTCCACGAATTCTCCGCTAAGAAAGCATGGAAAATTATGAAACATATTTTTAAAAATTTGTTCATTTTTTACTCACAGGATGAAACGAGATGAGGATGCCTGAAAGAGAATGAATACTTTTTTTTTATGTTTAAACATACGAAGTGATTGACAGGTCCTCGGGCCGCCATCTTGGAGTTAAGGGAAGGGGTATCGAAGCAAGATGGCGGCACAATGACCTGTCAACCCCCTCGTAAGTTTAAACATTAAAAAAAATTATTTATCCTCCTCCGGGCATCCTCATTTCGTTACATCCTGTGAGTAAAAAAATGAACAAATATTTATAATTATATTTCATAATTTTTCATGCTTTCTTGGCGGAGAATTCGTAGAGCAAAGTTTTCTCCGCATTTCAGTAGTTTTATTGCACTCCCAAGGCCTCTTAATTCAACCGTCAATTTTGGAAAATATCTTAAAATCTGCGAGAGGGAGAGAGATATTTTTTGGGAGACCGATTTCTGCACTTTATTTTATTTTATCAAGATCTAAAGTTATGTCCCCCTTTTCTATGTCGTCCGCCAGCCATTCATCACGAATTGGTTTAGACCACTCAGCTTTTTCCTTTTTGTTGTCTTTGAACGTAAAACATGGCGGATGTTGAATACCGAAGAATTTAAACTCAACTTCTGGACGGATGTCTTCGTCAACATTCCGCAGACAGTACAGAAAGTCCTCGTCACATGAACACTCAGCTCTATAAAAAAAAATCTCCATTTCTGTCATCATAATTTGTCTGATACAGATAGAATGAAAAAATTCTGTAGCAAAGTGATAAATTGTTACAATAAATCTAAACGAGTAATTTCAAGAAAAGGACCTCTTCTGTCGAAATCGAAAAAAATTCACACAAAAAAAAAAGATCTTTTGACATTGAGATTGACCCCTTTGCTACTAAATTGAAGTATCGTATGGTTACACTGAAAATGGATTCTTATTCTCCAGTCCGTATTTAATTTCTCCATCGTCGATTGCTTTACAATTCAAAAAGTGATCGCGACAACAGCTGTCTGTCCCCTCAAATTTTCCAAGCTCATCGTCGTCATCAGTTTTACGATCCTCTCCACACCACAGGGTCCCTAGGAACACAATCATTTGATTCATTTTTTTATTATTTTTATTCATCAGAATGCCAACAACCGTAACCAATTAGATATCATATATGAATAATCACACAATTAATTATAAAAGGATCAACTAATTAACTAACAATATGATTCTATTGAATCATCAACTCACCTGGAGTAGTCTCCAATGTCCATTGAACAATATCATCGAAATCCTGAGGATCTTCATTCCGCAGCAATTTAACAGGATCTATATCCCCAATATCAATTGCTGTACCCAGCGACATGGAAATAAAAAGTATCACCAGTAGTTTAAACATTGCTTGTGCCTTTTTCTTGATTTTTCAACAGTACAGTTGGATATTCGGTTATCAAGTGCAGACTGTCGTCCTGTCCTCGTATTATTTATCCATAATTATAAACATTACTGTAGTGAGTAGTGACTAGACTCGTTATCGTTATCTATCAAATGGTATTGGAGTCAGTTGTCTCTCTTTTTCCAACGACTTTTTTTTTACATGACTTTATACTAAATTTTATTTTATCACACTCAAAAAATTTTTTATTCATCAAATTTATATTATAATTATTTTTACTATGAAACTGCTTAAATTCAATTTACACTTTAATTATTATAAATTGATTGATCGTTATAGATGATGAATTTGACAAAATTTTGAATTTAATTTCTACTACAATTAATTTTTTTCTAACGCAAAAATTTTTTTTTTTCATCGTGATAATTCATCATGAAGTTCAAGAAGCGCATCGATCATTCTCTCTCGATAATTCTGCACCTCATTAAACTGTCCACAAATCAATGGTGTCCTGTCATCGAAAAGTAAAGCATCCAAATTTTCAATTTCTCGATCAAAATATTTTTCCACAGCCTGTGACTCCAGTAACATTATTGGAGTATTCAGAAGTCCATGCAGCATGCAGAATGTTCGAAGTTGATCGATCGAGTCGAGAAATTCCTTCAGTGGAAAGATTCTAGTTGCATCTAAGTTAGAATCACTGAGGATACTCGATATATTAGAATGATAGAGTTGAAAAAGTTCTGGTCCATGTTTTTCTCTGAGTTCTCGAGTTGTTGAAAATTGGAGGAAACAGAGGATATCGTGGGCTGGTGGATTATATCTGTAATGTAATTTTTTTTTTTTCTTAATATTTCCAAGTAACAATTTTTTATTCAAAAATATTCCAAAAAATGTTCTCAAATGGCTCGTGACGTCACAAGGTCTCTTAGAGGCTAAACCAATCACAGGACGTTTCCAAGTCAACCTAATTCAATCTGTGGGCGTGTCTCAGCCAATGGAAGACTACGACTCCCCACCCTCGGACATTCGGCCAATGGGAAGCTATCCAAGTGACCAGGTGACGTCATAACCTAGAAATTTTTCTCAGAAACGACTGATTCTTAATCAATCATTTTACCTCGCTAATTGAAAATCAATGAGACAGCAGGCATCAGGGTTCCCCTCCTCCCCATACTTGAATAGAAGATTATTAGCCCAAAGATCTCCATGACAAAGAACATTTCTAAATTTCTTAGAAGCACCAAGTCTTTCAATATGGCTCCTAGACAACGCGACGATTCTCTCCTTGAACTTGATCCTCTGAGTGTCTCCAAGTGAATCCAATAAATCAATCATAGAAACGAGGCCATTAACAGCAGCATGGAATCCTCGTTTACCCCTTCCCTTAACCGACCACAGAGTCTCATGCATACAGTGGGGAAACTCCTCAAGTAGATTTTTCGCATACATTTCCTCAAAAATGATCGATTTCGCGTGAAATTTAGCAAGTGTTTTCATAACAATTTTGCAGTGATCGAAATCAAAGGGAATAAATTTATTCTTCATCGTGTAGCCTTCGGGCATCATATCCTCCAGGACAATGACATCACCACCGATGCCAAAGAAGCACTCAGGAATACTGTACTTGTCTAAACCCTTCAGGACTTCAGGAAAAACTTCTGTGTACAAATCAACTTCTTTTTTGAATGAACCAAACTCTTGATTGAACTCCCACTGTGGACTGTTCTCTGGAGGGGGAATTTTCGCGAAGAAATAAATGATTCTGGTGTCCAAAGGTAAACCTGAAGAAGCTACAGTAGCTTTTAAGGTGAAATACTGTCCCATGAACCCAGTGGAGCCATCCATGGGTATGACTTCATACTCCACGAGAGAATAATCATCCATTTTTTCTTTTGACAGCTTCTTCTTTACTATTTGCAAACATTCCGCTGCGTCAAGCACATTTTCACTATTTCGATTCTTCATTTTAGTTCAATGTTTTTTTTTTTCTTTTTACTCTGTGATAAATAGAATTCAAGTGATTAAGAAAATATAAAATATTGTTCAGTTCATATTAGTTGGAAATTTCTCAAAAATATATATATATTTTTACTCACATGAATAACCCATCAGCTGACAAACTATTTCAGGTAATAAATGACTAAAAATAGAGTGATGCCAGGAAGGTTCAATTGATATCTTCTTAAAAATTTGCACAGGTTGATACTGTAATGCACTAGTGATAAAACTTAGACTCAAACTAATCTTCACAATTCCCATGAATTTATAGCACCGTTCAAACATATCTAGTCACTTGCATTGAAAATTGAATTGAGTTACGTTTTAACCAGAAGTCACGGTTTGCCGTTATTTCCTCGATTGGTACTGATTGCTGCTAATATTAGACGTAATGCAACCGTTTTAACTTCATGTTCATTGACGATGAATGATGAAGTGTCACAATTGCAGTAAAACACAAATTACTCAGGTTTGTTTACATAATTGGATTGTCGAATTCAACATTTTCATCGTGTCAATTGATGTCGAAGAAAATGTTTAATAAATAGTTCGATGACTTTCTTTAAGAAACACAAATAACTAAAAATGGCAGAAAATATTGTGATAAGATTTTTTTTTTTAACAAAATTCATTTTTTATCAGTTCTCCATAAATATAAATTACGATATTAATAATTCGTTTAATTATCTTAACACTTGTCTTCATGACTTTTTCCATTATTGTATGTAGAGTCAAAGGAAAAAACTGGCAATCGTTGTAAAAATGGCCCATTGTTATCCTAGAAAATAAAAACATTCAGTAGATAAACTGCACGTGTAGAAGACTTACGTAACACTTGAATAATTACCGACAATTTTATTCGTTATTCAAGTTCAATGTTATGCGACTGTTGACCAGTAATTTAACTTTGTCTCAGCACGTGTGAATTGTGAGAATTATGATCACACTTACCAATTCATTCATTCCAGTTTTTTTTTCCTTGACGAATGCCGAATTTACATAGCCAAAATCAGGGTTTTCTTCTATTCCAATCAAATCAGAGTCACCACTCCGATGGCTGAAAAAAACGGATCAATTAGTGACAATTTCTCTGAGACATGTGATTAGTGTGATTCTCGAATTACCTGACGTTGTCATCGTGAACTTGAGACTTGTTCAAACTATTCCAAATGGGATTGGATCCAGCTGTAGCAAATTGATTAGTAGTAGGAACCACTCCATTCTTGTCCTTTCCAAATTCATCTTCTTCAGTCTTCCAATCTATCGCCATTTTATCTAGCCTCTGTGTCAGATTCCTCGTTCTCATGAAATAGATTACAAACACAGCAATCGTGCTAAATCCAAAGAGAATGGTCAACGAGAGTAGAATCCAGTAAGCCCTGTCCTCATTATCTGATTCACGAGAAGAGCTTCCAGTGGGTACGTCAATCAGATAAAGCCCTCTAGCTTGAAGATTAGCTTTCAAATTAGTTACTGTCTGCAGATCACTAGAAGCTAGAATAATGGCATCAGCGTCAATAGGAAGATTGTCTTTGGAGTCGATGAAATGAGTTGTTAAAGTAGTTACATTATCCATCACATTATTATTAGAATCGACACTGCTCTTTATGTCATCAACATTGCAAATGTATCCGAAAGTTCTTGAAAATGTCTCAATGACAAACAGTCTCTGTTCGCTGACGCGAGCTGCATTGTTTTTGAATGTGAAGACAACTCTGTTGCCCTTGGAGATGATATAAATCTGAACTGTCGTCTTGTCAGAATGATTGGCTTGATCATGAACAGCGATATCGAGTTTGAAGAATCCAGCCATATTGCTTGTCGCTGAGAACTTTAACAGGAAATCTCCAGTAGAAACGTCCAAGAAGAACGGATTCTTTACACTAGAAATCGATAAATCTGACGTTGTTACGCTGTCTTCGATTAATGAATACGTTAGGGTGTCATTGAGATCAGCATCTGTAGCGCCAACTGTTAGAATGACTTTATCAAGAATATCTTCAACAGCGACTCCACCTGAATAAAAGCGACTTTCGAAAACAGGAGGATTGTCATTCTCGTCAAGGACGATGATCGTGATATTCAAGACGGCTTCCGGTCGAGGATCTCGAGGAGGTCCATCACTATCTGCTGTCGTGATGACTGCTATCGACATCTCCTCCTGTCTCTCACGATCCAACTCTTGTGTAACTGTCAAATTTCTCGTTGATTTGTCTAGCCTGAAATACGAGGAATCTTCCATTTTGTCGTCGATGAAGTAGTAGATCGGTACAACATTGCTTCCACCGTCATTTATGTTATCAAATGCTTCAGGAATCTCCGTCCAAAAGTCTAAACCAGTCTTATTTTCCTTAATCCAAACTGTCCAATCGTGTCTATCAAACTTTGGTCCCAGCGTTGAGACGAAGATGATAACGTGTTCCTGGGAAACTTCTCGAGGAGGATCCCCACTGTCCTTAGCTGTCAACGTAATCATGTATTGACCATCTTCGATATTACTAGGCCATTTCGTCAATTGCAACTGAGCAGAATTCTTCTCAGTCTCAACTATCTCGAAGTAGTCATCTTCAGTTGAACTTGAGAGCGAAAATGTGACAGTTCCACTAGCTCCAAAGTCTTCATCAGTTGCCTTGAAATCGGATAATGGTTGTTTGTCATGAGTTTTCAGCTTTGCATGAAGGGACTGATTTTGACTAAGGGCAATACTCTGCCCTTTGACTGGAAATATAATAACAGGATCATTGTAATTGTAATCAGTGACTTTGATGTTGTAGATTCTAGTATCATTTAGGGGTCCTGGAAAGGTTCCATGATCCTGGGCGTATACTTCAACTAACCACGTGCCGTAGCAGCCTTTCAGGTCTTGCGCAGTTGAGATGATTGCTGTCTTCAACTCCTGAGTTTCCAAACTAAATAATCCGTCACATTTTTTCTCAATTTCGCTATCTCCTTCCACCAGAGAAGTACTCACAATTCGATAAGACACTTTGGTATTCTCTGTTGCCGGATCGTCTCTATCATCTGCTGTAATCGTCAAAATCCTTGCATTCTTCTTCTCATTCTCATTGACCTCCTTTGCAGGATCTCCAAGGTTCGGCAACTTTGGAATTTGATCATTGATGTCATCCAAAATCACTGTGATCTCCTTGTCGATGGCATTTGTATTCCATGTAATCCCATCTTGAAGGTAATTGTCCCTTAACTTGAGATTCAAATTGTATTTAGGACTGCCAAAGTCACGATCTAGAATATGCTCATCAGTTAGATGAACTCGGAGGAGTCCGTCAAATCTACCAAGCTCGAAGAATTGAAAAGGTGCTGAATAATTCTCATTAATCAGGTACGAGACATTGTTATAAGGACTAGTTCGATCATCATCTTTTCCGTAAATTTTTACTACTTCCGTTCCACTCGATGATTTTTCTCGTATATGAATCGTAGAGTTGAATTTATCTTCAAGAAGATAAGGCACTTCGTCATTCATATCAATGACGTACACTGAAAATTCTTCAGTTGAATTATTGTCACCATCCGATGCAATAACTTTGTAATGAATATATTCATATTTTTCTGCATCAATTGTCTGATTAGATTTCACTTTAATAGTTCCTGTTTTTGCGTCAATACTAATGAGATCATTCTGAGTATTATTGACAGCCTTGATGAAGTAAGAAACCTGATTAAATTCAGGTCCATCAGCGTCTGTAGCTGTTACAGATCCAATCAGAGTATCAGTGACAGCATTTTCAGTTACTCTGAACTGTTCGAATGGATTGAATTCAGGAGAATTATCATTTATATCTATAATCTTAACAGTTAATGAAGCTGACGTTAAAGCCTCATTATGAACAGTCATCATATCTGTCACAACGATATTTAAAAACATGACATCAAACACTTCGTAATCGATTCTATCTTTGACCACAATTTTTCCTTTAGCTGAACGATGATGTCCTTCAGGATAAATTGTTTCAATCGTTAAATGCTCTCGATAGTGACTCTCGTCAACTGGAACTCCACTTTTCTGAGCTATTGTCTTGTTCCAATCGATACTGAATACAAGATCTGCATCGGTGTCCACATCAGTCGCCAGAATGATCGCCTGAACACTTGTTCCTGGAAGTACTTCTTCGAATAACGATGGAATTTCCTTTGGCAGAGAGAGCTTCGGTGGAACATCATTGACATCAATGACCTTGATCGTCAATGTTGCATAGGCTTTATGTTTCTCAACATCCGAAGCAACTACTTGAACAACAACAATGGGCATCATCTCGTAATCCAAGGCATCATTCTGTGCTGTGGAAATAGCTCCCGTGGTTTCATTCATGAACAAGCTTTTCTGAGATATCAATTCGTGAATAACACTGTCATCGACATCTCTATCAGTAGCTAACATAGTGGTTATTAGGTGCCCTCCTGGCACATCTTCAGGCACTTCGACTTGAACAGCATCGTTCTTAAAAATTGGAAACTCATCGTTCCAATTTATCAAGTTTATGGTGACGTTTTTCCTACCAATATGAGTTTTATCAGCAACTTCTATCGCTCTGATTTCGATAATCATATTCCTCCATTTCTCATCTTCGTAATCGAGTAATGAAGCATTCAAGACTGAAATCGTGAAGGTTCCTGTTTGATATCCGCTGTTTGGAACGATTACAAAAGCGGAGCTCCAATGATTCTCTGAATCATCAATAAGACTAACTGAGTATTGACCATTTTCAGCGAGATCTGGATCACTGATTACGATGGGCTGAGGAAAATCCAGCGTCATGTAGGTCTCTTCTTTGATCTCTATGGTCAGCTCTTTTGGTGATGTTTCAGGAGTGTGATCATTCAAATCCTCGACGATTATGACAATTGTAGTCTCAATTGCTGAGCTTACATTTTCTTTCTCGTAAGCTATTACCGAAAATCTGAAGACTTCCTTCTTTAAGGTGTCACGATCAATGGAATTGATCGTGATCTTCCCAGTTTGAGTATCAATTGAGAATAGATCACTTTCTTTTGAATCACCAGGCTGTATTCTGTAATTTACTTCAGCGTCAATCTGAATATCTCCGTCGATCGCTGAGACTGAGAAGGTGTGAGGAGATTTCTCGACTATGGATTGTGATGCTGTGAGACTCGTCCATACCGGAGGCATGTCAGGTATATCAATCACTTGAATTACAGTCAGTAGAGTTCCTTCGTTTTTTCCACCATCTGTAGCTTTGATTTGCAGCGTGTACGTTGTAATCTTCTCAAAATCCAAGGGTTCCATCACGTCTAAATAGGCTTTTATCTGCTTGTCATTTGTTATGAGTTCAGAGGTCAATACAAAGTTTTTCGACCCCGATGCTGGGGTTGACATGAAGCTGATTACGGTTTTTTCCATCCAACCGTCAGCATCGCTGATGAGAAACGAACAGCTCGATCTTCCTGAGTAGTTTTCCTCAATTGCACATGTGCGCTCCTCTGCCTGAATTACTGGAGGATTATCATCGATGTTGATGATGTTCAGAGCAATGTCGTTACGTTCAGTTCCAATGACAACTTCGAACCTGTATAGCTGCATCGCTGGAGTTTCAAAGTCCTGTTTCTTCGTGATATACAAGTTCCATTTTCCGGTGGTTGCATTTTTCCTGAATTCAGCACCAAGAATGAAACTTTGGCCTGTTGAGAAGGATCCGAGTTGAGGTGTTGCTGAACCTGTGGAGGATCATATGCATTGTACACATCATTAGAAAGATTGAGAAATGGACAATATCGGAGAAAGATACTCACCATTGTAATTAACTTGTGCTATAGAAACTGCATGATCAACTTCCTCGTCAAGTTCAATCTTTGTACGTCCACCACCGGAACTTACAAATTTCACGACGTCTTCGATAGGATCAGGTGGTTCAAAAGGTGGTGTATTCCATTCTGGAAATGAAAGACAAAAAATGCCAAGCATAAAAATATAAAATTACTCAAACAATTCTGATGAATAGTCCCAAATCAAGTAATACGGAACTTGCATGGAGCACAGTTACTCTCAAACTTCTCATTTACAGATTTTTCATAACAAATGAATAGTGAAACAGTAAAAAATATTGTGAAATATGTCCTAGATAATTTATGATAGTTTCTAAGACCAATTTTTAGGTTATGAAGTCACGAGGTCCCTTGGGTAGCTTCCCATTGGCCGAGTGCCCGAGGGTGGGGAGTCGTAGTCCTTCATTGGATGAGACACGCCCACAGGTTAGGTTAGATCGATTTGAATACGTCCTGTGATTGGTTTATCGTCCAAGAGACCTTGTGACGTCACAAGCAATTACAGAACATTTGAAATATGAAAATTTAAAAAATTAATTACTAATATCTGAATGATTTTTGAAACATTTTCGAATGAAAAATTGTTAATTGGGGTAATAATCTTGACATAAAAAAATTAATAAAAATTCATGCAAGTTCCCTATTCTGTATAAGAGATTCGACCTCGATTGGAATTTGATTATTTTCAATGCTTAAGCATAGTAGATAGAGTTGTTTAAATAGAAAAAAAACTTGAATCTTATAGGATATTAGAAAAAATTTCGGTAGCCGAATGGGACTATTAATAAGTTTGAAGATGTGGGTTCGAATCCCACCAGCGATTGAACAGAATAATAAGCTCAGCATCTGCTCTTGGCTATCGTCGAATCATCTCTACCTAAAATTAGAGAATGGAGAGTGTTCTTGATCGTAACGCTTCTATTCAGAACACAATGGATACTGATAGACAAATATGACTCACGCGCCTGTGCAAATTCCAACGATGATAGCACTAAGCAAAAAAATATAAATTCACATTTGAACAAAGTTATCATTGTGTCTACGATTTTACTTCTCACTTGTTTTTCCACTCTCGTTTAAAATAAATGTTTAGAACGAAAGTTTTTGAATGAAAGTTGGTCATTTGATACCTTCTCATCAGCTATCGCTACATTACTGCCTTCGTAAACACGAGCGATCTAGTGATAATGTGAGGGTGATAAGCCACATGTAAAAACTGTCAATATACGGATGATAATAATTTTTCTCCACCATCTTATCTATAGTGGATTTTACTTCCGATATAAATACCAGGTTTTCAAATTTTTTTACAATGAGAACTAATTCATTTTCACTGAATGAAAGCATTAATAGGAAACTTGCATGAATTTTTATTAATTTTTCAAATTCAAGATCATGACCCCAATTAACAATTTTTCATTCGAAAATGTTCAAAAAATTGTTCAGTAATTAGTAAGTAATTGTTAAAATTTTCATATTTGAAATGCTCTGACATCGCTCGTGACGTCACAGGGTCTCTTGGACGCTAAACTAATCGCAGGACGTATCCAAGTCAACCTAACTTAATCTGTAGGCGTGTCTCAGCCAATGAAGGATTATGACTCCCCACCCTCGGATACTCGGCCAATGGGAAGCTACCCAAGGGACCTTGGGACATCATAACCTAAAAATTAGTCTCACAAACGACTGATTTCTAATTAATTATCATAAATTATATAAGACACATTATCAATTATTAATAATTATCAATTATTGATTTTTTTTTCTAAAAATTAAAGATTATAATTCGTACAATTTTTCCATGGAAAATTAATTAAAAAATCTCTCCATCCGGCTGAAAGATCAGAAGCACTAATGATAAATCCCATCATTATCTCGAGACATTTTCTGTCACAAGTGCAACAATAAATTCAATTATCTTGAATTATTAGAAGAAAGTACAAAAACAAAACGCTCCGAGACTGTCATCTTCCACGATTCCCTCCCCTAAAAAATGCCTCTTGATGATTCTCCCTCAGACCACTCATCCATTAGATACTTCAACAATTAACTGGATGAAATATGTCGCTTGATGGACAATAATGTCACTCCATTCTCTCTCCCTCTATACTGATTCAATAAATCCATAGTTAAGTGATAAAATGGAACTAAACTGTCGATTATTAATAACTCGATTAACATCGAATAGCCTCGTGAACGAATTATTTTAGAAAAAGATAAAGTTAAAAGACTTTTCTCACAGTTCAGAATTTTTTTTACCAAAATAGTTTTTTGCAACACCTGCCGTAAAAGTTCACTTTTTGGCACCGTTTTGCGTGCGTAAAGTGTTTGTTTTCCGCACCAATTTTTAGAGACCAATTTTTAGGTTATGATGTCTCAAGGTCATTTAGGTAGCTTCCCATTGGCCGAGTGTCCGAGGGTGGGGAGTCGTAGTCTTTCATTGGCTGAGACACGCCCACAGATTGAGTTAGGTTGACGCGGATACGTCCTGTGATTGGTTTAGCGTTCAAGAGACCTTGTGACGTCACAAGTAATTTCACAGCATTTGAATTATGAAAATTTTAAAAATTAATTACTAATTACTGAACAATTTTTGGAACATTTTCGAATGAAAAATTGCTAATTGGGATTATGATCTTGAAATGAAAAAATTAATGAAAATTCATGCAAGTTCCCTATCTTCAAATCCAGTTTTTTCACTATTCCACAAACGAAAACAATAGAATATCAAACACTTTATTATTCCAATATATTTATCGTAGTCTTCTGAAATTGCATCAAAAGATCAATTGAAATTTACCAAGTTGATTCATAAAAAATAACGATGAGGAAAGAGTATTGAACGTATTAATCAATGGTGCCATAGGTCAAACAAGATGAAATACAGCAGTTAGTTTGTTACTTACAGTCGATGCCGTGTTCTCCAACGGGACATACACTGTGACGTTTTCAGTGATATTTCAGTGGCATAATATAATCTAGAATAATAAAAAAAAAAAAAACAAAATTAATTACAGAACACAGAATCAGGTAGATTTCATCTTATCGTTAAGCCATAAGTCTCCATTTTATTTTCGTATTCCCACCACAGCTCGCATATATCTCTGACGCGACGCAGTTAAATAATCACTGAGTTGTGATGTCAAATGAACCAACGGGGTCTAGTGAATTATACGAAATTTTCTAGCCAAAAATATTGAAGAGTAATGTATTGATTATTCTAGTGATTCCGATATTGTTGTGATAATGGAGACGGAACGTGGTAAAGTAATTATCTGTATAATTTATTAGTAAAGCTATCATTTAATACCGAATTGTCTCGATAATAAGTGCTTTCAGAAGAAAACGTCAAGAGACATTTTTTATTAAAATAAAAGAATTATAATAGTTGCATTAAAATTATAATCAACATGTAGGAAATAACTCCATCTATCAGTTTAAAAAAAAAAAAAAAGAATATTTTGAGTACTTATGGTTTCGAATGAACCTTCTTAATTTAAATTATTATACTAATTTTTCATATTTCTATTTTCTTCCGTTTGGAACGCGTTATCAGCAGGGACTTGAACCCCACTTATTTTTTATTTGTGTTTTTAAATTCAATTGGTCCACCCAGTTTATCATTTACTACAGCGCATTCAATATTATTTTTGTCCCCTTGTTAATTATTATCTTCTCACGTTCAATAATCTTGACTCTTTATTATGCTCAGTCGAGTTATTTCTAAATGGAGATGATGCTCACAATTTTCATTTTTTTTCGCATCTGAAAAAAGTGATAAACTTGAAAAAAAATTTATAATAGAATTAGAATATTGTGCATAAATTCAGCATAATGTTTGCTTATTTACTATCTCAATCTACTTCTATTCAATAAAAGAAAATTCCATCAATCATCTCCTAGTGAATAACGAAAAAAAATTGGCAAATATCTAGAATAAAATCGCACAAAAAGATGTCGATATTAACGACGGAGCCAGGGACACTGAAACTCGTGACCTTCTTATCTCCTCAACTCTCTGTTATCACACGATGAATGAATTCCAACGTATTTTCTCGAATTTATTTACAGCGGTTCTCGTACCGGAAATGACACGACCACCACCAATGGTCAGACGCCACTCAGATCTACCGCATTTTGAGTCTGTTGCACGAATTTCAAGTCTGCCGCTGGTCGAGAGCAGCATAAACATAGCAGGGAATGTTTATGAGAAGATCAAGGTACATTTTTGTAACACAAGATGATTAATGACTGTATTTCCATGTTAATTACACTAACAATTAAAGTTCAAAATATTTTTAATTAATACAAAATCAATTACACATTGTTGTCAAATTGTTTATAAAATCGGTCCAATACGGAACTTGCATGGACCTTGCTTTCTCCCAAACTTCTCATCTACGGATCCTTCATAACAAATGAATAGCCAAACAGTAAAAACTATTGTGAAATATATCCTAGATAATTTATGATAGTTTCTGAGACCAATTTTTAGGTTACGCCGTCTCAAGGTCGCTTGGCTAGCTTCTCATTGGCCGAGTGTTCGAAGGTGGGGAGTCACAGTCCTTCATTGGCTGAGATACGCCCACAGATCAAGTTAGGTTGACTTGGATACGTCTTGTGATTGGTTTAGCGTCCAAGAGATCTTGTGACGTCACGAGCGATATCAGAGCATTTGGAATATGGAAATTTAAAAAATTGATTACTAATTACTGGACAATTTTTGGAACGTTTTTTAATGAAAAATTATTAATTAGAGTCATCATCTTGAAATAAAAAAAATTAATAAAAATTCACGCAAGTTCCCTATTGTTGTCTGATTGTTACTGCTATGCAAAATACATTATGTTGCTGAATTTTTAGTTAAAATCAATGTTTTTTTTTTTGTTATTAATTTCAGCGCTCCAATTCATTGATGAGTTGGAGTCTTGATACTGCTGAACAATCTTTTGCGATTGCAACTGCATCCGCTAAGCCCGCGATACTAGTTCTCAATGGTCCAATTACAACTTTGGATAATCTGCTGTGTAAGGGGATAGATATTGTAGAGCAGAGAGTGCCAGTTGTTCATTTTCCACCGCAACTTGTGAGTGAAATCAAATCATCTTCAAACAAGAATAAAATAAATTATTTCTCAGAATTTTTTTTCATAAGTCTCTATTGTTTAGTTGTATTGGAACACGCGAGAGTACGTGAATAACAAATTTGTCAGGCCGGTATTGAAGCGTGCCGGAAGTGTCAAGCAAATAGGTAGTCAAGCTGCCGAGGCCGCAGCTGATCGACTAGATGGTGCACTCACTGTCGCTGACAAATACGTGGATCAGTATTTGCCAGCTGATCCAACGGACAAACCTCAAGACGGTAAAAAAATGGAAACACGACCAGAAGAGCGCGATAATCTCGGGATCTAGTGGGTTGAGACAAAAATGTCAGAAAATATTGTTTAAAGACAATTTTATAGGCTACAAAAAAGGTCCTATAAAACTTTTCTCTAAACTCATTAGGTCCCGAGATATTCACGAAATACTCTGTATGAAATTCATGATGATTTGATTTTTCTCCCACGTTTTGGGTAGATGTGAATCCAGTAGAGGCAACAAGCAAGACAACGCGCACTATAATTCACGGAGCAAGATTTTCAAGAAAATTGCAGAGAAGGCTCACACGTCGCACTTTGGCAGAGGCGCGGGCACTGAAAGACCAAAGCACAGAGTGCATTCACGTGTTGCTTTATGTCATCGAATTGGTGAGTAATTTTTTTTTTTTATCGAGAGAGACAGAATGAAGATAAGAAAACAGTCGATTCACATCTCGATCTCATAATAAGTGATTTTATTTAATTTATTGGTTGATTCATCATTCTGAATTATCAATAAATAGTTTTGAGGCAAATGAGAAGGATTGTGCAACATAAATATTTAAAATTATTAGCAGACTCTCATGAATTAAAAATCTTACAGATTGCCACAGATCCAAAAATGGCTCTTCGAAAGTCCAAAGAGCTCTGGGCCACACTAAGCCTTCCAGAGCCTGAGAATCAAGCACGTCCTGCAACACTCGAGCAACTGCTGGTGCTCTTGACTCGAGAATCTGCTCGGAGGATCGTCCATCTGGTAAATGGGACTCTGACATTCGCAGCCAAGACACCACGACGTCTTGGTGTAACACTCATGACAATTTCTCATCAATTATTGTCAATAGCTGAATTCACACTGAAGGTAATTATCTAGATTTCATGAATTTGCCTAGATGAGAGGGAAAAAATTTAGATAATTCTTTATCATCAATAATTTTTCAGTTGATTCGTATCTGAAAAGCCAAAGTACGAATTGAAGAGAATTATTCTTCCTAGATAATTTATGATAATTCATTAAAAATCAGTAGTTTCTGAGCCCAATGTTTAGGTTATGAAGTCACAAGGTCACTTGGGTAGCTTCTCATTGGCCGGGTGTCCGAGGGTGGGGAGTCGTAATCCCTCATTGGCTGAGACACGCCCACAGATTGGGTTAGGTTGACTTGGATACGTCCTGTGATTGGCTTAGCCTCCAAGAGACCTTGTGACGTCACGAGCGATATCAGAGTATTTAAAATATGGAAATTTTCAAAATTAACTAGTAATTACTGAACAACTTTTGGAACATTTTCGAATGAAAAATTAATAAAGATTCATGCAAGTTCCCTATTTTCTAGATGACTCCAATAATTGGAAAAAGTGAAAAAACTGATGCCCAAATATCGATTCTACGATCAGCTATTGAGCACATTAGAGTAACAACAAATTTACTTTTGGTAAGGGTAAAGAGCATTTTTCTTACAAACTTTTCTTATAAAAGAATCTTGGAAACGGTAAAATTTTTAATTCCTTTAGGAACGCACGGCAATATTCGTCGCTGGTCGTCCCAAGCCCAAGAAGATAGTGTCCACCCAGGCTCACGACAACCACAACAATCACCTGACCCACGTTACTAACCGCCCATTGAATGGAATGGACTAGATGTGATCGAAGCATTCTCGTTATTATACATCATTCCAAATACTTGGCAGATGGATGGACATATGATCTTCATTAGTCATGCTAATAAGTATCTGATGAATCTTTCCAACTGAAAAATTTTTACAACTTTTGTGGATATTTTTTCTTCAATGAGAAAATCGTTCAATTTTTTAACTTTCTTACAAAAATTACTCAATGTTAAAATTTTATGCTTTAGAATGAAATAAATAATTTTTGAAATTATAGTAGTGTGATAATTTAATTACTGATTTTAATTAATTAATGATTTTAGAAGAAAATGTCAAGAAATATTTTTTTGTCAGGAATTTGATTTTCTACGAAAAATATACTTTAATGTTCTCTCCTAAAATCACTCATTTCCCAGATAAATAGAAAATTCGAAAAAATAGTCAAAATACCTAGACAGTAAAATAATTATCTTGATCGATTACATAAATAAAAACGAACGACATGGTCTCAATCAAACAAATGAGGATAACAGGCCAGAGAATAAAAAATCTAATCGCTAAGATTAATGAACGTCTAGACGAAATATATACCAAGACAATTAGAACTAATAAAATCATCAACAAATCTGATAAAACATGAAAATATTCCGTATGTAAATAGAACGAAAAGAAGCTAAATGAATGAGAAGAAGATAAATGGAAAAAGTCACCAATGTCAATCTTGCAAAGTACCACGATTGTTGAGTGTGTTGAGTTGGACCCTGCCCGATAAGCCGATTGAGCCTGGTCTTTTCTGTTGCGTGACTCAGAAAGGATGGGATTTTTCCAGACGCACGAAGCCACAAGCCGCACTCTCTGACATGTGGTAAAACACGTCCCCTGATTCCCTTGTGATGTTTGAAAAAAAGAGATTATTCGTATTGATTTTCTCGAAGCTGCATCAGTAGGTTTCAGTCAATTATCAGACTATTTTACTTGTACTTCAATGCTGTTTATACACTTTCAAATAATAGGGAACTTTTTATTAATTTTTTTATTTCAACATGATGACTTTAATTAACAATTTTCCATTCGAAAACGCTAGAAATTTTTTTCCCTAATTAGTAATTAATTTTTAAAATTTCCACATTTCAAATGCTCTGAAATCGCTCGTGACGTCACAAGGTCTCTTGGACGCTAAACCAATCACAAGACGTATCGAAGTCAACCTAACCTAATCTGTGGGCGTGTTTCAGCCAATGAAGGGCTACGACTCCCCACCCTCGGACACTCGGCCAATGAGAAGCTACCCAAGTGACCTTGCGACGACATAACCTAAAAATTGGTCTCAGAAACTACTGATTCTCTTTTCCACTTTTCCATTTTCATAAAAAAAAAAATAATGAATTGATTTTTTTTTTTCTAATAAATTAGAGAAAAATTTTTGAATCAACCAGACGGCAACTATTTCTACCGATGCCGGCAGACTGATTCTACTGGCGTTCCCAGTGGCACGTAGTCTCAGTCTACACTACAATCTCTCACCTATCCCCTCCCTTTTACCGAATAACCAACTACATTGGTAACTCGGTGTCGCGAATAACTCAGTACCATTCGTTGTGTTGACTCTCGATAGCACCGACACAACTCTCACACTCGTCTTAATCTTCAACTTCATTACGTTTTATTATTTCTCATCGATCTGTCACAAGAGATTTGTCGATATCAACAGATAAATCCGTTTATCTTTCAAGAACGTAAGTAACTTTTCTATTTTTGTTAATGTACAATTGTTAATTATTTGATGAATAAATTGCACCAATTGGGACTTTCTTTACCCTTGCATTATCATTATCATTTTACTTTTAATTTCACTGGAATTGATTGAAAATTGAAAAAATTGTGAATATACCCATTCGATTTTCAATATTTTTTCAAATATTAAATCATCTCAATAGGTAATAAGTAAAAAAAATTTAACTATAAAAATAATTATTTTCGATGTAATGATTGTATTCTTCTCGTTAGAATTAAAATGAATGAGGTCCTATTATTATTTATTTTGAATCTAATATCGATCCTCCATTCATGGCAATGTAAACAAACAGGAATAACCTGAGGCTATGAGAGTTCCTCAAAATGGCAGGAAACTAGTGAAAGTTGTAGCGAAATTTCACTCTTCTGATTATCATGTAACGAAACTTTTTCCATCGCGTTAAGATCATTCAACTCAACTCAGGTTTATTCAGTGTTTTCTCGTGATCAGAATTGGAAGGTAATTCCAAAGTTTTAATTATAAAAAATCAATTGATTTCATTTAATACATAAATAAATAGAAAATTAGCTCGATACTGAATGATTTCATGGGAAAATGTCAAGATACATTTTTTGTGGGAAATTTAATCAGTTATAAAAAATATCTTTTGATATTTTCTCCTCAAATCACTTATCATCAATATAAATACGGAATAGGGAACTTGCATGAATATTTATTAATTTTTTTATTTCAAGATCATAACCCCAATTAACAATTTTTCATTCGAAAATGTTTCAAAAATCATTCAGAAATTAGTAATTAATTTTTTAAATTTTCATATTTCAAATGTTCTGTAATCGCTTGTGACGTCACAAGGTCTCTTGGACGATAAACCAATCACAAGACGTATTCAAATCAATCTAACTTAATCTGTGGGCGTGTCTCAGCCAATGAAGGATTACGACTCCCCACCCTCGGACACTCGGCCAATAGGAAGCTACCCGAGTGACCTTGAGACGTCATAACCTCAAAATTGGTCTCAGAAACTACTGATTTGGCTATTTATTGGTTAGGGAGAATGTGTAGATGAAAAATTCAAGAGAAATTGAGATCCATGCAAGTTTCCTATTAATAAAAATGATCAATTTGAACATTTAGGGTTTACTATTTCTTGACTTTCTGTTTTTGGAAGATATCCCGAGATCAAAGGTCGGTGGAGAAATTTCTATAGAGACTTTCTTTTATAGCTATCTCTCGTACATCAAAATTTATTAAACAAAAATTTTATTGAATGAAAATATTGACTCAGGCAGTCATTTACTTTCAGAAGAAAATTTACTCTCCATCAAACGGAAAAAATGGCAGCAGCTCAGGTATCATTTCCTCAGATTGAGGTATTCAATCGTGTACTCGGATTACCAGTTGTGGAGCAGGCATTAGCTGTATCAGCGTTGACTTATTCACGAGTTAAGGACTCAAATACACTTCTCCATTGGGTATTATCAACTGCTGAAAATTCAATTACTGATGCTACAAGACGTGCAGCACCATTTGCAGCCCCAATTGCTATGAAATTTGAGACACCAATTCATTTTGTTGATAATAAATTGTGCAAGGGGTTGGATAAAATTCAGGAGAAAGTGCCGATTGTCAATGAGACCCCCGAAAATGTAAGTTTCTTTTTTCTCAAATAAATGATGGCGATTTTTTTTTTTTTTATATGAACACAATTCATCAAAAACTCATCCTCAGACAAACGTAACTCATCAAATTTCAAACAATCTCCTCCCTCCAGATCTTGGAGAAAGGGTACATGTTGGCCCTTCAAACAGTACAACCAGCGGTATCAAGAATTTCTTACGCCAATGCCTTGATAATCGCCCAAGCAAATTCCCTCAAAGAATTGAGCTGGAACAAGGCAAATCAAATTTTGGGAAGTCACTATGGGACAGTAGCTGTTCATGGATTGGACAGTACTGCATCAATGGTTGACAAACTAATTGACAAATATTTTCCAGCTACTGGAGTAGAAATAACTGAAGGTGAGTCATTTACAATTTTAATTATCTCAATTAACTTTTTTTCTTCACAAAAAAATCTGTGAAAAAAAATAAAATTAACAACTTCAAAGTGTTAATTGTGTCTCGCTAATCACAGAGCCAGCATCAGCTGAAGAAGATGCTCTTCTCCATACACTCCAGACTGTAGGTAGACTATCGAATAAAGCAGCGCGTCGAGTATATGGGAATGTTGTCTACAATCTTCGTACGATAAATAAAGACAAGGTGAGAATGTACGTTAACAATGTTGTTGAATTTCTCCAAATTGCCCAATACATTCATGCTGTCAATGAGAAAGTACATCAATTCACTTCTCCCACGAAAGATTCATCGCAAAAGAAATCGTCAGAGTCTAATGGTCACGTCAAGAGTGAATAAACACAGAGTTTTATAATCGAAAAATTTAGTTTTTTGCAAAAAAAAAAAAAATCAAAATTTTCGTTACTCCTGAGAAATTGTGATGATGAAAATATAATAGTTATTTAGTACTTTTATACAGTTACATATAGTTTATAAAAATGTAATAAATGTTTATATGAATGTTGTGAATTTCATAAATGAAAAAAATATTAAACACTTTTCTTTTCAAATTTTTATGAAAATTATTTCATTACAAAATTTCTGTTAATTATAATTGAAAAATGGATTATTCCCTTTTTTATATTTTGCATGAGTTTGTAAATTTATAAATAATCAAAATTTATTGATATTATTATTATTTTATGTAACTTCAAACTGTGAAATTATTATATGGAGATTAATTTTTCTTTTATCATTTCCTACTGATTAGTAATTTTTTTGTTGAAAGTGTATTAATTTTTCGATGATTATGATGATGTTTAGTATCGTTGGATCATTATTATCATTGAACTTGTGTTATCGTTTAGATTATGTTTTTGCTGAAAGAGTTTATCGAATTTTTTCAAGAGTGAGAGAAAATAAAAAATTATTATTTTTGAAATTTTTGTTATGAGAAAAATCATGTGATAGAGAAATATAAATAAAATTAATCAATTGAAAGGAATAAACAAATTCGTTTTGACTATTATTTTTTATTATGAAATTTCGTGGCCAATTGTCAAATTTTAGGAAAAAAAGTAAAAGAAAAAAAAGATTCTGTCACAAAGGCTCCAATTCACTGAATTATTCTCAACTGATTAGTCATAGTTTCAATTGTAAAGACCTGTCTAATGATTATGATCAGTTCATCACAGATATTTCATCACTATCAATGAATCTGCACCGTCATTGATATCCCGCAACATGACTAATGATCGAAAGAGTATCCATGTGTTTCTCGTAACAATGCATGACGAAAGTCGAGGAATATGACCCCCACGTCACATGAATGCGCCTGCGTACTTTGAACATATATTCATCGTTCATTCTAGAAAATTCAACATTTCGAAATTCACCTTCAACATCGAAATTTTAGAAATTTCACAATTTCCTCTGAAAATATTCAAAAACTGATGGTTTTTAAATTTTCAGAATTAAAAAAAAATTGCATTTCTAGACATGATTATTCAACGATAAAAAGTGTTGAAAGGTACGGGCCTGGGCATCAATCCCCTTCTACATTATATAGGGAATTGCTACGTAATATCACGACAGTAACTTTACACAGGTCGTGACTTATACATATCAATTTGCCGGCTTTCTCCGTACGTTTTACAACGTATCAGGTATCACCTGCCGATATAATAAGGTAAATATTTGTTTAAATATATAAAAACCACGATTATAACCATGAAATCCAACGTAAATTGAAAAAAAAAACAATTCATGATTTTCTGATTTATATGAAAATAAAAAGAAATGACGATTGAATTTTTTCGTTATTCAAACATTTGAAAAAATATTAATTGTAAATTTTCAGTGAATTAGTTTAAAAAAAAATAATCGTGTTTTGAATTCAAAGGTTGAACAATAATTTCGATTAGATAAAAAAAAATTGTTCATAGACATTGAGTCCAAAGTCCAACTACTGTAATCCATAAATTGACTCAGTAAATTTTTAAACATTCAAGTGACAACTTTCACGTGAAATAAAAAAGTAAAAATGGCAGAGCAAATACAAAGTCCAACAAAGGATGGGCCTCAGCTGGAGGTGCTAAATCGAGTAAAGAATATTCCAGTTGTCAGTACAGCTATTGAAAAAACTGGCTCAACGTACTCGTACGTTAAGGGATCACATCATCTTGTTAATTGGGCACTCAATCAGGCTGAGGCAGGATTAAACTATGCGACAGCCACTGCTGCACCAATAGCAGCTCCACTTGCTAAAAAATTTGAGGACCAAATTAATACTGTTGATCAAAAATTGTGCCAGGGATTGGATATTGTTGAGCAAAAAGTGCCCATGGTCAAACAACCGCCAAAAGAAGTAAGTAATTTAGAAAATTTTCATCAGTTTTTGATGGATATCTCTGAATCTAAAGGAGATAGCGGAATTTGTGTAAGATCTTTTTTGTAAAGCGAAATAATATCTACGAAAAAGGTCTTTTCAAAGATTTTGTTATCACTCATAGATTACGAGTTATTCATTAAAAACTGATTAATTCATCACTCAACTCAACTTTAACATGTTTTTGATGAATCTCTCTTAATCTAGAGGAGATTGCAAAATTTTCATAAGGAACTTTTTTGTAAAGCCTAATGAGATCTACAAAAAAGGTCGTTTCAACAATTTTACCAACTCCATTAGTTTCCAAGATATCTTTGAAAAACTCATTTGTTGAATAAAAAATTAATCAGTGCTATCAATAATAATCATACATCTCATTTGTTTTGTGAGGCTGAAGGACATTTTTTATGAATTCCCTGTACCACACTCATAATAAGGATTGATTACAGATTTATGAAGCTGCAAGGAACGTGTTGAGTACTTCTCTTCATCCAACAATTGAGAAGATCACTGCTATTAAAGAATCAGCAACTCATCAAGCTTCCACCGTTAAAGAAATCAGTATCAACAAGGCTAATGAAATTCTCAGCACTCACTATGGAGCACTTGCTGTTCAGGGTGTTGATAACACTAGTGCACTTGTTAACAGACTTTTAGATCACTATTTTCCACCAGTAACAGGCGAAACGACTTCACCAGGTGATTATTCTGCAATTGTTTCAATTTCACTTTTTATGATAATTAATTAAGAATCAGTCGTTTCTGAGACCAATTTTTAGGTTATAACGGCTCAAGGTCACTTGGGTAACTTCCCATTGGCCGAGTGTCCAAGGGTGGGGAGTCTTAGTCCTTCATTGGCTGAGACACGCCCACAGATTAAGTTAGGTTGACGTGGATAAGTCGTGTGATTGGTTTAGCCTCCAAGAGACCTTGTGACGTCACGAGCGGTATCAGAGCATTTGAAATATGGAAATTTTAAAAATTAATTGCTATTCACTGAAGAATTTTTGGAACATCTTCGAATGAAAAATTGTTAATTGGGGTCATGATCTTCAGATAAAAAAATTAATAAAAATTCATGCAAGTTCCCTATTATGAAAAAAAAAGTACTAATTACAGCACCAGTGTCAGCTGACGAGAACAAGGTACTCCACACAGTACAAACCATTGGTCAATTGTCCAGTAAAACTGCAAATCGGGTGTATCATTCAGTGGCAGCTCAATTGAAGACAATCAAAAAAGAGGATGTTTCTGCATACATGAACAGTGTTGTTTCAATTCTCCATCTGACAAATTTCCTCAATGGAGGAAAGGAAGACAACACACCTGAAACACCCTCATCATCAACAGCTTCACCCACTGAAGAGAAAAAGGACGAAGAGAAGAAGGGAAAAAATGACCCTGAATGATGTTTTTTTTTTTTTTTTCACTTTAAAAATCACTATTTTACCATTAGAATATCTTCTCCACTGACAAAATAATAATTTTTGTATTCTATGTGATGTAATCCAATCGCACATGTGCATTAAAGATCTTGTCTCTACCAATGAAAAATAAATAACTACAATGATTACCTATTCCTTCACTTGATGAAATGAATCAATTCAAATTGAGGCTGAGTTTTTTTATAGATAACTTTGAATCTAAGGGAGATGACGAAATTTTTATAAGGACATTTTTTGTAAATCTTACTTTGTTCTACAAAAAATGTCCTCTCAAAAATGTCGCTATTTACCTCAGATTCAGAGATATTCATTAAAAACTAAAGTGTGACACAACTACAATTGACTTTCCCCATAACTCAATGAATTATCGTTCAATATATCATTTATTAACATAAATTCTAGATAAACTAGTATTCACAAAGCATCAAAGGATCATAATAATCCAAATAAATACAATTAAATAGGTGAGTTTGTGAAACCATAGGAGGCATACTCATGATCTTGTTTAGTTTCATAATTTGGCCATTCTGGATCATTTGGAAACAGTTTCTTCCTCGATATTCCAACTTTCCATCCAGTTCTCTTTGTCCAGTCACTCTGATTGTACTTGAAGTAGTAGATTGTGCACCAAATACCAATCATTGTGAATGCAGCTGTGCTTATTAGATGACGACAGACGTAAGCAGCTTCAGCACCAATTTTGGGACGGAGAGCATTTTCCAAGACGTTCAATGGTGCACGATAGAATCTTCTCAGAATATTGTATCTCTGCTTGTAGTACTCAGGATTCGGTATAGGCTCATCTGGGGCAAGTATCTGATCCTTGAGCCACTGGGCACGCCAGGCACGTTCCTCAGGACTCATGCCCAGGAGACGTTCCCTCTCTGAGGTCATACGACCTGCGATCGGCATAGGCTTCACTCCACCCGTGTGGGAGTGATTGGCCTCCGTTCCTGTCATTGTTGGTGTCGACATTTTCAGTCGATGGACTTGTCACTCCTGTTGATCATTTTTTAATCGTCATTTTTTTGGATTTAACTGGTTTTTTTAATTGAATTGATAACATTGTTGTTGGGGTTGAATTTGGAATTGCTGGATTATCTCAGGAATGAGGAATTTTAGGAGAAAATGTCAAGAGACTTTTTCTGCAGCTCAGAATATTTTAAACAAAAAATACCTATTAACATTTTGTGATTAATCATTATTGAGATAATCAAACATTTAATAAGATGGAAATTTGATGGAATGAATAATTTTAAGAGGAAATATCAAATAAACAATTGAAACAATTATCAAAATATTGACTAAATACTGATATCTTGGATTAACCTCAAAATTCCAAAGTGTCAGGAAAAATAGACGAGGAAAAGCCTCAAAAAAGTTGACACACTATTTAGGCAATAAATGTAAACGTACCTTGATCGAAATATAAAATATTCCAGCTGATTTTCTCAAATATCACCAATTAAATTTTTCTATCTCTTTTTCGTTTCTATTGCACTCGTAATCGAGTGTGAGAAAAAATGGAGCTTCGGATGGCCCGAATTTTTGTCGATTCTGATACAGCTATCGCCATCTAGCAGAATAACTCGGTATTCTATAGTTAATTTTAAATTAAATTCTTTTTCCTACCAATTCCACAGAATTTTCAAATGAATTTTGTCAACTTGAAAATGTACAAAATTATACTCAGTGCATCCACGGAAAATGAATTAATCCACTTATTTATATGACATTGAATTGAATTAATGAAAACCTGTAAATTCTTACTGGAGAGTATTTTCAGAAAGAAGCCTTTCCACAAAAGAGTCATAATGCATTTCATTTGAGATACTTCATTGCTCGATATTCTCAAATTGTGTTTCGAAACAATGAGAAGAGAAAAATTATCCCTCTTGTCTTGAGTCTCGACATTTTTCGATTCGTTCCTCTCAAGTCTTGTGGCAACGCTACTCTCTAACATGGATTTTTTTATGGATTTTTTTTCTTTAGTCAATTCTGTAGTTCATAGTTGAAAATTGAGGCGTTCAAGCCCTTCGGGAACAACTTTTTTCCTCACTTCACATCTTTGAGGGACATGACAAAATTTTCGTGGATACATTTTTTTTTGTAGCTCATGCTCTAGTCTACACAGAAAGCTCCTCGGACATATTTCGCTATCCCTCTCAGATTCAAAGATATTATTTGAAAAGTCAGCGACAAGTCCAGCCAACTCGGTGCAGTAATTTACCACTCTTCTACTGGAATATCTTGGTTTTACCCTTTCTCAGTTCCACCGTGGAACTCCGTGTCACTATTTGATTAATGGTGCACCTTTACATAAAAATTTTCTCTTCTTCTTCTCTGCAAACGTGGGCCAACAGGAATACCGGCAATTAAATGGCGATACGAGCTCGGAAGGTTAAACTGATAGGAAGAAAAAGTTTTTTCTAGTATTTTCAGGTCACTAAGTTGATTTTTATAAAACGATGCTGAGCTTCCAAGTTGCCCATGGTTATATAGATGTCGTGCTACACAATTCCCCACCAGTTCAAAATTTTTAACCAATGAGGATCATCGACAATTTTGACCATAACTCGTTCTAAACAGGAAACTGCATTACTTTTGATCCTCATCCGCAAACTCCGAGGAGTTTGCTGGGAGTCGTCAAGCGGGGCGGTCGCTCGTCTGTCCCGTCACAGAGGATTCCTATCATAACACCTGAAATATCCTCTTCTACCATCTAATCCTTTTCTTTTCTTTTTCCTTTCTTTTCTCAACTTCTTTAACACCTTTTTTAATTGACGCTCCGAAAATTAATAGTGGTCCTAGATACCGCCGGCGGACTCCCCAATATAAGTTTTAAATCGTCTATCCGATTTGTGAAAAGTGTTGCTATAAGTGTATTGAAATCTTGAATATTTAATCTGGACTCAAGTTATTGAAAGTTTAATTTTTGTACCAGCCGGAAATTAACTTTGGTTAAATTTTGAGTGAATTATTAATGTGGAATTTCATTGCATAATTAATCGGACTTAAATATGGGATTTGTGAATTCTGGGCAATATCTCAATTTAAGATATCTTCGATGAGGTCATGCATCGGAATCCTTTTCAACGTAGAGTTGGATATCCAAGGATAAAATACGAATCAAAACAATAACAAGGCCACGGCACACAACAATGTTTACATCCATCCGAGTAAATACTAACGAGCATATATAAAAGTAAAGGAAATATTGGAATAAATACACAGAATTTTAATACAGTTAAAATCTAATTGCTTGGGGAACTGGAGCCACCGCTCCAATCTTCGTAAAAGAAAAAAAAAAAAAAAATTAAATAAATGGAATATGTCCTGATTTCGGGAGCTTCCCGAAACGTTGGACAGATGGCATCGCATACTTTGGAGAAGACATCGGCCACTTGCCCTATACAGGGATATAGCCAACCATATGGAATAGAATAGAATAGAATAGAATAGAAAAAATCCGCAAATTCCCGTTGGTACTTGCCATCTCTCATAGATGACCATCACCATCCAAAGGAATTTTTAAAAAATCCGCAAACTCAAAATTCATTTAATTTAATTCAAATTCATCACAGTTCAATTGGTGAGGTTTTCATTCATAAGGGTACGATTGATTATTATGGGAAACCGCGAGGGCGAGTAAATTTTTCAGATGTCATCAAGGGGGGGGGGGACTCCGGTCACTCTGGGATTCTTTTCCTTGAGGATAACCATCGATTGACTTGTTTGACTTGTTAAGCTATTCTAGAGAAAGAGGAAAACATGGCCAACCAAGGGGTAGAATCGGCCAGAAAAATGCTTAAATTACGATTCTTATAGTCTGTGATTGATCTTGAAGTTATTGAGATACCCGAGGGCATAGAGCTGAGCATTTCGTCTGTGTTCAGGCGAACAGATTCATGGGGAATACTGTCTTTCAAATGAGATGCCACTCTCATTCGGATTGAATGAGACCATGATTACCAATAGAATTTATGACACGTGATTACAACTCTAATTACAACGAATGTAATTACAAATGATTTCATTGAATACACTCAGAAATGATGAAATATGGTCAATCATTCAATACACAAACGATGATCCTCGATCCTCAGAAGGTTCAACCCTATAAGTTTACATTTCCAGGGCTGTATCAACCCTCTGGGAGATAGTTTACGAGTTGATCTATCGGATTCTCAATTTTAATCAATTGTTCTAACAATAAAAACAAATATCGAGGGATCTATTTCGCATGGAGAACTTTTGATCATTTATTAGGTTTAAAAATTCAGACTCAATTCCAAAACCATGCCTATCCTATCCATTGTCTGATGAATAGCCGGGCATGGTACTACGCATTTGGTCCCGTGCGTCTCGTGGAGGAAAATTCAGAGGTTGATGTAATGGAAAACTTGTCTGCTTCTTGGAAATTGTCCTCTGATTAGGATCATTGTGCAGAGTATATTGAAATCATCGACAGAAAAACGATAATATCCTTGATATATGGATTCATACCGACAGTTCTATAACGAATCAAATCCCAAGTATATTTTCATTGATTTCCTCTAAAAAGGAATTGATTTGAATTGCGTTCGAACTTGATTCATATATAATTAAAAAATATAATACTTGGCGGAATAAATGAAGTTATAAAACATATGATTGTCAACAATATAGTCTTTACAGTTATGTTTTTCATCTCATCGCCCTATTGCACGCTGCACCTCCCGATCTGCTCAGAGTCACGTCATTAATCAATTGAAATTTAATAAAAGCTAATGATTTATACCATATACATGATATTTCCTTGATAGAGTGGACTCTGTACTAAGCACTCGTAAATAAATGGTGCTCAAATGATGGATATTCTTTGTTGAATTAATGTTTGAACGTAGCAATAACAGATCCAACGAAAGTACGCACCTCACATTTTTACAAATTGTACAATTGTTATTGGAGTTATTGATTTAAAAAAAATTTTATCTACCCTGTATATATTTGCGAATATCACAGCTAATTGAGAAATGTCTTATTTTCGCTGCTAGATAACTAGGAAAATTAAAAACATCGAGGAAAAGATGCTGTTTACAGGATAGTGATCCCTGTCTTCTGGCGTCGCGGCAGCTGAGCCACTCTCCATGGTTCGCGCTCAATAGTCTGTACGCCGTTACCACTGATGCCTTCTCCTTATATTGAACTAGTTCAACTGAACGAGCTTCAAATTGTACAAGACGCCTACTGTGGAAGTAAAAATGACTGATACACCTGCATCACCTGTGGCTGTTTCGGCAAGTGGATCTGCTGCTCCTGCTAAGACGGAAGCTGTCAAGAAGGCAGTTAAGGCCAAAAACCCCAAGGCCAAACCAACTCATCCAAGCACAGCTGACATGGTCAACGCCGCTATCAAGACCCTCGCTGAGAAGAATGGATCATCTCTCCAGGCCATCAAGAAATACATGGCTGGAAATTACAAACTTGATACTGAGAAACATGGACTCTTCATCAAGAAATACCTGAAGTCAGCAGTCACTGCTGGAACGCTGGTTCAAACTAAGGGAAAGGGTGCCTCTGGATCATTCAAACTTGCAGTATCTAAGGGTGAGGCTTCCAAGCCAAAACCCAAACCCAAGGCTGCCAAGAAGGAAGGATCGCCGAAGAAGGTTGCGGCTAAGAAACCTGCAGCTAAGAAGACCGAAGCAGCTAAACCCAAGGCCAAGAAGCCGGCTTCTCCGAAGAAGACTGCAGTGAAGAAACCCGTTGCTGAGAAGAAGGTCGCAAAGCCAAAAGCTCCTGCCAAGCCAAAAAGTCCGAAGGCTAAGAAAGCTGTGAAGGCACCAACTGCCAAGCCAAAGTCACCCAAGTCCAAGAAGGCTGCAGCTCCGAAACCTAAAGCCGCCGCCAAGAAGCCAGCTGCATCAAAAAAATGAATTGAACCTGTCAATTCAATTTGTCCATCAACCTAATCAAACGGCCCTTTTCAGGGCCACTAATCATTTATAAACGTAGCAATTGTCAATCGCTGAAACCCATAACACATCATTTTTTTTTCAAAATCATATTTTGACACACCTATGGGGAGTGAATGATTAAAAAAAGATAAGCATGAAAATCATAACCCGAGAGCAATACTGAGATCTTGAGATTAAGCCAAACTTCAAGTATGGTGATTCCAACGCAGTCATGTCCTCTTGTTCATTAACCCCTGTATCGCATCGATCAGTGGGAAAATAAAAAGTTCTCCTCAAAATCGACTATTTCCAAAATCATGAATGTCATCGTAACCATACGGACATCAGCAGCAAGAGAAAAACTGTAGGGTCGATCACGTATCACTTTGACAATTTCCTATCAATTAGAAGTGAGCCAAATTGATTCGTATTGAACGCACCCTATGTTGGGTGATTGAAGGGTCTCACACCCGAGGGATCGAAAGAAAGATGTCCTCCACAAAGGAGAAATTAATAAGTATTCATGAGTTACCTCTAAATGTATCGGTCATTCGTATAGGGCAAAAGGCGAGTATTAAGATAACGTTTTAAGATAAGTGTTGGCCCTGAAAAGGGCCGATTGCTTTATTTTTGATGTACGTGCAGAACTTAAGCTCTCTCTCCACGGATGCGACGAGCCAGCTGAATGTCCTTGGGCATGATAGTGACTCTCTTGGCATGGATAGCGCACAGGTTGGTATCTTCGAAAAGACCAACGAGGTAAGCCTCGCTAGCCTCTTGAAGAGCCATTACAGCTGAACTCTGGAATCTCAAGTCGGTCTTGAAGTCCTGGGCAATCTCGCGAACAAGACGTTGGAATGGGAGTTTACGAATGAGAAGTTCCGTGCTCTTCTGGTAACGACGAATTTCACGGAGAGCGACAGTTCCTGGCCTGTAGCGATGGGGTTTCTTTACTCCTCCGGTGGCTGGCGCACTCTTACGGGCGGCCTTGGTAGCCAACTGTTTCCTTGGAGCCTTTCCCCCAGTTGATTTACGGGCAGTTTGCTTGGTACGAGCCATTACTTTGAAGAACTATTCAAGTTGTCTGCGACAAGAATAATGACGTTTTCGTCCAAGAGAGGCGGTATATATAACACCGTGGATGATGCTGGTTGGTTGAGATAATAGAGGGGGAGAACTGCATAATGAAACGCCATTGATGCATTTTGGAGGAGTGGGGGGATTGTGTTGTGCGACATCTATATAAGGGTGGACAACTCGAGAATTCAGCATCACCAGTTGCGGCTAGTCACTTCAGTGTAAACGTTTCTATCACACTTGAGTCAACATGACTGGTCGCGGTAAGGGAGGAAAGGGATTGGGAAAAGGAGGAGCCAAGCGTCATCGTAAAGTACTTCGTGATAACATCCAGGGAATCACCAAGCCAGCTATCCGTCGTCTCGCTCGTCGAGGTGGAGTAAAACGTATCTCTGGTCTGATCTACGAAGAGACTCGTGGTGTACTCAAGGTCTTCCTTGAGAACGTCATCCGTGATGCTGTCACCTACACCGAGCACGCCAAGAGGAAGACTGTCACTGCCATGGATGTGGTCTATGCTTTGAAACGTCAAGGACGTACTCTTTACGGATTTGGAGGTTAAGCTCCCAACACTACAGAAACAAACAATCGGCCCTTTTCAGGGCCACCACATAATTAAAACGTTGAAATCTCCATTTCGCTCTTTGAATTATACGATAATTTTAATTTCGAAATACCTGACAGTCAACAATTATCTTGAATTACAAAATAATGCGATTAGATATATTGTGGAGTGTTCCCTGTTTTGAACAAGGTGAATTCGTGGGATCCCACATTTTTCATTTTGGGTATCAATTTCATGTTGCCTTCCCGAAACTGTCTGGTGTTCATATTACATGTTGACATATTGTATAATCAATTCGGCGAAATTTGACATCCGAATACTAGACCGTTAATCCTAATGAACATTCAATAGCAATTTTATTCAGTATATGCTGCGAATCCTCCCGTAATTTCATTGATGTAAACATAACCTCACAAACCAAGATAACTAATAATGAAAGGCAAGCCATATAAACATTGTTCTTTTATTTTTGGATGAAGAATAACCAAATTACGAAAATAAGTCAATTCAATTAACGACATTAGCAAATGTTTTCCGATTAATTTGTATCGCTCGCTCCATGGAAGGTACAATTGTTGGTAAAGTATATCACACGACCTAACCTCACAATCCAAAGTTCCCATCATTCGCTTACAGTTGTACGGTACTTGAATGATAACATCGTCAGATAATAGACAAGAACCATCCATCAATCAATACTGTGTACACGAATGAATTAATCTGAAATAAAGTATGTCGAGTATTTAGATCGAATCAGCTAGGTCTGAAGAAAAGGGAGTGATGAGCCAAATAGGTTCATGTGATCGGCTGTCTATTGAAGAATTATCAAATTAGCTAATTGAATTTTCAATGTTGTAAAAATTTTGTGGCCCTGAAAAGGGCCGATTTTTTTATATTATTCCATTTATTTGGAGCTGGTGTACTTGGTGACAGCCTTGGTGCCTTCAGAGACAGCGTGCTTAGCCAGTTCTCCAGGGAGAAGTAGACGAACAGCTGTCTGAATCTCCCGAGAGGTGATGGTGGAGCGTTTGTTGTAGTGAGCCAATCGTGAAGCTTCAGCAGCGATACGTTCGAAGATATCGTTGACGAATGAATTCATGATGCTCATGGCCTTGCTGGAGACTCCAGTGTCAGGGTGCACTTGTTTCAAGACCTTGTAGATGTAGATTGCGTAACTCTCCTTCCTCTTACGCTTCTTCTTCTTATCGGTCTTGGTGATGTTCTTCTGGGCTTTGCCAGCCTTCTTCACAGCTTTACCGCTCGCCTTGGGTGGCATTGTCGACGCAATTATACTCTTCACTGACTGAGGAACGGGGGTGAAATGTGAAATCGCCGAAGTTCGACTCCTATTATAATACAGTCAGCGTTGGTACAGCCGAACCAATTAACTGCGCGCTGTGTCGCCAGTATTACGTCGAGCGCTCTCATTGGTTCGGCGGCTCATGCGCGTGAGTCTATATAATGGAGCACTTGAACTCCCAATTTTCGACGCGGTAAAAATGAGAAAAAATACTAATAATACTATACCGAATTTACATGGCGAGAAAGGACTAGTGTTTGATGAAAAAAGTAAAGCAGAAGCACTGGCTGATAATTTTGAGAAAGTCCACCACCTTACAGAGGATTTGAGCGATGCAAAAACAGAAAGAATTGTAAATAATAGCTATAATGAGATCAAGAATAGACCCATTAAGGTAGAAGACGTGCCGGTCATTACAGCCTCAGAAATCAAAAACGCAATCAAAAAAACAAAAGCAAGGAAAGCTCCGGGACACGACGGAGTACAAAATATTATATTAAAGAACCTGCCTAAAAAGGCACTAGCTCAATTAATATACATATTTAATGCTTGTCTTGTCCTGGGCTACTTTCCCAGCCAATGGAAACGGGCGAAAATTCTGGCATTCCATAAATCCGGGAAGGATAAACTTTTTCCTCAAAATTATAGACCGATAAGTCTCTTACCTACAATGGGCAAACTATTCGAAATAATAATAAATTAAAGACTGAGAACGGTGATACAAGCAGGTAATATATTGATACAGGAGCAATTTGGCTTCAGGCGAGCACACAACACGGTCCAGCAATTAGCTAGACTAACAGACTACATCAGTAATAACTTCAATATCAATAAAAGCACCAGCCTTCTTTTGATTGATATTGAAAAAGCATTCGATACCGTGTGGTGTCGGGGCCTGATACACAAATTGGTCCTGTATAATATACCTGATTATATAATTAAATTTATAAGAGATTACTTGAAAAACAGAACTTTTAATGTGTGCGTGGGGACATCGCTCAGCTCAGAGAGGAGAATAGCCGCGGGGGTACCCCAAGGCTCAATCTTGGGGCCAACATTATTTCTATTGTACATAAATGATATCCCAAAGCATGAAAAAACTAATCTAGGTCTTTTTGCAGATGACACTGCGGTTTATTCTGCCTCCTGGAGCAAAGACCTTGCACTGAAATATATACAAGAACACATTATTAAATTGGAAAAATTCTTTGAACAGTGGAAAATTAAAATCGATGTAGCAAAAACGGAGCTGATGATCTTCACGCACAAAATTAAAAAACAGAAATATAATGTACTTATGTATGATGAACCACTCAAGGTCACAACCGAAGCAAAATATCTGGGTTTTGTATTAGACACTAAGTTAACCTTCACAAAACACATCAAACAAATAGCTCGTAAGGCTCAAGCCGCAATCAGTATTCTATACCCTCTAATGGCTAGAAAAAGTGCTGTAAATTCTAAAAATAAAAAAACACTCTATACTATGTGTATTCGTCCAATAATAACATACGCGAGTCCGATATGGAGCAACACATATAAAACAAATTATAATTTAGTACAAAGAATACAAAATAAATGCCTAAGAATGATATTAAACCTAGAGAAAAATACAAAAGTCTGTGATTTACATGATAAAGCCGAATTGGCACCTTTGTATAATGTTGTCCAAAAGTTAGCAACCAATTTTTATGAAAACACGTTAGACAAGCTGGAGATTCTAAAAAATGTATGTAAAAGACCGAGAAGTAGTTGGGATAAATATAAACTACCCCATGATATTATATTGACAAAACCAAATCTGGAGGCTGGACCACCATAAAATGTTATTAGAATAAGGAACAAATCAAAATAATCAGGTTTTTAATAAACTTTTTGCCTGTAATCTTACGATAATCATGTAAAACAAATCCAAAATCCGAACCAGAAACAAATAAGACGAAATACTAATAAGCGTAACCCAGGAAAAGGGGCAGGAATCTTTAAACCATAAATAATGTATCTTGCATATGTAAAAAATGTAAAAACACAAAGAAAAACAATAAACTACTTTTGAACTTGAACTTGAACTTGAACTTGAACCCAATTTTCGACTACAAACCGAGTTCTCCGCGAGAGAACGTTCTTCACTACACGTCAAACTCTCAATCTATAATCATGTCTGGTCGCGGCAAAGGTGGAAAAGTAAAGGGAAAGTCAAAGACTCGTTCCAGCAGGGCCGGACTTCAGTTCCCAGTTGGACGTATCCATCGTCTCCTACGTAAGGGAAATTACGCTGAACGTGTTGGCGCTGGAGCTCCAGTGTATCTTGCTGCAGTCATGGAATACTTGGCTGCCGAAGTCCTTGAGTTGGCAGGCAATGCAGCTCGTGACAACAAGAAGACCAGGATCATCCCTAGACATCTCCAATTGGCCATCCGTAACGACGAAGAGTTGAATAAACTTCTCTCCGGAGTTACCATTGCTCAAGGTGGTGTTCTCCCCAACATCCAAGCTGTTCTCCTTCCAAAGAAGACTGAGAAAAGCAGTGCTTAAGTCAATTGACGAAAATACAATCGGCCCTTTTAAGGGCCACAAAATTCTCTTACGAAGAAGACCTCCATCGCCCAAACTTATTGATTTCCTTTGTTTGTACAGCGAATTACGAATTCGAAATATTTGTAATTATTAGAGGATAGCATACAGTCCACGGTGGAACCTAGGCAATACCCCAACTGACAAGTTTTCTTTATCTCAATTATAAATATAGAATCGTTTTCGGAAAATATCTTTTTTGTCACTCAGTTCGTGAGGCGACGTTTTATAACCCAGCCTACAGACTAGATAACGAAAAATATTGGTCGCCACTCGGCCGCAAACAAATTTTCTGGCGATTGTGTTTGTAATCCTCGACCTACAAACTCACAATCGCCAAAAAAGTTCTTCACGACCTCAGTGATATCCACTCATACTCGTGCTACCCTTCCACACGTTTTGAATCTAGTAGTCAATAAAGCCACTAACTCATGGCAAGGATGATGAGACGAACTATTATTACTATTATTGTTATCATTAAGATAAGTCCCGATTTGTCAGCGTGTATACACCTAATTGGAAAAGTCTCCTTGTCAAGTTCCAATCGTCGCAACCAATATCGAAGTCAAATTGACCTTTCCGCAGTTGAAACTGATGATATTAATAACGTCCGCCATGAGTAGAAACCGGAAGCCGATAGGGCCTAGCATGCGGTCACACATTGAGTGTTTAAAATTCAATAATCAGTATTTACGAATTCAATTGTGAAAAACGATGGATAGGACAGCATTTACGCCCACGCCTTGTTTCCGAGGGAATATTGATTTCGAGCACCACAACATCGACAGATACATGAGGTTACGGTCGTTCAATTTACAATGGCTGTTGAAAGAACTAGCCGACTATAGATCATCTGGTTAATTGTATTAACAAACGAACGGTTGTATTAATTAAATGCATAGAGCGAACTGTAGATTCCAACGTTTTAATCATGTGGTGGCCCTGAAAAGGGCCGATTGTTTGTTTCTGTAGTGTTGGGAGCTTAACCTCCAAATCCGTAAAGAGTACGTCCTTGACGTTTCAGAGCATAGACCACATCCATGGCGGTGACAGTCTTCCTCTTGGCGTGTTCGGTGTAGGTGACAGCATCACGGATAACATTCTCAAGGAAGACCTTGAGTACACCACGAGTCTCTTCGTAGATCAGACCAGAGATACGTTTCACTCCACCTCGACGAGCGAGACGACGGATAGCTGGCTTGGTAATTCCCTGGATGTTATCACGAAGTACTTTACGATGACGCTTGGCTCCTCCTTTTCCCAATCCCTTTCCTCCTTTACCGCGTCCAGTCATTTTTCCTCTGGATTAAAGAAGACGTCAACAGGATATTGTGCGCTGCGGACGAATGATAGCTGAGCCTGGAAAATATTCTCTTTATATAGATTTCCAATGATGCTACCCCCACTTCCCAAAAATAAACCAATGAGATTGAAGCATATGTGACTCCCTCTCTTGCTTCCTAACCCAATGGGAATAAGCCGTCTTGTTATATATACAGGGTCATCGTAACGAAATTCATCACTTGTGTTCTAATCCCATTAGATTACATACTATGGCTCGTACCAAGCAGACTGCTCGTAAATCAACCGGAGGAAAGGCTCCAAGGAAGCAGTTAGCCACCAAAGCCGCTCGTAAGAGTGCGCCAGCAACTGGAGGAGTGAAGAAACCCCATCGCTATAGGCCAGGAACTGTCGCTCTCCGTGAAATTCGTCGTTACCAGAAAAGCACTGAGCTTCTCATCCGTAAACTCCCATTCCAACGTCTTGTTCGTGAGATCGCCCAGGACTTCAAGACCGACTTGAGATTCCAGAGTTCAGCTGTAATGGCTCTTCAGGAGGCTAGCGAGGCTTACCTCGTTGGTCTTTTCGAAGACACTAATCTCTGCGCTATCCACGCCAAGAGAGTTACCATCATGCCCAAAGACATCCAACTGGCTCGTCGCATCCGTGGAGAAAGAGCTTAAATAGTTTATATTCGTCCCACCAATCAATCGGCCCTTTTCAGGGCCATAAAAATTTTCTGACGTTGAATTACTAATTTTTAGTTCTACAGGACGATTGGTGACTCGTTCAGGATTCAAAATGAATACTATTCTCGCATTTACCCCTCTTACCTATTCAATTGATCCTGTTCGACCTCGTTCGCATCTCTACTTACGCAAGATATCACTGACTGATTTTTGGTCGCAATCATACAAATTTACCCACATCCAAGTACACACACCCAACATACATCATCTTCAAAATAATCAGGGAGTATTCTGGAGACTTTGAAACGTGGCGATATGATGAAAAATAACTGTATTTGTGTATAAACTTAGATAGAAGTAGAAACAAATGAAATAATAAATACATGTGAATTGAAAATGATATTTCGTGACAAAATCGTCTTGCCCAAAAAAATAGAAAGGGAAACTCTTACTGTAACCAATCTTCTTGGTTTAAAAGCAAAATGCACTAACATTTTTATTTTCTGATACACTTATTGAATGAAATTGATTATGTAGTTGCATCTTCTACAACTATCATTCAGATCATTGGAATTTTTACGATAGGTAGATTCATTCATTCTGTTCAAGGAGCTTAGCTTAATATTCTCTATCATGATAATTTGAAATTCTACATAAAAGAGACAGAATAGATGACTCACGAAACCTATCAACAAAAATCTAAAAAATCAGTTTACAATGTATTAGTTCATTTTGACATTAGTTTTCGAATTCCAATTTCATTACTGAACGTGATTCCCTAACCTGAGTTACAATCCCAAGTTGTGACCAACAAATTAAATGGTTTCTCAGTACTATTCCACCATTTTTCATTCTTCCTGCATGAATTCAAGTTTAAACTACCCTCAGGAGTGACCCTTCCAGCAAATTAATAATAATTGTTCATTTTATGAATGTTTGAACAGGAGGTTGACCTCAAACTTTGACGTATCTCACTTGAAAACTCTGAATTTCCCTAATATTGTCCGTAGAAAATTCAATATCAATCGATCTCTTTGGAATTATTGAACATTCAGAAACAGCTATCAATTGGAAAAATTTAAAAAATTCATTGAGAACAATTTGAAAAATCCAAAAACATTGAGATGAAGACAACATTTCTGACGACCCAACAACGCGTTCCCAGTATTACTACGGGTGAGCCTTTCTCCATGGTCCGCGCTCAGTCGGTTAGTAAAATGCTTCCAGTCTCCAATTTTATTCGAAAGAACGACTTTTGAGAATATTCTTCTGTGAATTAAACACTCTACTACGACAAAATGGCTGATATTGCTGTTTCTCCAGTTGCTGTACCAGCAGAGGCTGCTCCTGCCAAGGCGGCTACAGTGAAGAAGGCACCTAAGGCGAAGACTTCCAAGTCAAAGCCAACTCATCCGAGCACCGCTGAGATGGTCAATTCTGCTATCAAGGCACTTGCTGAACGCAACGGATCATCCCTCCAGGCAATCAAGAAGTACATCGCTGCTAACTACAAGCTTGATACTGATAAGCATGCTCAGTTCATCAAGAAATACTTGAAATCAGCAGTCATTTCTGCAACTCTGGTGCAAACCAAAGGAAAAGGTGCCTCTGGATCGTTCAAACTTGCTGTTAAAAAGTCTGACGCCACCAAGCCGAAACCCAAGCCCAAGGCCGCTGCTCCAAAGAAGGTTGCATCACCCAAGAAAACAGCAGTGAAGAAGCCTACAGTAGAGAAGGCAGCAGCATCCAAACCTAAAGCGAAAGATGCTTCAACGAAGAAAGCTGCTGCAAAGAAACCAGTTGCCGTGAAGCCTAAGACTGAAAAAGCTGTTCAGCCCAAAAGTCCATCCAAGGCCAAGAAGTCGTTAAAGGGACCAACTGCTAAACCCAAAGCACCTCAGCCTAAGAAGGCTGCTGCTCCCAAGGCCAAACCAGCTGCTAAGAAAGCAGTTGCCCAAAAAAAGTGAATTCCCTGTTCATTCAGTGAACGTTCATCACTACTTAAAACAATCGGCCCTTTTCAGGGCCAACAATTCTTTTAAACGTACAAAATTTCAATTCGCATTAAATTTTGAATCTTCACCTTAATTAAAATCTAATTATTTATAGGCAATTCCAAAATACGCTTGAAGGACTTGAATACATCTTTCATACAATCACTCTCGAAGGAAATTTTTCTGAAAATTTTTTTCATTTTAACGCACATTACAGCATTTAACAAGCTCTCAATCACCTTCATATGCTATGAGTTCACTCTGAGCCGTGGTTGAGTGAGGACGTGTTTAGAGTGATACTCCTGGTCAGGGTTGGGCAAGTAAATTACTTGATTTTAGACACGTCAAAAACAGGTAAATTACTTCAAAGGTTTCTGACAATTGTTGACACTATCTAATGGTCTATCGTCGCGATGGAATTTCTCGGAGATAATTCATGAATTTTCGAAAACTTTCGACAATCGTCTCCATTTCGATAATTATTGAAAGTATCTTATGATTTTTTCAATAATTCTATCATTTAGACTCGTGTTGAAAATATTTTATATATTAATATTATTAATATCTTGAACAGCTTGGAAAACCACAAAATTTTTGATGACTTTTTAACAAGCAAATTCTAAAAATATCTACATCGTAATGATTTTTCAACGTTTTTGTTATTCGTTTTGATGATAAAGAAAATTCATTAGAATGGAATTCGACCTAAAAAAACAACTCTGCCTAAGTACGTTGAATTCCAATCTAACAAATCATCATTTTTATCAGTGATAGATGTTCTGCGGTGAATAAATAGAATGAGAATAAAATCGAATAAAAATTGTTGAAAAGCAATGTATCTGATGCGGCTATTCTGGTAAAAATTGCCATGTCATTTTGATGAGTGATTGATTCGTTTTGCTGGATTAATCACTAATGTGAATAATTTCAATCATACACGATTTGACTCAAAATATTTATCCCACGACATTTCCGGTCTTTATGTCGAAGAAAAAATAGACCACGCACCGATGTGTTGAAATGCGCTGTATTTTTATTATTTTTTTCTGGGGCTTTTTTTCTACATCCTTAGCAAATGAAAAAAAAATTGTTGTATTGCCAAAACTTCAATTGAAAGTTATGTTCAGAATTTTTAAGGTATATGTTTCTATGGAAAAAATGAGCATGCGCTTTTTGTGTATTTTAACGCCATTAAATCAATAAGATTTTACTCATATGATTAAAAAAAGAATAACTCGGCCTTCATAGCTCGCACTTTCGTTTAATTCAAATATCTGACCCTTATGCTTAATCTTATGCCATCTGCCTCATGTGATTCCATCCTCAGAGGATTTTTCCTATACAATTGTTTTAATAGCAAACTGAGTACCGCCAATCGCATTTTCTAATGTTTGTGACAATTCCTGACATTTTGAACGTTTTAGACGTAAATTACCGGTATTTGACAATGTCACGTCGAAAACTTCCATCTGTAAGATATGCCCAACCCTGCTCCTGGTTCTTCTAATAGGTCAAAAAATAAAAAATGTTATCATTCTTTGCTCCATGACTGGGATGTAATGAAAGAGCTTATAAGCTTATTCCGAATATTAGGACGACTTGAACGACAAAAGGAAGACTCAGAACGACCTGTTTTTCGACTCGGGTATACAAGGTGTATCTAAATTCGAGGTTCATCATAGCTTCATATTCCCACCTGAAGTTCAATGGCGAAGTATTGACCTAGATTCTTTTTTTTTTTTATTAAGCACAAAACCTGTTGGTTTATACAGCTAAACCTAGATTCTGACACAAGGCTTATGTTCAAAATAGAAGAAGAAAATATTAATAAAAAGTTCAACGAATTAATTAATTCAGAGTATAGAAATTACGAGATCTGGGCAGCGGATGGGTCAAAAAGCGAAAAATCTGTTGGCGCGGTGGTACTTAATAAGGATCGATCAAAAATCCTGAAGATTAAACTTCCTAAAGTCTGATTCACATTTCACATCACACTCATATGATGATCATCAGTAGTTGTCTGAATTAAATCAGAACATAACACAGATGCACATACGATTAACGATTGATAACGCAGTGATAGAACCTGTATACATTTTAAAGTGAAAAGTAACGAGGCATTACGCTGAAGAATAGTGTTAAGAAACGACTCCTCCAAGTTGGAGGACAAAATAAATTAGTCATAAATGACAGTGAAATGTATACGTCAAAGGGGCTATAAAACCGAGATCAATACTCCCAAAAACTACGGCAGCAAAACCAATAAGCAGTGCGAATAATAATAAAAATGATAAGGCAAAAACGGCTAAACCAAGTGAAAAGAGTAGTGAACCAATAAAAGCCAATGTCCCGATACAAAGAGAAACAACAAGCAAACGAAAAGAAGTGTCACCTGTGGCAGTTAGCCAAAAAGCTAAACAAACAAAAACAGTTTGATCAATGGGTTTATCATATTTTTAATTCCATAAAACATATGGAATTAAAAATATGATAAACCCATTGATCAAAAGATCGAGCAAAGTACACACATCGACTAAAATGTTATTGTATAAAATGATTATTAAACCAGTTTTTATGTATGCAGCGCCCATATGGAGCAATACAAGTGATAATAACTATAAAAAACTGCAAGTGATACAAAACAAATGCCTTAGAGCCGTAAGTAAAGCTAATCTAAAAAAGAAGAATATAGAAATTCATAATGACTTAGAAATGAAGACTGTCAAAGAAGCAATTCATGATGTAGCGATTGAATTTTACACAAACAAAATGAACGACTTGAATATTTTAAAAAATACTTGTAAATTAAATGACGATAATTTGTTTTTCAAAATGAAGCACAAACTACCTCAACATGTAGTGATAAATACTCATAACAGCCAAAATAGACTAAGAAAAATTAGACAAAAAAAAAAAAAAAGCCAAAGAATTAGAGTAAGTTAGATTAAGTTAGTTTTAAGAAAAATGCTTTACATAGCTCTAAGATCTATATGATGAAATAAAATGGAGGAAACCCCAACTCACCCCCCAAAATAAATATTATATCAACAAAAACGTAAAGAAATGTATTAACTTGTTAAAGAAAATTATCACAAAATTAATTAGGACAAAATTAACTAATGTTAATAGGCACCACAAAATATTAGAAAGCAAAAATGTAAATTATAAATGCATACAATGTAAAAGAATATCAAATGAATAAACGAGTTTCTAAAAACAAAACAATTCCTAACGTCTGTTCCAGCTATTATGAGGAATTAATAGCCATAAAAAAAGCAGTGGAACTGATTGAGGAATCGGCCTATGGATTGAATTTGATCTGCTCTGACTCATTGAGTATCATAAGACAATTAAAATCGGAATATCTGGATCCGAGGGCATACTATGAAATCTTCGAGATTCAAAATAGAATATTATATTTACAGAAAGAAAATATTAAGATTAAAATCATGTAGGAGAGATATTAAAAGGAGAGAAAATTTTTTGGAGAAAATTTATGCCGGATTGGAAAAAGAAATTTATATCGGAATCTAATGATTATCTAAGAGAGGAGAGCGATAGAGGGGAAAAAGCATCAATCTATTTTGAAAATTGTAAAGATTTCATCTACAATAATCAATGGTTTTCAAAAACTAAAGCAATTTACTCAAGAAAATTTATAACAATGTGTAATAGAATTAAATCGAATCAAAATTTACTTAACTGGCATTTATTTAGGAAGGACATTATCATGGAAGCTACGTGTACTTGTGGATATAATTTTATGGATTTAGATCATGTTTTGTGGGATTGTCCTGACTATTGAATAGGTCGTTATGAAATATCTAGAGATTTAATAGGAAAATGTAGTGTCAGTTCAGCCGATAATATGCAGAAGGTTTTCTTGGGGGATAATATTACTGTTATGAAAATTGTTACTGAATTTTTGATGAAAAACAATGTCAAACTTTAGGGATGTGTATCTTTTGCTTCCATTTGTCTCTCTCTCTCATACGCTTGATTAATATGTGTTTATATCATAATAGTGTTACTCATATATCACTTGTTTGTCTTTTTGGGGTTTAAGAAAAAGGGGGGTCACTGGTGTTATGTCCGGAGACGTTGTCCAGTGTCGGAAGACAAGTTTAAAATTTTATATTTTTAATTTCCGTGACTTTAGGGAGAAATTATCCGTAGAGGAATAAGGTGTTGAATTATTCCTACTACTTCTTTTATTTTTATTTTTAGCACGACGCTTTTTCTTACTCTTACCTTTTGATATTCTTATATTCTGATGATAATTGCGGTATCAGAATGGGATCAGGTTTCCGAGAATATAATGGAATAGTTGTTTGTAGGAATAGAATTGGAATGCCGAGAAGTTTTCCCCTTTTAATTAATTTATTTCATATATGTTTCAATAGTTACAGAAATTAATCCTGAGTGAATTTAATCTATAAATTTGGTATCTATCCCTGGATGAAATCTTATTAAAATAATTTTTGGTGACCTTTATGTACTCACTCTTATTCTGATACCAAATCAATTCTTCAACAATCCCAATTTCTGCTGAACCCTCTTCGTTTCAGAATTTTCTTTATATAATAGTCTAAATTTTCACTAATTGTTTTTCATTAAGGTCACTCGTAATTTTTCGTGCTATCAAATTTTATTTTGATGTTTAAGTATTTGGTGTTTTTGTTCACTTAGATTAATTATTCGATACGTGTTAAATGATATGATTGACCCGGCAGAAACTGGAGTGTATTCACAGCACTTTCGAGAGTTGAATAGATTTTTTTATTTTAAAATAAATGTTACTGTCCTGGGACTTGGTAACTTGCGAGTTCGTCAGTTCGAATACATGGAATAACTTTTACACCAACACATAATCACAAATTTAAAAACATTGTTCCTTTGACGGTTCAGAAAGAATAACTATTTTCGGTTTAAGACAATAGTAGCCCGATCGCGTTTTCCGAACAATCACCTCTGCTTTTCCAGCAGAAGTCACCCTGGTGAATGCCAAGTTCTGGTTCATTCACGGGAGCCCGGTACGAAAGACCAATTTCGTGTTCTTTCCGCCAAGGAGATGTATTTCGACTGTGTACTGATTGACGACTGACTGTACGGTTTTCGATTTTTTTCCTTCGTGGGCCATGGTTTCTTTTACTTTTCTTTTTTAATAATTGCGAAAGAATATGGCGATTTTTCCCGGGGTTTCTGACTCATATATTCGGGTCGTTGATCGGGCGGGCATTGGCTTCTACTGGAATTTCAGGTGTTGACAGTATTTTTGTCAAGTCAATTTTCATGTTGAAATCCGTTGAGGAACAATGCGATTTCAAATTTTTCAGATATGTTTTTATAATTTAATTTTTAAACCATTTCTAATTTCTTTTTAGAAATTTTTGACAACATGTATTTTCAATTTCATGTTGGACATTACACTGGAAAAAACCATCTGGAATTGAAGCCACCGCTTCAATCTTCGGAAAATTGGAAAAATTTGAAAAATGGAATATGTCCGGATTTCGCGAGCTTCTCGAAACATTGGACAGATGGCACCACATACTTTGGAGAAGACATCGACCACTTGCCCTCTACATACGAGGGATATAGCCAACAAATGGAATAGAATAGAACCTTCATATGCTACAAACGACACAGTTTATGCAAGGCCAAGTAAAAATGTCATTCCCACTGATAATTGGAGAATAATCGAATCAAATGTTCATTTTATTCCTCAATACATCCTGTCGAAGGCGTGAATTGTGTAACATCGTGAGAAATAAAATTCCAGCTGCAATTTGAAGGAACAAAAAGTTAGGTTCAACCGATTCAGAATTATCTAAAAAGTGGAGAGCAGCTATCCCCCAAGAGATTGTACATTCATCTTTTAACCTGAAATGTCCAAAAAAAAAATGCATAGCCCCTTCAAGCGAAGAACACGTAAAATAAACGGTTTAGTCCTGACTTGATATAATTTTCGACCAGAATGTTACTCTCAGAATTGAAACAAATAGAAAACGATTTAGGCAAGACCACACACTTAAAAAATCTCAAGTGATAATGCGGTAACAAAATTTGATATTATCCTTCGTATTATGATTGGTGGCCCTGAAAAGGGCCGATTGTTATTATTAAGCGATTTAAGAACTGCTTTTTTCGGTTTTCTTTGGCAGTAGAACGGCTTGGATGTTGGGGAGTACACCACCCTGGGCGATGGTAACACCAGACAACAGCTTGTTCAACTCTTCGTCGTTACGGATGGCCAGCTGGAGATGTCTTGGGATGATTCTGGTCTTCTTGTTGTCACGAGCGGCGTTACCTGCCAACTCGAGAACTTCAGCAGCCAGATATTCCATAACTGCAGCGAGATACACTGGAGCGCCAGCACCAACACGTTCAGCGTAGTTTCCTTTACGAAGGAGACGATGGATACGTCCAACTGGGAACTGGAGTCCAGCCCTGCTGGAACGAGTCTTTGACTTGCTCTTTACTTTTCCACCTTTGCCGCGTCCAGACATGATTGTAGAGATATTAATTCAATGTTGAATCACAGAGGAATCTATTGAAAGTGATGATTTTTCGAGAAAAATAGCTCTATATAGCCTCGTACGCTCACGCCAGCGAGCCAATGGGAACGTCGGCGCAGAATACCATTGCGCACAACTCATCTGATTGGCTCGGCGGTGTATATGCCAATATTATGGTACTAGCCATCCTTCCATTCCAGTGACACTTTTACAGTACTCCTCAGTCTGTATCTATTTTGCTTCAATCATCATGCCGCCAAAAGCCAGTGGTAAAGCTGTGAAGAAGGCTGGTAAAGCCCAGAAGAACATTACCAAGACCGATAAGAAGAAGAAGCGTAAGAGGAAGGAGAGTTACGCAATCTACATCTACAAGGTCTTGAAACAAGTGCACCCCGACACTGGAGTCTCCAGCAAGGCCATGAGCATCATGAACTCATTCGTCAACGATATCTTTGAACGTATCGCTGCCGAAGCTTCACGATTGGCTCACTACAACAAACGCTCCACCATCACCTCTCGGGAGATTCAGACAGCTGTTCGTCTTCTTCTCCCCGGAGAACTCGCCAAGCACGCTGTCTCTGAAGGCACTAAGGCTGTCACCAAGTACACCAGCTCTAAATAAATGAATAAATGCTAAAAAATCGGCCCTTTTCAGGGCCACCAAATTTTTCTAACGTTGGCTATTTCAATTTTCTAATATCTAGTGAATTTCACAAGCAAATTTGGACCAATTTTTTGTTAAAATCAGGTCTATTACGTTCTGAACTTTTTTGTTCGATAGACAGCCACATACTACTGTCAGTACTAAACGATTCTCTCACTCGCATAGAATTCAATAAATCACAAAATCAGCAATGGATATCTTGAAATTTAAGGGGGAGGGTCTTATTGTAATTGATTTTATCGTTGAATGAATCGGTTTTCCTACCCGACTTGCAGAATAGAAATTGCAGGTCATAGAATAAATTGGTGGAATGTGGGAGAACGTAATTTCAAGTTACGGGTTATTGACATTCAACTCTAAAGCTTCGAATTTCAATGCGAATTGAAATTTCGTACGTTTAAAAGAATTATTGGCCCTGAAAAGGGCCGATTGTTTTAAGTAGTGATGAACGTTCACTGAATGAACAGGGAATTCACTTTTTTTGGGCAACTGCTTTCTTAGCAGCTGGTTTGGCCTTGGGAGCAGCAGCCTTCTTAGGCTGAGGTGTTTTGGGTTTAGCAGTTGGTCCCTTTGACGACTTCTTGGCCTTGGATGGACTTTTGGGCTGAACAGCTTTTTCAGTCTTAGGCTTCACGGCAACTGGTTTCTTTGCAGCAGCTTTCTTCGTTGAAGCATCTTTCGCTTTAGGTTTGGATGCTGCTGCCTTCTCTACTGTAGGCTTCTTCACTGCTGTTTTCTTGGGTGATGCAACCTTCTTTGGAGCAGCGGCCTTGGGCTTGGGTTTCGGCTTGGTGGCGTCAGACTTTTTAACAGCAAGTTTGAACGATCCAGAGGCACCTTTTCCTTTGGTTTGCACCAGAGTTGCAGAAACGACTGCTGATTTCAAGTATTTCTTGATGAACTGAGCATGCTTATCAGTATCAAGCTTGTAGTTAGCAGCGATGTACTTCTTGATTGCCTGGAGGGATGATCCGTTGCGTTCAGCAAGTGCCTTGATAGCAGAATTGACCATCTCAGCGGTGCTCGGATGAGTTGGCTTTGACTTGGAAGTCTTCGCCTTAGGTGCCTTCTTCACTGTAGCCGCCTTGGCAGGAGCAGCCTCAGCTGGCACAGCAACTGGAGAAACAGCAATGTCAGCCATCTTGTCGTAGTAGAGTGTTTAATTCACAGAAGAATATTCTCAAGAATCGTTCTTTTGAATAAAATTGGAGAATGAAAGCATTTTACTAACCGACTGAGCGCGGACCATGGAGAAAGGCTCGCCCGTAGTAATACTGGGAACGCGTTGTTGGGTCGTCGGAAATGTTGTCTTCATCTCAATGTTTTTGGATTTTTCAAATTGTTCTCAATGAATTTTTTAAATTTTTCTAATTGATAGCTGTTTCTGAATGTTCAATAATTCCAAAGAGATCGATTGATATTGAATTTTCTACGGACAATATTAGGGAAATTCAGAGCTTTCAAGTGAGATACGTCAAGGTTAGAGGTCAACCTCCTGTTTAAACATTCATAAAATGAACAATTATTATTAATTTGCTGGAAGGGTCACTCCTGAAGGTAGTTTAAACTTGAATTCATGCAGGAAGAATGAAAAATGGTGGAATAGTACTGAGAAACCATTTAATTTGTTGGTCACAACTTGGGATTATAACTCAGGTTAGGGAATCACGTTCAGTAATGAAATTGGAATTCGAAAACTAATGTCAAAATGAACTAATACATTGTAAACTGATTTTTGCTTCCCGACGGGAAGCATTGCGACAGCCATTTTTTGACTTTTTCTAATTTTGGTTGGAAATGATGGAGAATGTTGTGAAACGCGAAGATATGATGTTTTTAGAAAATGTCTGTATATGTGTGTGTGCAAATGCCATTATGTGACGATTTTTTTTCAGAATTATTCCACTAAAAAGGGCAAAAGTTATTGCTAAAAATTTGAAATTCTGGCCATTGATAGATATTAGTTAGGTGAAAGTCTGTGCAAAATTTCAGCTTGATCGGTCCATTACTTCCTGAGATATAGCCGTTTTTTGAAAAATCGTTTTTCTTCAATATCTCAAAAATGATACAAGGTATCGATTTTTTTTTTTTTTTCAAAATATCCGTTATAAAAGTATCTATCTTTTTCAACAATATCATTTTTTCCGGGGATGTAAAATTAACATAGTTATTGCGCTTTTTCTATTTTTTGTCTCAAATCCTTGTACGCACGATAACTTGAGAAATATTTGAGATAAAAAGTTGAAATTTGGTATGATTTTAGGCCTTATAATTATAAAGGTTGCTATTTTGTTTGGGCGTAATCGGACCAGTAGTTCCAGAGATATTCGACTTTAAGTGTAAAACTACTTTGTTGAATATCTCAAAAACTATGGGACCGATTGCATTTTTTTTTTTTTCAAAATATTCGTCATGATATTTTCTATCTAGTTCAATCGAAATATGCATACCCGCCCATTGAAAGTTTTCGAGATATTGGCGTTTTTCTATTTTCACATCTAAAACTTGCTCAGACGCTCTCTAATGCCACTTGAGTTTGGGCTAAAGTTCTGAAATTTGGGCTAGTAGTTAACATTCTCACTTTATACACCTTTGTAAAATTTTATGTGAATCTGTCTATTTGTTCCTGAGATACAGCTATTCATAACTGTTTTTTGCTTCAAATTCACGAATTTGTATTCAATTTTTCTCGACAGAGTTTGTTCTCTAACAAATATTTCATGGAAATTTTTCCAACAGGAGTCCCTGATGAATTTTGTAAATTTTCATATTGTGTTTTCTTCAACAAATAAAAAAATCACAGGAAAGAAATGATAAATTAATGGCCAAGAAATTTTACAGAAAAAATGTGCTCATCATTTACCAATCGATTGTTCGTCGGGAAGCCTACTGCCAATAGAATTGGTAGAAAAAAATGAGAAACATAATATAATAATTATAATAATAAAATAATAATAGTACATAACGCATTTCTTTCAATGCTTAACACCAGCCGCATGGGTGATGGCCTACTTGTTTAGATTTTTGTTGATAGGTTTCGTGAGTCATCTATTCTGTCTCTTTTATGTAGAATTTCAAATTATCATGATAGGGAATATTAAGCTGAATTCCTGCAATCACCAGTTGTTGAGCTCAATCTCCTTGACTCCACTGACTTGGAGATTGCTGATGGAAAATCAAATAAAAATTAGAGATTTTTCCAGTGTCTAACCTGATCATTATGGAAACCCAGTGAGTCGTAATAAACGCAGTTATGACCGTCACTTACGGTTCACAAACCATTACTAATGTTAGGATGAGCTGAAAAATTGTTTCGTGTACAGTAATCTCATGATTACGCAGCATCTCAAATTGAATTCATATCTCATTCAAAAACCAAAATCTCCAATAATTTTGTTTCATTCTTACGGGTGTATGATCCCTTCAATTAAAATAAGAACCAATTGACATTTCCACAATCCCAGCCTTTTGTGAGGTTATGTATGTATACAATAGGCCTACGAAAGAATTCTTGAATATGTATATTCAATAGAATTCCTATTACCTCTGACTTCATGTGAATTGTCAAGTATTCAAACATCGCAAGTAGCGAGATTAATAACGTGACTCATCTCCTGTTAATTTAATCAATAAATATCTATAAAGACGTCTCTTCTTGACCAATCGGTAAAACAGTTCATCCCCGAGGGGAAGAACTTAAGAAATACGAGGTTATAAGTCTTTGACTAAATAAGCAAAGAAAAACGCTACGACGTTACACATGATTAGCAGATAATGGATATCATGGATTTCCTACAAGGTCACACTTTATTCATTTCCAGAAGGGACATGGCATTCGATCAATTCCTCCTTCGAAAGGGAGATTGTGACTATTGATTGGATACGATATCTAATCCGAAAGTATATTAGATTGAAATATTAGCAATATTGGGATTTTAACGTTTAAAATATGTGGTGGCCCTGAAAAGGGCCGATTGTTTGAGTTGATTTTTGTTGATGTCAGAATTAACCTCCAAATCCGTAGAGAGTACGCCCTTGACGTTTCAGAGCATAGACGACATCCATGGCGGTGACAGTCTTCCTCTTGGCGTGCTCGGTGTAGGTGACAGCATCACGGATGACGTTCTCAAGGAAGACCTTGAGTACACCACGAGTCTCTTCGTAGATCAAACCAGAGATACGTTTCACTCCACCACGACGAGCGAGACGACGGATAGCTGGTTTGGTGATTCCCTGGATGTTATCACGAAGTACTTTACGATGACGCTTGGCTCCTCCTTTTCCCAATCCCTTTCCTCCTTTACCACGACCGGTCATTTCGACTTTGGTTCAATGAATAGGTCTGTATGAGAGTAGATAGCCGCAGCTAATGATGCATTTTCACAACTTGGCAGTCTTTTTATAGATGTCGTGCGACACAATCTCCCCACCACTGATAAATGGACCAATAGCGTAGCGCCACATGGTTCTCTCCCACTCCTTTTTTTTAGCCAACCAGAATCATCCACGGTGTTATATATACCGCCTCTTTTGGATGAAAATGTCATTATTCCTGTTACAGACAGTTCGAATAGTTCTTTAAAGCAATGGCTCGTACCAAGCAAACTGCCCGTAAATCAACTGGAGGAAAGGCTCCAAGGAAACAGTTGGCTACCAAGGCCGCCCGTAAGAGTGCCCCAGCAACTGGAGGAGTGAAGAAACCCCATCGCTACAGGCCAGGAACTGTCGCTCTTCGTGAGATTCGTCGTTACCAGAAGAGCACTGAGCTCCTCATTCGTAAACTCCCATTCCAACGTCTTGTTCGTGAGATTGCCCAGGACTTCAAGACCGACTTGAGATTCCAGAGTTCAGCTGTAATGGCTCTTCAGGAGGCTAGCGAGGCTTACCTCGTTGGTCTTTTCGAAGACACTAATCTCTGTGCTATCCACGCCAAGAGAGTTACCATCATGCCCAAGGACATTCAGCTGGCTCGTCGCATCCGCGGAGAGAGAGCTTAAGCTTTACACTCGTTGCAACAACTAAACAATCGGCCCTTTTCAGGGCCAAAAATCATATTCCAACGTGAATACTCACCTTTTCCTTATAATAATGAATGATATAATTTTTTAAAACTTTACCTGAATCGTGAGGCTCATTCCTCTTATGAATTTTGACGTGGATACGTCTATGGTTTCATTTTTGGAGTGTCATTTTGTGAAAAAATCTTCATTTACTAACGCCATCTAGTAGATGTTTCTTATACTAACGCCTCAACGATATATGGATAAATTATCGATTGATGATTACTCAAAGTTATCGACGGTTGATAATAATCAAACTTAATTATCATGACGATAGAGGTTTCTCTATTCTTCATCTTGGTTACGTTTAAACACTTACGATGATTGATTGCATATAAACGCGTGGTAAATAGGATGTTCTAAAAAGTTCTAGAAGGTTCTAGAAAGTTCTGGAATTTTCTGAAAAGCGCTGAAGTGTTCTAAAAAGTTCCAGAATGTTCTAGAAAGTTCTCAAAAGTCTGGAAATCTCCCAAAATATTTCAAATGATTGTAAATTTTATAGATCTTCCACGAATTAGTGGGATTAAATCGAATTCATCTCGATGAAAACTGAACCACCACAAGGTGGACCATACAACATTAGTTATTCATAATATAAGAAATAAAAGAACGAAAAAACAGATCCCATAGACGTATCCACGTAACAACTTACGGCTGTATCAGCCGCGACAGCTTCTGTCGCGCCCAATACAGCCGCGCCAATTTTTTATATATATATTTATATATTATATATGTTATTTTTGTATATCACGACGGACAACGTTCATTATCAATTACCGTGGATGTACTAGTTTCCGAACACTTGAGCATTCGGCCGTCTTCTTTCCATTTGATATTACTCATATCATGAATTCCTTTTACTAAATGACCTTCAAGACTCAAAACGAGTGTTTGAGAAATTGAATATTCGCTTAATATCGAAATAAGTGCCACACATTCAGTTAATGTCACTTGGGCCCGCCCTAACCTCGTTCTTTTCAGCCCTAGGGCGATGGGTAGCAGTTAGCGGCCCTAGGGATGCTACCTATCGCCCTCGGGCTTCTCAGAACTCGGTTGGACGGGCCTCGTAACATAAAATAGCGTATGTTACACGGCCCGATAAGTATTTTTACAACAAATGAGATCATAACATAAGCATAACATGACATATTTGTCGCAAAAATACTTATCGGCCCTTGTAACATAATCTACTATTCATGCCCTATCTTTCATCTATTTATCAGCCATAACTGAATGAGAATATTTTCGCAAAATGAAAATATAACCTCTAAAAATTGACAATAGATAACGTTATGCTTTTTTATGCAGAAGCCTGAGTGTAGAGAAAAAAAGAAGAAAGGCAGGTAATTATCGATGAATTTCAGCAATTGACAATTACTACGTTTGTAAATAATTATTGGCCCTGAAAAGGGCCGTTTGATTAGGTTGATGAACGAATTGAATTGACAGGTTCAATTCATTTTTTTGATGCAGCTGGCTTCTTGGCGGCGGCTTTAGGTTTCGGAACTGCAGCCTTCTTGGACTTGGGTGACTTTGGCTTGGCAGTTGATGCCTTCACAGCTTTCTTAGCCTTCGGACTTTTTGGCTTGGCAGGAGCTTTTGGCTTTGCGACCTTCTTCTCAGCAACGGGTTTCTTCACTGCAGTCTTCTTCGGAGAAGCCGGCTTCTTGGCCTTGAGTTTAGCTGCTTCGGTCTTCTTAGCTGCAGGTTTCTTAGCCGCAACCTTCTTCGGCGATCCTTCCTTCTTGGCAGCCTTGGGTTTGGGTTTTGGCTTGGAAGCCTCACCCCTAGATACTGCAAGTTTGAATGATCCAGAGGCACCCTTTCCCTTAGTTTGAACCAGCGTTCCAGCAGTGACTGCTGACTTCAGGTATTTCTTGATGAAGAGTCCATGTTTCTCAGTATCAAGTTTGTAGTTTCCAGCCATGTATTTCTTGATGGCCTGGAGAGATGATCCATTCTTCTCAGCGAGGGTCTTGATAGCGGCGTTGACCATGTCAGCTGTGCTTGGATGAGTTGGTTTGGCCTTGGGGTTTTTGGCCTTGACTGCCTTCTTGACAGCCTCAGCCTTAGCAGGAGCAGCAGATCCGCTTGCCGAAGCGGCTACAGGTGATGCAGGTGTATCAGTCATTTTTACTTCCACAGTAGGCGTCTTGTACAATTCGAAGCTCGTTCAGTTGAACTAGTTCAATATAAGAAGGCATCAGTGGTAACGGCGTACAGACTATTGAGCGCAGACCATGGAGAGTGGCTCAGCTGCCGTGACGCCAGAAGACAGGGATCACAATCCTGTAAACAGCATCTCTTTCTTCATGTTTTGATTCTTTTACTGATCCATCAGTGACGATGGGAGATCTTTCAATACGCTATAATACTCACAAATGTCTAAAGACCAAGAAAAATCTTTATTTGAAGTGATAACCCAAAAAACAAATGCGCAATTAGTGAAAATATGAGGCTGGTACTTTCGTTGGATCTGTTATTGCTGGATTTAAACATTACTCTAATCGAAAATTATCGTTATCCCAGCCTCTCTTACCTCTCAATCCTTAGAACGAAATCCATTCGAAAGAGGAAATCAAATATCTTCCGTGTAAACAATTGGGTATTATAACATTTTCCTTGTTCAAGGTCGAGACTCTGAGCAGATCAAGAACTGTGGATCCAATCAGAGAGCTATATACGATAGGTTGACGAGATGAAAGACATCTTTATTTTTTAAAAATCCAGCCATTGTACCGTCATCAAGTCTTTCGTCAAATATTTATTCGATACGGGTTTGAAGATGAACTCAATTGTATTCTATTCGAAGGGTACGTACCCGAGTACTCTTGGATTTTTTCCCGTGACAGATTTCTACAATGGGAATATTATGGTTCAAATGTTAATAATTCCAACGCATTACGCATCCTAATTCTAATGATTGAGGTCAATGCTTTGATTTCGAATTCTTAATCAAGGAAAGAGAACTGACTCGTGTGCAACATTTCCTCTACAATGAAGAGAGAATTCTGGTAATTATTCGCTCTGTTAATATAGTCAATTATCGGTGGAATAATAGGTATGGTAATACAGCACTCTTTGCGTTCATTATTTTCACGTTCGGGGAGTGGTGTTCTCAAGAAACTAGCTCACAACTTCCATAACTGACAAGCTAGACGTAAAACAATGTGAGCGAACTATTTTTCAAGAAACAGTCATTTTCTATCATGCTTATCGATCAATCCAGGATTGGAATATTGAATAGTCAACGTTATAAAAATTTTGTGGCCCTGAAAAGGGCCGATTTTTTGATATTATTCCATTTATTTGGAGCTGGTGTACTTGGTGACAGCCTTGGTGCCTTCAGAGACAGCGTGCTTAGCCAGTTCTCCAGGGAGAAGTAGACGAACAGCTGTCTGAATCTCCCGAGAGGTGATGGTGGAGCGTTTGTTGTAGTGAGCCAATCGTGAAGCTTCAGCAGCGATACGTTCGAAGATATCGTTGACGAATGAATTCATAATGCTCATCGCCTTGCTGGAGACTCCAGTGTCAGGGTGCACTTGTTTCAAGACCTTGTAGATGTAGATTGCGTAACTCTCCTTCCTCTTACGCTTCTTCTTCTTATCGGTCTTGGTGATGTTCTTCTGGGCTTTACCAGCCTTCTTCACAGCTTTACCGCTAGCCTTGGGTGGCATTGTTGACGTAATTGTACTCTTCACTGTCTGAAGAACAGAGGTGAAATGTACCTCTGCCGCAGTTCGACCCCTGTTTCAATAGAATTCGCGTCAATACAGCCGAACCAATCAGATGAGTTGTGCGCAATGGTATTCTGCGCCGACGTTCCCATTGGCTCGCTCGTGTGAGCGTACGAGGCTACATAAAGCCATTTTTCTTGACAAATCATCACTTTCAATAGATTCCTCTGTGATTCAACGTTGAATTAATATCTCTACAATCATGTCTGGACGCGGCAAAGGTGGAAAAGTAAAGAGCAAGTCAAAGACTCGTTCCAGCAGGGCCGGACTCCAGTTCCCAGTTGGACGTATCCATCGTCTCTTGCGTAAAGGAAACTATGCTGAACGTGTTGGTGCTGGTGCTCCAGTGTACCTTGCTGCAGTCATGGAATACTTGGCTGCTGAAGTCCTCGAGTTGGCAGGCAATGCAGCTCGTGACAACAAAAAGACCAGAATCATCCCTAGACATCTCCAATTGGCCATCCGTAACGACGAAGAGTTGAACAAACTGTTGTCTGGTGTTACCATCGCCCAGGGTGGTGTACTCCCCAACATCCAAGCTGTTCTACTGCCAAAGAAAACCGAAAAAAGCAGTTCTTAAATCGCTTAATTATAACAATCGGCCCTTTTCAGGGCCACAAAATACATAACGAAGGTTACTCTCAAATTTTGCCAACACATTATGTATTTATCATCAATACATTGATATTTTAGATATTTATTTCCTAATTTTCATCAAATGCTTGCTGAATCATTATATATAATTATCAAAATTAATGAAAAATATCATTGTTTGTCTAAAACCTATGGAATTCTATCATTTCAAAACTTTGCAACGAAGTAAATTGAACCTTCTTCTCTTGTATTGTTGAACCCCCTAATTGGAATAATAGAGTTAGCCATAATTATATTGCATCCGGCAACGCTGTGTCATTCCTCGTATAACCGCGAACGAAACGTGACTGAGTTTAGAGGTTAAGATTCCACAATTTTCACCAATTCAATAAATTGTTCTTCTCCAATATTACAAGTGCCTGCATCATTATATCCAAGGGCTATATGGATTAGGTGAGTCATTAATCGTGTAGAGACATTGAAAATTAATTTTCCATGATAAAAACCCTCAATTATCCAATTCTCAATATGATCCCAAAAAATGTCCAAATATTTCACTTTTTGTTGTAATCACACTACTCAAGTAATTCATTTATCTTGAAAACTATCAATCCTACGAACAAATTTCAAAGGACCTCTTCTGTAGCTCGGAAAATTTCCCACAAAAAAAGTCTCTTTACATTTCCTCCTAAAACTCCTCATTAACAAGATAATCCACTAATTCCCATAATCTAAAAAATTAACCTGTTAATTCAAATTCAACATTTTTGTCAATTGTTCATTATCTCGAAAACTATAGATCCTGACATAAAATGTCAAAAGACCTTTTTTGTAGCTGATAAAATTTCCAACAAAAGATGTCTCTTGACATTTTTCTCTAGAATCACTCATTACCAAGATGACGCAATACTCAACAAATCCTCTTTTAATTCCAGCCAAAATTATGATATTATTCTGCAGAATATGTGGTAACGTTCTAAAAGTTGAAGAAGCCACCTCAGGTCTGCAATTTGCCTGCAGCAGTTGTCCCTATATTTACAAAATAACACGTAAAATAAGTAACAGAAGTTATCCAAAACTCAAAGAACTTGATGACGTCCTAGGAGGTGCAGCTGCATGGGAAAACGTTGATTCAACAGCAGAACGTTGCCCAAAGTGTTCTCATCCACGTGCATATTTTATGCAGATACAAACGAGATCAGCTGATGAGCCAATGACAACATTTTACAAATGTTGCAGTCCCCAATGTGGTCACAATTGGCGAGAATAAATAAAATAAATAATTCTAAAAATATACTGTTTAATAAAAGAACAATAATGGAAGTTAATTATCAACCACCACTCAAGGTCACCATTAATCAAGTGACAAGTGTAATGAATCGAATGTCTCCAAATGCTAAACACTGGTTCATTGGAGGTGAAAGATGTCTAGCTGTTGGTGTTAAATTACTCCAAGAAGGTAATGTTATTGCTGTACCAACAGACACTATTTATGGTCTAGCAGCACTTGCACAAGACAGCAAGAGTGTTGATAAATTGTATGATATTAAAGGGAGAAATAAAAGTAAACCTTTGGCTATTGCATTGAGCAGTATAAAGGACATCAAACGTTGGGCTGAAGTTGATCATCTTCCTCCTAATTTATTGATGGCTATTCTTCCTGGACCTGTTACTATTGTTTTGAAGAGAAAACCAGAGTTGAATAAGGAGTTGAATCCTGGGAATGAGACAATTGGTATCAGGGTCAGTGAGAGCAAGTTCTTGAGGAGTTTGTGCAGAATTCTTAATCAACCTCTAGCACTTACCAGTGCTAATTCCAGTGATCAACCTAGTTCCCTGACTGCTGATGAGTTTGAACACTTGTGGCCACAATTGGGTGGTATTTTTTATACCATTGGGAATAAAAAAAAATTGGATGACTCTTATAGGGTGGGATCCACTGTTGTTGATCTGACTGTGCCCAATGAATTTTTCATCATTCGAAGGGGTATTTTTGTTGATAGGGTGTTTAAGTTGATGTATAGGTATGGATTGAAGAGACGAGATGCTGAGAATGATGATAAGTGATTTTTATTCTGTAATTTTATTGGATATCTTGGAATTTTTTAATAAAATTTGAGATTGAATTTTTTGTTGAAGTTGATTTTTTGAGATATCTCTGGAGTGTGGGGTTTTAGGGGAAAATGTTGAGAGACATTTTTTTGTGAAAATTATGTCAGCTACAAAAAAGGTCTCTTGTTATTTTCTCCTAAAATCACTCATTAACGAGATAAATGGTTAATTACAAATATCGAAAGAAAAAAAAATCCTTAAAATGATTAAATCAGGAAAACATTAATAACAACAGAGTTGAGTATATCATTTATTAATTATATTTCACCGAATATTGTCTTATTGATGAGAATACATATCACATGAAATTCATTCAAAATGTCTATAAAATGTATCTTGTTTAAGGCGTTACATTTGGATTGATTGTATAATCAAGTGTCAGAGGTTTATAATTTTCAATATGCCCAATTCCTGACACAATCGAGTGCATATTTAATACGCATTCGAGACTATTTTCTCCACCAATGGAAACAATTTTTATTCATGCATTAATCTTAATTATTCCATTTTATTTTCTCTGTAATACCCTAAATAATTCTTAAAAATAAAAATATTCAATTTTGGAATAGCATTGAGCCTCTGAATGACGTGCACACATTTTTTATCACAAGATTCATCGCCATATCACTCATTAAAACTTTCACATGTTTGAAAAAAAAAAAATATCTACCTACAATTAAATGGAGAATGGGATAATTAATGATAAATAATAGTATCTAAGAGCCACAAACTTGCATTAACCAATATCATCGATTTTTGGAATTAATAATCGATATGTACTCAATAATTATTGAGCAAAAAAAATGTCTCAATAATTGTAATTGTCAGTTTTATTTAATACTAATTAAATGGCGATTGTAGTAATTCTCAACTCAATTATTCCTCAATTGAAAAATCTATTTTGTTAAAATATTTATACAATTAATGTTTTATTTATTTCGATAATTATGATAATCTTATAATTATAAAATCAGTCTAGTCTTCTTTAGTTGAGAATGATCCCACCTGACTTTTTCTACCATCAAGCCTAAATATTCCAATTAAACTTGTTCGTAGTCTTGTGTATATTTCTTTTCTCACAGTTGCTGTGAATTTTGTTGCAAGGCATGCAATAGCTGCTATTGCAAATATTAAATTGTAAAATAAAACGAGTTTGAAATTACCGAGCCACTCGATGCGTCCAAAGTCACCCAGTAAATCAAAATTTGTCATTCCTGAAAATTTTTAAGATACAATAATTGAATCTATCGGTATTTATCATCATTTATCTCGGTAATGAGTGGTTTTAGACGAAAATGTCAGAAGACCTTTTTTGTAGATGAGGAAATTTCTCACAAAAAAGGTCTCTTGACATTTTCCTCTAAAATTACTCATTCTCGAGATAATCGAGGTTTAACGAGATGTGAAAAATTGAATTTTCATGTTTTAGTTATAAAGATGATCTTGTTCATTATTTACTCACCTAATATACGTGATAAAAGTGGTAATGCCGAGCTAAGAACCAACAGAAGGGCACAATTAGCAATAAGATGGGTGAGAGGTGTTGAATGAATACGTGGCCTGACTCTTCTCACACCAGGAAGTCCATAAAGACCAATGGCGCTTGTTGCTGCTAAATACAGTATTACAACAACCTCAACTGCAGCACCAATAGGTCCGAGTTTTGACAGAGAACTTATTCCCAACGTAAATTGCTGTAAACAATTATAATCAATTCCAAATTGCGAATGTAATCCAACAGTGAAGTTTAAATCAATTTTTTTTTTATTTACAAAAATTCAATTATCTCGTTAATGAGTGATTTTAGCGGAAAATGTTAAGAGACATTTTTTGTTGGAAATTTTATCAGCTACAAAAAAGATTTCTTATCATTTTCTCCTAAAATCTCTAGTTTTCAAGATAAACTAAATTAATAAGGAAAATAAAATTACCCTTGTACTCAGTGGAAGTGCTTTGATTCCAATAAGCAATTCCAGGGTATTCTGTACAGCTAAAAGTGCAGTAGTTGTTGATAGCACTAGGAGAGCCAGCATTGCCAGTGGATAAACAAGAGTACGTCTGACCCACCAAGTTCTTCTCTGCTTATCAAGTACTGCACTACGTTTCTGTACATCATTTAGTCTTTGGGTAAGGCCACGCTGTAGTGCACCATTTTTTAGGCACATTAAACTTGGATTTGGTACAAGAAGTTGTTCATCATCGTCAGGTACTGTGTTGCAAGATGGTGGCGACATTGGCATTGGTGAAACGTATGATTTTCCTGTAGATTTTGCGTGCTCGAGACTGAAAATATATGTTTATTCAAATGTTTGGCCATTGAATTCGCTATATTTTTTCACATTGCCCTCAATTTTTTATGTTTATTTTTAGAGTCTATCGCATGAAATCACTTGTTTAAATAAAAAATTGTTTATTTAATTTTGTAAAAACTATTGATGAATTTTTTTTTCATCATCAGCAAAAAATTATTAATTCTTGAATATGATAAATTCATAATAACGTACCGTCTTTTTATACAATCCTCCTCGAATCGATACGCGAAAAATTCTTCGTCCAAATTTTTTAAAAATTGTGGCTTCACTAGGCAAGATCCAACAACACCAAAAAGTCGTACAAATCCTACTGGTGTACATACTGAAAATTAGATAAAAATCAATTAGTTAAGAAAAAAAAAAGGATTTTTTTCCTTCGAGAATGTCTGTTACTCACGTAATAACATGACAACTCCCACGAATGATACACAAGAGTACAAGAAAGGCAAGTAATAACTCCATAAATCTGGAAAATAAAAAACATCGATAAATCAAATTTTCTATTTTGTAATTCGCCGATTATTGAGTGAATGAGTGATTTTAGGAGAAAATGTCATAAGACCTTTTTTGTAGCTGAAAAAATTTCCAAGAAAAAATGTCTATTGACATTTTTCATTAGGATTGCTCGTTATCGAGATAATTTCATGTTTAATGAGATGCAAAAAATTGAGTTATTTATTTCAAAGTATACTTACTCAGTAGAGTGTGGAGACTCGATTGTTGATGATCAATGAGTGCCGATAACACATATGTCATACCAAGAACTAGTGTTCCTAGCAGGCATAACACTGTCACGGTCTCATAAACTCTGGCCATAACGCCCTGAATCAAATAAACACATCATTAAATATTTCATTCCTCGAAACTTATCAATAAATATTTATTACCTTTTTATATCCAACGAATCCTTCAGATTCCGTGAAAAGATATGCAAACGGTAGAAATACGAAGAGAGAGAGGTTTGAGAACAGGAATACATGATTCCAGAGGCCTGCAAATAATTATCATTCATCATAAATTATCAACAAACTGATAAATCAAGTAACTCTCAACACTCTTGTTAATTCTTTATTTATCTCGAAAACTATCGATTTTAGGAGAAAATGTCAAAAGACCTTTTTTGTAGCTAAAGAAATTTTCTACAAAAAATGTCTCTTGACATTTTCCTCCAAAATCACTCGTTATGGAGATATTTCAATATTCACAAAGATGGAAAAAAAATCAAGTTTTCTGTAACGTTTCACCTCTGAATCAGAATAAAAATGAAATAAGTCAATAGTTTACCTTGTATGAGAGAACTATTGAGCCACTTGACATAGTAGCTATTGGGATAAAGTATAAGAACTTCATTACTGGCGATTGAAACTGGCAAAAGTAGTGTTGCACCAACCGAAACAGCTAAGGCAACAGTGCAAAGCCAAAGACTGATTCTGTAAACAGTTGCCTCATCTTCATCCACTGAAAAATAATCTTCTCTATCTCTACGTCGAAATCTGGCGATGAAGGCATAACTGGAGATGTACAACAGAAGAAATAGAAGAAGAAATATCTGAAACAATAACCAAATCGATTGAATTCTATCATCAGTTTTTAGCAAATATCTCTGAATCTAAGCATGACAGAGAAATTTTTATGAGGACCTTTTTTGTAGAAAAAAATAAGACCTACAAAAAATGTCTTCTTAAAAAATCTTCCATCTCTATCAGATTCAAAGATATTCATCAAAAACTTTTTTTTTAAATCAGTAATGAAACATAATTGAGTGGAATTCATTTCGACTTTGCTCTTTGATAAATATCTTTAAATCCAAACAAGATAGGGCGATTTTCATAGAGACATTTTTTGTAGCTCGAATATTTCTCTACAAAAAAGTTTCCCAAGAAAATTTCTCAAAATCCATTAGATTCAGAGATATTCAAGATCAAACTAATTTCAGTATTTTTTTCTCTTGAAATAGCTAACAATAAATTTGGAAAGACATATATTTCTTTCTCCCTATGTAATCCCGAACTTATATACAATTGCAGGAGTCGATAATAAAGGTCATACTGCTGTAAAGCACATCAATAACTAAATTATTTCAATTATTTCATTGCTACTAAATCCGAAAATAAGCCTCAGGAATTTCCAACGTAATAATTAACATAAATCAAGGTCAATGATAAAAAGTTAACGGCACTTGAGGATTCCATGGGCACATTTAGATATAAATTTCCATGAAAATACGTGGTACATGCCCTCAAGTCGAATACATGTCCGTCAACTGATGGTTTCAGTTCATTTTAACTCCTTTCTTTTAGCAAAAAAGTTCTCTATTATTTTTTTTTAAGGAGTGACACTCATCGAGGTCAATGATCTATCTTCATAAACAAGATATAGTCAGCTCGACAGATAAAATAAAGTGGACATGATGAGAAAATAATTAACTCACAATATTTTCCCTGACAGTATTATGGAATAATTGTTCCCTGAGATCAGCATCATCTTCCATTTTTTCACCTATTTCTCAGTAAATATTTGTTGGTTAAATACTGAATTTTTGATTGTAACATTTTACATCAAAGGGATATTATTACTCAAGTTTTATCACACGCGTCACATTACTGTTTTCACACGGTCCACAAATATTTATGACGATTTTTTTTATGTTTTTGAAGTTGAAATTGTGGATTTTTGGAGTTATTCAAGTGAGCTATGACTTCTTGCTGATCCAGTCTTATCCAGACACTGACAAAACACTTGGGCTGAACCCCCCACTCCAAGTATTTTGCGACTTTTCTGGGAGATGGCTGCAATTGGTTGATTGGCTCAACGACCATTTCCTCTTTTTCCCCGGATGTATTTGAAGAGCGCTGTTTTTCAAAAATTTTAACGATGAAAATTTTGTTTTTAATAGATATCTCAGAATCTAATAGAGATGGCGGAATTTTTATAAGGACCTTTTTTATAGCTCTAACTTTTCTCTATAAAAAAGATCCTTATAAAAATTCTTTCATCTCCCTTGGATTCAAAGATATTTATCAAAAAAGAAATAAACTATTGTTGTCATCAGATTTTACCGCGTAAAATCCAAAGATGATCGGCCATTTTTGTACTGCGCGTGCGCGCCAAACAATGTCAATATGGCCGCTAGGCGGGCTCGGCGGGCTACCAAATCCTGTTGAAAGATAGCCGGTAGTTAATTTTCGATATTTATACGTCTTTATACATTCTAGTTAATATTTCTCTTCATGATTATTTATCAGAAATTGAGGAGAATCATTTTTTCTCATATGTGAACAATTAAATATTGAATAAAAATACTTTTTGGAGTGTATACGGTGTGCGTGCTAGTGTGACATAACCAAGAATTCCATTTTTTCTCGAGAAAGAGAAATAAAAAGGTGAATATTTGAATGGAATATCAATAAAAGACATAAGAATAAGATTTATTGATTGATGAATTTTTTTTTCACAGAAAATGGAGCCGTTAAAAATACATTTGGATGCCCTCGAGATGGCTGGGAAGATGGTGGACAAACACATGATTGCAGACAGCAATTTTCCTTCATTGATAAATCTTATGAGATACTCAGTTCAAGGTAATGAAACGTCGAGAGTATCTTCAATTTACCTCAAACCTTTCTCCTCTGTATCTCTAAATCTAATGGAGATGGAAAATTTTCCATAGAAACCTTTTTTGTAGCTCTAATTCTCCTCTACAAAAAAGGTTCTTATGAGAATTATTCCATCTCCATTATATTAAGAGATATCTACAAAAAACAAAATACTCGAAAAATAAATTTCTAAACTCAACTGAAAAAATATTACCCTCTCGAATGTAGGAGGTCCAACAGTGAGTGGACTAGATGATCACGACTATCCCACCCTCAACGGCAACCTCAGCCTGACCAGTATAAACCAAATGAAGATGCACAGCAAGATTCCCCTACCCTCAGAAGTAATGGAGCACTTTGGTCACATGCAGTGTCACTGCATGATGGGTCTCTTCACCGACATCTCCAAGGCCTGGTTAACAATAGACAGTGACATATACGTATGGTCCTACGAGAACGAGTCAGACGTTGCCTACTTCGATGGTCTAAATGAGACAATAATAAGCGTTGGTCTTGTCAAACCAAAGCCAGGAATCTTCCAAAACTACCTCAAATATCTCCTGATCCTCACAACAACTGTTGAAATAATAGTCCTTGGTGTGACCCTAACCGACAAACAAGATGGAACCCAAGGAGAAATTCAACTAGTCCCCGAGCCAATATTCACAGTGACAACCGATGGAATAGCGATAACAACAATAGCACACACAAGCACTGGAAGAATATTTCTTGGAGGAAGAGATGGTTCCCTCTATGAGATTCATTATCAAGCAGAAAGCAGTTGTTTTGGTAAACGTTGTAAAAAAATAAATCACTCTGAAGGTCCCCTCTCCTTCTTAGTACCCTCATTCATAACAGTTGCCCTATCAGAGGAAGAAGCAATTGTCCAAATATCGATTGATGATTCTAGAAATATTCTCTACACCCTAGGAGACAAAGGAACAATAATGGTATGGGATATTTCTAATAATTCAGCATCAAAAGTAACTACTTTAACACAATCCTCTCTTGTACAAAATACCGTACACATTGTTAAAACCCTAGACAGCAATAATTTCAGGCCATTAGTTAGTATTTCAGCAATAACTGAAACAGAATCAATTCACTTGAATCTAGTTGCTGTTGCTGCAACTGGTACAAGATTCTACTTTACTTGTACATCAGCAACAAATCCATCAAGTCGTCCACAATGTTTACAATTGATTCACGTTAGATTGCCACCTGGTTATGCTGCTAATGCACCTGTTATGAGACCGAGAAAAGTACAAATGGCCCATTATCGTAAAGGTACATTGATACTTGTTTGTGGTGGTGATACAGAGACTGCTTGGTGTTTGAGTAATGATGCTTATCCATTTACAAATTATCTTGCTGAAACACAAAGTATTTTGCCACTTGACAGTCCTGCTTGGGCAATGGCTGAGATATATGGAGAATCTGTTATTAATATTGATAAACAGGGAGCTCAGGGAGAGCCTCCATTGCTTGTAAGACAGCACATGGAGCCACCAAGAAAATTTATCTTCTTAACAGCACAAGGAGCTATTATTCTCATTCAAGTTAGACCCGTTGATATACTACGACAACTTCTTCTAGAACAACGGGGTCCTGATACTGAATCAGTTCGTCTTTATTTTGAAAATCAATCACCAGAACAAGCATGTGCAACATGCCTCATATTGGCTACCCTAGAATCATCACAGAATGCACAATTGTCAGAATGGGCAACACGTGCTTTTTTTCTTTATGGAGGACAAAGAGTCACTCAGCAGATTAATCAAGGAATCAATGTACATACATCTACACCAAGAGTTACAATAGATCAGAGACAGAATATATTTAGATCACCTTATCAACAAATTGGAGGTAATAATGAGACTAGTATTCATCAATTTTCAGCTAAACATGGAGGACTTTATCTCTATGTAGGAAGAATTCTCAGACCTATATGGAATATAAGGTGTATCAAGCAAGAAATTATTAATGGAAAACATCAGGTACAGAGTACAGTGACTAGTGTACAAATTGGATGGATACTGGGGCATCTACAAGCATTGAGATCATTTCTCAATAAAAATACTCATATATCTAAACAACACAGTAGAAATGTTACAACTGAGGGTTTTGATACTACAATGACACATTATCAAGAGCCAATGGTTGAAGAGAGAAATTCACTTGATGCTTTGAAAGTATTTATCACTCATGCTTGTGAAGTATTGGGACTTTGGAAGATTTTATGTGAAAATCAACTGCACAATATCGTAAATTCATTATCTAAAGATCAAATTAATCAATTTTCTACAGCAACATTCAGAGATTTAATACTAATGGGCCATGAAATATGTTCTCTATTGATTATTCATCTTATTGATAGTTATCTAGGTGATAACACGTCTGTTGACTCTGTATCAGCAAGACTGAGAGATGTTTGTCCAAATTTATATAAAAGTGAAGATGCTGTTTGTTCAAAGGCTAATGAAATTATAATAAAAGCTAAAAATTGTACAAATGCAGAAGAGAAAGAGTCTCATCTACAATCGGCCCTGAAACTCTGTAAAATGGTAGCTCCAAGGTTAAATTTATCAGCTGTTTGTCAACAATTTGTTGCTTGTCAATTTTATACTGGTGTTTTAGAACTTTGTTTATGTTGTGCTGATAAAATTGATCCTAATAATGCAGCACTACATTATTACAAAAATAATGAACCACCTGAGGATCAAGAAGGTAATTTAGCTTATTTCAAAAGAATTGAGATATACAAAGAAGTAACAACAATGCTTGATAATCTTTACAATCAGAGTATATCAAATCCACTGACACCAACAATACCCAGCAAACCAGGACCACCAAATTACAATCAAATAATAACAACACCACCAGCTAAACAAATACTTCATGAGATTATTCAAGATGGACTTAACAGTTGTTGTGAAATACTTCATGCATCCATATACACTTGGATGATTGAACGTAATCTTCATGGTGAACTTGTTGCCCTAGCATCACCATCACTCGAGCCCTATTTAATTCGTGTTAATGCACCTGAATTATTATGGCAATTTTATGAGAGAAGTAAAAATCATGCTGCAGCAGCTAAAATACTTGATGCTTTAGCAACTAAACCTGGGCCCAATGTATCATTGTCACAGAGGGTTGAGTATTTAGCTAGAGCTGTTGTATGTATGAGAAGTGATCAAGCTGGTTATGCACCTCATTTAGGTGTTTTTTTGAGAGAATTGGAGGATAAAGTTGAAGTTGCTAGGATACAACAACAAATTCTTGATACAATTTGTAATCAGCAGCATATTTATGATAATATGGTTGTTAGAGATGCTAAATTGAGATTAAATTCATCACTTTTGGATATTACACAGTTGTATGAGGAGTATGCTGATCCTATGGGACTTTGGGAGGCTAAATTGGCTATTATTCACTGCTCAGGGCATCAGGATGCTATGTTGGTGCAGGGAATCTGGACTAATATCATTGATAATGAACTTAAGAATTCACAGAATCAGACGGATGATGATAAAATGGCAATTGTTATGAGTAAAATTAAAATGTTGGGACAAGAGTATTCCGGCACTCCTCATTGTTTTCCTATTGATTTTTTGATAAGAGAGTTGGAAATTCGTGCATGCAGATTGGGAATTTCTAATAGCGATATTATCAATGGATTTCTCCAGCTTGGAGTCTCCATGGAGGATCTATTGGATCTCTATGATAAACTTATTGGTGGAAATAATAGAGTTTGGTTGAATGAGGGTAATGAATTTCATTTGATTGAATCCACTGCCAATCTTGTTAATTATTTTATTAAGAATACTAATATTGGTAATAATTTTTTAAAGAGAAAAGTCATTATCAAGTGTCAGGATATCATTTCCAAGTGTTTAACTACATTGTTCAGTAAGGCCAATGCCAATGAACTCATTCAACGACTCAGGGCCATTCAGAGTGTTCTCAATAGGCTTTAATTCAATTATTTATAGGTTTATTTGTATTGTAATTTTTTTTTTTTTTTCGATAATCAGATAATTTCATTTTGTACGTGGAAAATTGATTGATTAATAAAGATTAAAATCATGTAAATATTTTAGTATTTATTGTATTTTTTTTTCTTTTCCATACCCCGATTGGTTTTTGGTGGATATTGTTGGATCGAGAGGGAATGGGGAAAATCTTGTGAGGACCTTTTTTGTGGAGAAAAATGAGAGCTACAAAAAAGGTCTCTATGAAAATTTTACTAACTCTCTTAGATCCAGAGATATTTAGAAAAAACGAATAGTGAATACATGAAAAATCAATTTTAATTTGAAACAGATGAGTTTTTAATGAATATCTTTGAATCTAATGGAGCTATCAAAATTTTCATAAGGACCTTTTTTATAACTCTTGATTTTCTCCACAAAAAAGGTCTCTACGAAAGTTTCGATATTTCCATTAAAACTAGATGCATTTGAAGATAAATATAAAAATCAACAAATTTTCGAATTTTGGAATTTTAATGAAAATATTCAATTTTTTGAAGCAATCTTTAATATAGCAACATAGTCAGTCTTACAATAAGCCGAAAAATACAATCTACGATTAACCGAGGAGTTTATCAATGAATTTATTGCATGAATATTTATTTTTAAAAAAATCATGAAAATTACATTTTGATGTACAAAAAAGCATTAAAGCCATTAATTCAAATTAATTTGCTTTTGTACATTCGAACAATAACATAATTGAAGCAACTAATTTAATTTAATATAATAGTGCAGATAATATCGAAATAATATCTCATCTTATTATCTAGTTATATGATAAACTTTTTTTTCTTTTGCCAAATGCACATCTTCAGAGGCATTTTCACCAAATGAAGTAAATAAAAATGGCCATGCTTCTTCGTATATTCATACTTTAATGATTATTATCATAATTATCATCATCATTACAATTAATATATTTTCATCACCATCAGTTTTCTTAATTCCTCCATTTTATCTAATTAATCATTTCTCACATGCTTTCCACTTTAAGAAATTTTTTTTTCACAAAATATTTAACATCATTTACGTGACAAAATAAAATATTAAAATTCATTCGTGTAAAAAACACTCCATCAGTTATTTCATTATGTTATTTGTGATTTATTCTTCCTGAGGTCATGAGATAATTAGATTTGTTAATGAATAATCAAAGTCTGTTTAGTTTTTTCAATTTATTTCTAAATCTATTAGAGATAGGAAAATTTTGGTGAGGACCTTTTTCATAGCTCTCATTATTCTCTACAAAAAAGGTCCTCTTGAAAATTCACCTACCTCCATTAGATCCAGAGATATTCATTAAAAAAACATCTACTGGGTACATCATAGATCAATTTCACTTTTTTTTTCGAAATATCACGAAATTGAAGGGAGATGGTGAAATTTTCATGAGGATCTCTTTTATAGCTCTCATTTTGCTCTACAAAAAAGGTCTTCATGAAAATTTCTCTACCTCTCTTAAATTCCGTGATATTCACCAAAAACTGTTGTCAAAATTTAAGAAAATTAGTAATTTAATTATGACGAGATAAACACGGAGGGATAATGATCAATATATAGATCCATTATAATATGGTAGATAGGTTTTTTTTTTCGAAACATTAAAAGCCTTAAGTAAAATATACATTGTTACTCATCATCTGAAATTCGATGTATATTTTTCTTTTTCAGTTTTTTTTTTTTTTGTTTGAGTATTTTAAAATTACAAAAGTATCAGCTAGGTAATAAAATGCTTCTTTTTTTTCCATAATCATGTTGTGTTTATTCTTTAGGCAGTTGATCCAATGACGAATAGTATTTGATTAATTATTATTATCATTATAATAAGTATTATTATTTATTATTGCTGTGAAACAAGCGAGAAGTATCAAATATTAATTTAAAAAAAAAAAATGGCTTGTTAGAAAAAATTCACGTAAAAAAATCATTTCGCTTGTTTCATCACGAAGATATGCATATTTTTTTCACAAATATGTTGATGAAAAAAAAATGAAAATTTCACGTTCGAAAGATGAATACCATGTGTTTGTACTCAATAAATTTATACAAGTTTATCGACTCTGAATTTACATAGAAAAAGTTAGCATTAGTTTTTTTTTTTAATTGTTAAGGTGTTTCCAAATGAATTATTATCACAACTCACTTATTTTTTTTTTTAATCTGAGAAAATTATTATTTTTTTATCATTATTTATGAGTTAACTCATTATGGCCTTGCATTGTTTCGGTAGCAGCAGATATTAATTATTACACAGAGCAGACAATAACAATTAGCAAGGATTTTATGAATTTTTATTTAGCAGTTTAGCGGTATTATTAGGAATATAGATGTGCTGTATTTTTTTTAACTTTTTCTTTCATTTTCTTTTCCATTTATTCAGTTACTTTTATTTATGATTGGGTGGTAAATATATAATTCGTTTCAGTCGTCTTCATATGCAACATTAACTCATATATTCGGTCATCAGGTATTAAAAATAAAATTAATATTTTATCATTCGCTGCAAACTACTGTGGACCTCGTTAAAATTGATATAGTCTTGATGATTACTCCATTCATTAATTTATCAATTAATTTTTTTTTTTCAATTATACGAATTTTTTTTCTTCATTTCATCGAATTCAGTGACAAGTGATTTTTATGGTTTTGTTAATGTGGAGTTATCTCGATACTGAGTGATGTTAGAGGAATATGTCAAGAGACTCTTTTTGTAGAGAATTTCGTCAGCTACAAAAAATGTCATTTGACATTTTTCCCTAAAACTAGTCATTATCAAGATAATCACACGATTATTTCGACTAATCACTTTTTTTCTTTTTTTTTTCTTTACTAATTTCAATTTATCGCATCTTGTTAATCATTGATTTATCTTGTTAATGAGTAATTTTAGGGAAAAATATCAAGAGACATTTTTTGTAGGAAATTTTTCCAGCTACAAAAAAGGTATTATGTCATTTTCGTTTGAAACCCCAAGTTTTCGAGATAAATACATTATTCTGTTTATTGAAGGAGTACTTGTTGTAAAGATGTTATCCCCCATTATTTGTCAGTGTATTATATTAAATTTACTTTAAATTGTCAATTCAACTGGACTCTTTTTCCTTGGAATCACTGTCTGATTTGTCCTCAGATGTTCCATTAGTCAATTCAGGCTCTTTTTTCTTGTCATTAGTTTCTTTTTCTTTATCCTCAGATTCAGCACTCGATGCTTTTTTCTCATCTTGGCTCACATTCTTCTTCTCTTTAGCCTTACCTTTGGCTGGTGTTGCTGGTTTAGGTTTTGGCTCAAGACTTGGATCAAGAACAATTTTTCCAATGTTTTTACGATCGTGCATCCTCTGCATTGCCTCTGTAACTTCCTCCAATGCCCACGTTGAATCAATTTTTGGCTTAACAGCACCAGAATTCCATAGAGCGAATACTTTGTCAACTGCCTTCTTTACAAAATCAGTACCACCTTGGCGATGCATCAGGTGACGAAGATTAAAGCCTGAGATTGATTTATTCTCGTCGAAAAGCTTTATTGGAGAGATTTTGTCCACTTGCCACCACTGGAAGAAATTTTTCATTTCAATTTTATGAAGATTTTTTATTATTGTGTATTTATCTTGATAAGGAGAGGCTCTAGAGAAAAATGTCAAGAGACCTTTTTTGTAGTTGACAAAATTTCCAACAAAAAATGTCTCTTGACATTTTCCATCGATATCGCTCGCTATCGAGATAATTTCATGTTGAATTAAATTAGAATACTTACGGATTTAGCGACAGAGAAGAAACTCTTGGTTTCACCAGTCACAAGATTACTTGATCCATACAGAACGTATTTTCCCATGGGCTTGAGGAGGGAATAACCCTTGTTACATTCTTCGCCATAGAGACAGTCCAAAACGATATCAACACCTTCTGGTGAAACCCTGAAAATTAAATTTGTAATTCACAATGAATATTCTTTTTTTTCGAGTTTTTTTTTATAGAAAAAAAATGATATTTACTTTCTAACTTCACTGGAATAATCAGTTCCACGTTCTAGAAGATGATCAATGGTATTTTGGGCCCTGAGTTCCTCATGTTTCTGCTTTCCACAAACACCAAAGATTGTAACATCTTTGACTGTTTTAGCCAGTTGGATGATAGCTTGACCCTATAAAATGGAATAAAATAAAACTAAATACCCCAGAATCAAAGATCTAAACTCTTTACAATATTCAATATCAAATTTTTTCGAATATCTCTAAATGTAATGAAGATACCGAAAATTTCATAGAGATCTTTTTTGTAGCTCTCTCTTTCCCCCACAAAAAAGGTCCTTACAAATATTCCTCCATTTTCATTAGATTCAAAGATATCGTTAGAAAACAAATTGATAAATTTACTTGATGCATTCCACCTCGCTCTATCATTTCCTATTTGAGTTTTTTATGAATATCTCCAAATCTAATCAAGATAGCGAAATTTTCATGAGGACCTTTTTTGTAGCTCTCAATTTTCTCCATAAAAAAGGTCCTCGTGAAAATTTTTCCATCTCCATTAGATCCAAAGATATTTCTAAAAAACTAATGATGGATTAAAATTGTCTCATCCAGTTTTACTGAATTATCAATTTTTATTCTACTAAATCTATTTATTGGGTTTTCTCACATGAGAAAGAAACTCAAGGGGCATGGTCGTATATCATCTTCAGTCTGGTCAACACGTGTACGGTACACACTGTACCCTTTAAAATATTGAGACGGGCGAGGCTAGTAGCTCCACTCGTTTTGGTCGATGAGGAAAAGTGAGTGAGACAGAGGGTAAAAGTGTGATGGTATATGTACACTCGGTTGCTAAGCAACCTCACCCACCCCCTCATATAACGAATACCCCAATCCGTAGGTTCTACGTCCTCTCAACTTGTGTTTGGGCGCGGCAACGTGCGATTCAGTGGATATCTCGCTACAAACTTCAACCCTGTGACATTCAGTGGAAATATCCTAGTCACAGGGATGAAACCTGTTGAGTTGTATTGATCTCACCGAGAATCTTGGCCGATCCCTGGCGTAATAATTGTGTACACGTATCTGTGACTATCAATCGCGTGTGGTAAATCCCATTTTCTATTACTTTTTTCCATTTTTTTTTTTAAAGTTTTTTGGAAATATCTCCGAATCCAGAGGAGATACGGGAATTATGAAAGAGATCTTTTTTGTAGAGAAAATGAAGAGCTACAAAAAAGGTCTCTAAGAGAAATTTCTGTATTTCTCTTGAATTCGGTGAAACTATTTTACTCTAGGATAAACCATTTTTTATGAATATCTTGAAATCTAGAGGGGATAGAGAAATTTTCATGAGGACCTTTTTATTAGCTCTTGTTTTTCTCTACAAAAAAGGTCTCAATAGTAATTTCGATATCTCTGTTGGATTCGAAGATATTCCCTAAAAATTGACATCAGAATGGAATTTAGTTGACTCATTTCAATCCTAATTGTACAAGTGCTTACCACACCACCTCCAGCGCTGTGTACAAGAAGACTTTTGCCTGGAGTGAGACAGGCAACATCGAAAAGCAGGATATGAGCAACAGTGTAATTCATCGTGATTGCTGCTGCATCCAAATAACTCATGTTATCCGGTATCTTGAACACTGATGTTGCTGGCACTGAAGCAAGCTCTGCCCATGCTCTATGCTCTGGCAATGCTACCACACGATCACCCACCTGAGAGTTTTATAAGAATCATTATTTATTTATAATTGCAGTGATAAATTCATTAGTCATCAAATAGAAAAATTCCAGATTTTAATTTTCGCTGGATATTTCCGGATCCAAGCAAGATAGAGAAATTTTCATAAGAACCTTTTCTGTAGATCTAATCTCACTCAACAAAAAAGATATTCATGAAAATTTTCCTATCTCCCTCAGATTCAGAGATATTCGTGTATTTTTAAATTTCAACAATTAGTTTGTTAATGATTTCACTCTCCTTTTTGGTGAATATCTTGGAATTGGAGGGAGATTGAGAAATTTTCATAGGAACCTTTTTTGTAGAGTGAAATTAGATTTACAAAAAAGGTATCTACAAAAATTTCGCTATCAGCTTCAGATTCAGAGATATTGATATGTTTTTGATTAATATTTTTTCCACTAACTTTGAAATTTTCGACGCCTTCACCAACCGCCTCAATATCACCGGCACACTCGGAACCCATGATGAATGGTGGTTTTGGAGTTGAGTCGGTTACACCCCTTCGTGTCATCACATCTTGAAAGTTTAAACCACTGGAATTAAAAAAAAAAAATTAATTATTGCTTGAAACTCATTTTGTACATTTTCCAAATCAGTTTTTAGAAAATATCTCCGAATCTAGAGGAGTAATCAGAATTTTCGATAAAACCTTTTTTGTAGATCTCAATTTTCTCCACAAGAAAGGTCTCCATGAAAATTTCTCCATCTCCCCTAGATCCCAAGATATATCCAAAAAACAAAAATCATAATAAAATTGACTCAATCCATTTCACCAAATATCTGTCATCACTTTTTCGTGTATATCTCGGAAACTGACAGAGATATGAAATTTTTCAAAGAGACCTTTTTTGTAGAGAAAATTGAGATCTACAAAAAATGTCCTCTAGAAAATTTCACTATCTCCAGTAGATTCCGAGATATTCACAAAAAACTCACCACAGAATAAAATGAAAAGCTCGATATAATTAGAATTCTCAATCGATAAAGATCCCCAAAGAATTACCACGAAAAAGAAACCGAGAATCGCCATATGTTCCCACATGTGCGTTTTTCCAAGAACTCTGTTCCCCCCATCGGTCTACTATATCATTATTATATTATACACGAGCAACGATATATGAAACTTGCGAGAAAATCAATAAGACCCCTAAAAGGGTGGTAAATGTACATGTTGGCGACCTGTTGTCTGTTCACCTGAAATTCATATTATGCCACCGAATTGTTAGAAATGAGGGAAAATTTCTAGAACTCATCGATCGGTATCAATTGTCGAATGATTAAAAAATCATACTGTATGTACTAGGAAAATGCATGAGTGTTCTTCTTTGTTGAGAATTTAATATTAAGATATCTCTATGATTCATAAATTCTTCTTTCTGCCATCTCCCACCACGTGCGTCTCTGGGTTAGGAAAAGGAATTGCACGCATGAGGGCGCGCAACTGGGGTGTGGTCCGGATCAATACCAACACCTTATAAGATCTATCGACAATTGTACCCCATGTACCCCATTCTATTTTGCATGCAAGAGTGATAAATCAATTGGAATCTTAATTATGATGGAATAAATGACCGTTTAGGGTGAAATGAATTGATTTTATTCATATTCAAAGTCAGTTTTTGGTAGATATCTTGATATCTAGGGGAGATGGGGGAATTTTTGAAGAGATATTTTTTTCAGCTCTCATTCTTTTCTACAAAAAAGGTCTCTACAGAAATTTTGATATTCCCCTCAGATTTGGAGAAATGCCTCAAAAACGAAATTCGAAATAAGACTTTGTTACTGGATTTGCGTTAGATGAGAACAAAAAGGGAAATTGTATTATTTTATTATGAGTTAGCGTAACTCCTGCGTAAAATTTGGGGGATTCATTTCTAATAGAGAGATACAAAAGGTTTTTTCATTGATTTCTCCTCTTTCCTGAATTTGAAAGGGTGAAGACAACCTATTTGATGAATTATTTCGTCACTGACATATATCTCCGAATCTAAGAAAGATGGAGAAATGTTCATGAGGACCTTTTTTGTAGCTCTCATTATTATCTACAAAAAAGGTCTTTTTGAAAATTGCGCTATCTCCCTCAGATTCGAAGATATCCATCAAAAAACATGAATTTCTCTCTTTTTCGTTTCACTACTGATTGAAGAAATGAGTTTTTTATGCACACCTCTGAATCTGAGCAAGATAGGAGATTTTTCAAGAGGGCCGTTTTTGTAGCTCTCATATCCCTCTACAAAAAAGGTCCTCATAAAATTTTCACCATCTCCCCTAGATTCGGAGATACTACCTCAAAAAGTTTACCATAGAGTCTCATGTAGACTTGTTATTACATTCCCACAGTATTTATATAAAAAATTAAATAAATTTTATTGAAACGTACACTCAACACAATCCATCAGCGATAAACTCTAACACCCGTAAATTGAATTTACCAATAAAAAACAATTTTTCTCATTCTTACAATAATTTACGATTAATTTTCTTATTTATTCGACTCTAGATATTCCAATAGTTGTTTATATCACTCAAAGAATTTATCCAGAAGTCTCAACATATTTAAATTCGATAATCGGATCATTTCCAAATGTAGAATATACAAAATAATAAATTAATCATCAGTTTAAAATATCAAATGAATTTTTCTTAGCACCAACATTTAATAAATTATGACTAATGATTAAACGGAAATGGGACTCCATTTGAGACTGCCAGGATAAGATTATGACGCAATTAAGATAACAGCTGCTTATTTATAAAGTAAATTACATTAAACATCACTATGGATTCATTCATTTCTTGGTGGTTTTAAAAAAAAACAGGGCAAACATGCTTATAAGGGGAGGGGGGGGGGGGGTCTCTCATCAGAGCCACTATTGTAAGTCTTCTTGAAATGTATATTTTGTAATCTCAAACGAGAGATTTTAAGAATTAAGATGATTGAATTTATGCAGAAGTCTCATCTGATTAATTAAAAAATTATATTCATTAATAGTAATTTCATTAGGATGGAAGTACAACATTCCAGAGCACTTTTAATCATTTTTTCTGGAAATTATAATAATTTTTTTCCAATTTTTCTCATTCTAAATTACATGTTTCATTCATTTTCGGAGCTAAATGAATTGATTCAATTTGGAAATGAGTTTTTGCTGGATGTCTTTGAATCCATGCGAGATGGAGAAATTTTCATGAGGACCTTTTTTGTAGAGGAAAATGAGAGCTTGAAAAAAGGTCTCCATGAAAATTTTGATATCTCAATTAAATTTTGAGATATTCAGAAAAAAACTCCAGAGCAGAATTGTTACTTCGCACTTGGTTGTGCGCATTATGCTACAGATGTGCGTAGTTACGCTACCGACACTCGAAATATTTTGTTTTTCGAAATTGAGAAGTAAAGAGATAACAACGAGATAATCTCCCTACTGACTTTTTTCCAAATATCTCTGAATCTAGTCAAGATATCAAAATTTTCATAGAGATATTTTTTGTAGCTTTAATTCTCCTCTACAAAAAAAGGTCCTCACAAAAATTCTCCCATCTTCATTTCAATCAAAAATATTCCTCAAAAACTCGATTAAAATTTTAATTTTTCCCCTCAACTCTTGAATTTTACCAAAAAAATCAAATTTATTCAATTAAAAAAAAAATGCTAAAACTCACCATGCTTTGACTCTAATGAGTACTTCACCCTCAGCAATGCTTGGCTCTGGTTTCTTAAGGGCCTTGACACTTTTAAGCCCACCAAAACCGTTGAGAACGATGGCACGCATGTCCTTAGTCTCAGTAGTTTGTTTCTCATCGCCATTCTCCTTGGGTTTTTCCTCATCATTTTCCTCAATTTTTCTATCCTCAACTTCCCTATTATCCTTGGTATTTTCACTCTCCTCATTTTTAGTGGGAGTGGTCGGCTCCTGGGGCTTTTTTTCACCCTCAACAGTCGGGCTTGTTTCAGTCTTCTCTTCCGCCATTTTACGTTTATTCTCTCGAGTTACTCTCGTTCGATACTGTCACCTCTTTCTGATTTAATAATCGAAATATTTTCTCTTTTTTTTAATTTAAACCTTTTGCTCTCTTTGTCCTCCCTTCTTCCTTTATACAACGTATATCGGGGTAATGCCGACGCACACTCTCTGTCTCTCTCTCTCTCTCTCTCTCTTCTTTCTTCCCTCACAGCTCCGAAAACCCAACCGGTTTTTTTATGTCTCAAAATATACAATTATTCGATTTATTTCAAGATAATAACAACAATCAACACTCGTTGATATTATTTATTAATTTTTAAGTGTTTATACGACCTTTTAACCAACTCAATTGTATGGAATATACGGGCGTTTGATTTATTTAATAAAGAGGACGTCTGCACAAGACGAGAGACCACTTGGTTCTGAACAGTCCTTGTGGCTTGTCTTTTAGAACGATGAAAAATTTTGCCACCGGCCGGAGGGATATTTCGCCTGGGTGCTGTGGGGTAAGCGCGGCGTTGCAAGCAGTGTTGCCGGTTGCCTAGCAACCGGGGTACTCTTACCCCCCACCCCAGGAGAGAAAGAGTGAGAGAGAGAGAGAGAGATGGAAAATATTCTATCGAACCTCGTGGAAACTCGGATATGATCGAAATTGTTCGAAATTCACACTTCGGTAATTTCCGGAGGTATTCGTAAGAGATCGGCAATTTACGGAAACCGAATTTTTACGAGTGTTGGAACAATTTTATTTTGAGATTTTTTTTTTTTTTTGTTTAATTGTTGGGAGGAATTTTATAATTGTTCTGAGGGAAATGAACGTTATTGGGTGAATTGAGGGGTCATGCAGACGGGTTTACGACAATTGAATAAGTATCGGAAATGTGAAATGAGTTGGATAGGATTGGACAGAGTGAAAGCAGAGCCGGAATTAAATGATGATCCACGCCCCGTATTAATACGCCTCACCGGCACATTTATAATGGTTTATTTGTTGATAAGTTTATCAACAATCTACCATCAAATTTCAAAAATTTTAATATTTGGATGAGGTAAATTAGGGTAAAATGGATTTTAAAAATATTTTTTCAAAATTTCTCGGAATTTGAAGGAGATGGGGAAATTTTCGTAGGGACCTTTTTTGTAGCTCTCTCTTTCCCCCACAAAAAAGGTCCTTACAAATATTTCTCCATCTCCATTAGATTCAAAGATATTGTTAAAAAACAAATTAATAAATTTACTTTATGCATTCCACTCGCTCTATCATTTCTCAATTGAGTTTTTAATAAATATCTCCGAATCTAATCAAGATAGCGAAATTTTTATGAGGACCTTTTTTGTAGCTCTCATTTTTTTCTACAGAAAAACTTCTCATGAAAATTTCCCCATCTCTATCGGATACAGAGATATCGATAAAAAAAAATCACTTGTGCATTAAAATAACTCATTTTCTTTCTGGAGCAAATAAGTTTTTGATCCATATCATTGAATCTAATGAAAATAACGAAATTATCATAGAGACCTTTTTTGTAGCTCTCATTTTTTTCTCTATAAAAAATGTATCTATGAAAATTTTTACAACGCCCTTAGATTCCGATATTCATAAAATACAAAATTGAGAATTGAGTGAAATCGTCTCGTAAGTGAATGACTCCAATAAAAATACGGAAATGTCTCCTCGTTGAGCGTGTCTGGCCTTGAATAATGTTCACGTGTATAACCCTAAAGTGAATGTCAACTGTCAAGCATACCCCCCCCCCACCCCCTCAAACAACTCAATCAGCTGATTCTCCCTTCTCTGATGCTCTCCGATAACTTGAAGAATTCCATCATCACTGGACTCTCAGGAATATGATGACTATTAGTGCTCATCAGTGCTCATCGAGCTCAGAAAACAAAGAGATGTGTTTGTGCAGAGATGATTAAAATCAATTGAAATCATCAAGTGATTATTCAGCATTGATCATAAATTAATTATTATTGATATTTACAATAATTTCAATTGTGAAAACTCATGGCAAATAATGAATTGGTGGAGACTAATAGCCAAAGGTAATTAATATTTACATTTTTCTGAATCACAATTTGTTTATATGCATCAGCTGACGATTTTTTTTTCTCATCAATGACGAAATTATTAATAGATATTGTTTTTTTAGGGACAAAGCTAGAATTACGTCATTTTAGGAAAATTCGAGTGTTTATTTTCCATGTTGTATTGAGGGAAAGAGGTTAGATGGAAAGTTGAGGGATTTGCAAAGAGTTTTATAAAGTTATTTCATGAATTTTGTGATTGAGCAATAAAACGTAATAGAACAGTCCATTTTTCAGATGATGAAAATCAAATTATCTCGATGATGAGTGATTTTAGAGGAAAATGTTAAGAGAGGTTTTTTGTTGGAAATTTTCTCAGCTACAAAAAATATCTTTTGACATTTTTTGATAAAATCATTCGTTTACGAGATAAATGAATAATTAATGACAGAATGAAGTGAAAGTATTTTCAATTAAATATTGATTTATCTCGATAATGAGGGATTTTAGGAAGAAATGTCAAGAGATACTTTTTGTTGAGAATTTTCTCAGCTACAAAAAAGGTCTCTAGACATTTTTTCCTAGAATCACTTGACTGGTTTACTGTGAGATATCGAAGTCTGAGTGATGAGATTAGTCGTAGTTGATGATAAATACGTAATTGTGCATAATTTTAATTTTTTCCTGCTCACTCACGTGTACGTAGTCTCGTACGGAGACTATTGACGGCCTCGAGGTATAATTGCTCATGATTGTTGTAGATCATTATGAATTTCAAAACTTTTTCATCATTTTTATGGTATTTCCAGTTGGATTTGGAGCTGGTTCAGTTGGTCAGGGTCCTCTGCAACTATGTTGAGGGCAGCAGAAAAGAAAATCCTCTCATGTGAGTGAATTTTGTCTTTTTTATTGAAATAATTGTCAATTCCATGGAGTTGGAAAAACTAGTTGAAATGCTTCAATTTCGCATTCAGTTTTTTGGGAATATCTCAGAATCTATTGGAGATGACGAAATTATTGATAGTACCTTATTTGTGGCTCTCACTTTTCTCTACAAAAAAGGTCCTTTTCAAAACTTCTCAATCTCCCTCAGATTCAGAGATATTTTCCAAAAACTCAACTCAGAAGAGATATCGATTTTATTGAGTTTGAGGATATTTATCCAAAACCAAAAATATTCAAAAAATTCATGACTTTTTATCAACTGACAGAGCAAGTTATTTTTTTCATGCTGATAACAATTTAAAACCATCAACCCATCTTCATTATTAATAAATAAAATGTCTAAAATTCATCAAACGTATGGAATTTTGTGAGATTGAATTATTTGAATATCTCCATTATTTGCCTGAAAATCCAAAATTTTCATTTGCCCATTGAATTCGTTATATTTTCCCCACATTACTCTCAATTTTTTATTTTCATCTCTAGAGTCTTTCACTAATTAAATTATCAATTTGAAAATAAATCCCATGAAATCACTCGTTTAAATAACGATTTATTTATTTAATTTTGTCAAAATCGTTGTGACTAATTTTTTTTTATCATCAAAAAAATTAATTTCATATGTTCCTTCATCAGTAAAAAAAAAAAATCCTTGATTGCCTTTGTTCCCACGAGTAATTAATGAGCATCTGTGAAATAGCGTAGTTCAGCTCGAGATAGTGATTAAGGTCAAATGAATGATTGATAACCATAATTTACCTCTTTTTTCTAGGTTTAAAGAATGCTTATCGAGGCTGGTATGTTGATATTGGCCCATGTGTTGGTGCATCAGACAAAATATGGACAATATCATTGAATGAAGATGCACCGAATACACCAATTGTTCTTTTACATGGCTTGGGTGCTGGCGTTGCACTTTGGTGCCTCAATCTCGATAGCTTATCAACAGAACGGCCAGTGTACGCTATGGATCTATTAGGTACGAGAAAATATACAAAGATTTATAGAGAAATCGTGGTCATTCCAAATTTTTGGTAATTATCCATTTATCTCGAAAACAAGTCATTTTAGGAAAAAATGTCAAAAGACCTTTTTTGTAGCTGACAAAATTTCCAACAAAAAAGGTCTTTTGATACTTTTCCCTAAAATCATTGGTTATGAAGATAATTTAATATTTAACAAGATGTAATTTTAAAAAACTCTTTGTCATTTCAATTATCATGTTAATTATTAATTTATCTCGATAATGAGTGATTTGATGAGAGAATGTCAAAAGACATTTTTTATAGGCGATAAATTTTTCTACAAAAGAGGTCTCTTGACATTTTCTTCTCAAGTCACTGGCTATAGAGATAAACGAGTATTTAACAAGAGTTTTGAATTATCAATTCCAGGATTTGCAAGAAGCAGCAGACCAACATTTAGCAATGAAGCTAGGGAAGCTGAGACCCAACTTGTTCGTTCAGTTGAAGAATGGCGAAGAGAGATGCAACTTGAGAGATTCGTACTATTGGGTCACTCAATGGGTGGTTTTCTAGCAGCCTCTTATGCCATACACTATCCTGAGAGGGTGAAACATCTGATATTGGCTGATCCTTGGGGTTTTCCAGAGAAACCAGCAGATGCCCATGCACGATATCAAGTACCATTTTGGGTAAAAGCGATAGCTTATATGATCCAGCCACTTAATCCTCTGTGGGCTGTTAGAGTAGCTGGGCCCTTTGGTGAGTTTTTTTTATCAAGAACTCTGAATCTGATAGAGATTGGACATTTTTTATAAGGACCTTTTTTGTGGAGAAGAATGAGAGTTACAAGAAAGGACCTTATGAAAATTTCTGTATCTCCATCAGATTCAGAGATATTTCCAATAAACTGATAAAAAAAAATGAGAAAAGTTGATTCATCTCTCAGTTGAGTTTTTCGTAAATATCTCGGAATCTGAAGGAGATATGGAAATTTTTATTAAAACCTTTTTTGTAGCTCTGATTTTTCTCTACAAAAAAGGTCTCCATGAAAATTCCTGTATCTTCATTAGATTTAGAGATATTTTGACAAAAACTGAATGCAGAATTCACTAGTTCAGAAATAATGGATTTTTGGGATTTCCCAGGTCAGCGGCTAATTGAAAAAACTCGACCAGATATTGTTAAAAAATTTACACCAGTTCTAAAGGAAGATGCCAACGTAATCTTCCAATATCTACATCAATGCAATACTCAGACACCCTCGTAAGTATTGATAATTTAATATTATTTAATAATTTTTATTGACCCTGTTTTTTAATTCTAGTGGGGAGAGTGCATTCCATGCGATGATGCAAGGTTTTGGATGGGCGAAAAATCCAATTATCAACAGAATTGATCAGATGCATGAGCAAGTGCCCATAACGTTGATTTATGGAAGTCGTTCGTGGGTAGATAATTCAGCTGGAGAAATTATAAAACAAAAACGTGTTAATTCTTACGTTAATATTCAAGTGAGACTCTAGTTTTCCCTGAATATCTTTGAATCTAATGGAGATAGCTGAATTTTCATTAGGACCTTTTTTGTAGCTCTCATTCCGCTCTATAAAAAAGGTCTTGATAAAAATATTGATATCTCTATTAAATTCGAAGATATTCGTCAAAAATGTACCCTCGAAAGATTGCAATTGTCGAAAATAGGAGAATAATTAAATAATAATTATATTTATGTTTATTAATCAGGTAATAAGTGGTGCTGGTCACCATGTGTATGCAGATAAGAGTGAAATATTCAATAAACATGTGCTTGAAGCATGTGCATTGAGTGATAGTATTCCAAAATTATCAGCAGAAGATGTTCGACACTCTGGGAAAATTATTCCTCGACGATTGCCACCATTACCAATCGATGGAAATGATTCAAAGTCAGAGGATGATGAAGAAGAACATGTTGATGGACCACAGCCAACAATCATCGAGCCTGAACCATCAAGTCCGAAAACAAGTTGAACATAAGATAATTACGATTTTCTAGTTAATTAAAAGAGTCAATAAAATATAGACAAATCTTTTAAATACCGATAATTTCGATAACTCTTCAATTATGTACAATTCAAATGATTTAATAGGGAATTTAACATATTTATTGTGGAAGAAATAATGATTTTTTTCCGAAAATGTTAAAATTTTTATAATTCAGTAGTAAAATTCTAATTTCCAATTTGTTTTTGGGGAATATCTTGAAATCGAAGGGAGATAGAGGATTTTTTTCTACAAAAAAGGTCTTGATGTAAATTTTGCCATCTCCTTTAGATTCCGAGATATTCATAGAAAATGAAACAACTTGAATCATTTTTCCACACTTTCTTTTGTTCAATAATTAAGAGCGATCATTAATTACTAAAATTTGTACTACAATGTTAATTGAACTGTGATGACATTTACAATAAAAAAAAAAGTTTATTATGACTAGAATATGTACATTTGATTATTTACATAAAAAACTTTATCGTTGAGTTTCTTGAGAATCTGTGTCATCAAATAGTTCGACATACTCTTCTTCATGATCATAAATGTCTTCATGGTCATCAATTTCCTGTTCATTATCAAAAATATTACTCTCCAAATGTTCCAATTCCAATCGATCCCTGCGTTTTTCTTCTATTTTTCTCTTCAGAAGAAAATCATCGAATGCTCTCCTTTCTTCATTATCCTGGTGTATTTTAACATTTTCAGGATTGAATTCTTGTTGAAAATCAAGTGGTGACCAGTATTTCTTTGTTGTTTCAACTGCACGTATTTTGTTGAGAGCTTGTTTGACCTGTCATTCATTTTATCATCAGATTGGATTCAGTTTTTGGTGAATATCTCAGGATATAATGTAGATAGCCGAATTTTCATAAGGACCTTTTATATAGCTCTCATTTTTCTTCACAAAAAAGGTCCTTATAAATATTTCCCCATCTCCATCAGATTCAAAAATATTCATTAAAAACTGGAGATAAAATTGAATTAATGAATGGAATAAACTTAATTTTGCATTCATAACAATTTCCAAAATATCTCAAAAACTAACAGAGATAGCGGAATATCCATGAGGATCTTTTTTATAGAGGAACCTAAGAGCTACAAAAAATGTCCTTATAAACATTTCGATATCTCCATTAGATCTCGAGATATTCAGCAAAAATTAACGATGAGAAAAACCGATGTATACAATTTCCATAATAAATTACCTTTGTCATTATGATTGAGTGGTCCAGCCCAAGGACATTATGTTTCATCGGAGGTAAGTCGACGACATAAAGTTGATCCTCCTCTTCCCCCTCCTCAGTCTCCAATTCTTCTCCACCCTCTAAAACCTTTTTTCTAAGCTCCTCAGGCAATCGCGTGTACAAAGTTAATTCTGGTTTAACTGGAGAAATTTTGACAATTGGTGTGTGATCATCTCCATAATCAGCACTCAATATTCGTTTTTCTAGTTCAGCATTAGCAGCAACAGTTTTGTCTTTAACAAATATAATTGGTGGTACAACACCAATGACTTTTAATTGCGACAATTCGTGTCTCAATCTGAATGAAATATCTTCCAAGTGTTTAGTCGTTTCATTCAACCGTTCAACATCGATATCAGAGGAGAACCAGTAAACTCTAACGATTTTGAAGTCATTGGCTAATTTAACGTGAGTTATTTCGATACCTCGACCAACAAGTTGAGAAGAAACTTCTCCAGTTGCCATTAAATCAGTTATATGTGTCATGAAGAGTTTGTTCAATACTTTCACTCGCCTTGTCACATGGGGACTAATGAGTTTAGTTGTATCAATACTGAATGATTGTTGAAGTTTACTCGATTTTGACATGTGCCATTTTCTGAAAGGAGAAATTTATTTTCATGAATTTCATCATTTTTGAGGAATATCTTTGATTGGAATGGAGATGGGAGAATTTTTGTAAGGACCTTTTTTGTAGAGGTGGATGAGAGCTACAAAAAATGTCTCTATGAAATTTTCGATATCTCTTTTAGATTCCGAGATATCTTCAAAAAGGTAATTGCAAATTTATCAGTGAAGTGGTAAAATGATTTTTCAACTTTCGACAGTTTTTGGGAAATATCTTGGAACTGGAGGGAGATGGAGGAATTTTCATAGGGACCTTTTTTATAGAAAAAAATGAGAGCTACAAAAAAAGTCTTTATAAAAATTTCTCTATCTCCCTCAGGTTCAGAGATATTTCCAAAAAAAGTAGATCCCAAAATACTCACTTTTTAGGAGCATCTTCACGCATAAGTTTCTTCATAAATTTTCCCTGTCTACCTAAATAATTTTTATTTGTGACACTACTCGTCATTAGGCATCGACAACAACTGTACATAAACATAATCACAATTGACTTCACTCCAGAAAACTAAAACCATTAAATGGTAAAAATGCAGTTTTGAGGTTATGTCACCCCAGACTGTGGCGCCACTATTTCGTAAAAAAAATAATAATGCTCATTATCCCCAAAAAAATGCAAATAATCCCCAAAATCCCCTCAATTTCTACAAATAAAATAAAACATCAATTTTCCCCGAAAAATATCTTAAAAAAAAAATTATGAGCGGGAAAATTACCTCAATTCATTGGTCCATCAACACCCCCTCCCCCCCCCCCTCCATTTACCATAATCCGCGGTATGAAATAGTCCCCAAAACATTAACTAAACCCTCTAAACACGACTGAAACTCCAAAAACATGACAATTTATTAAAAAAATAAAAAATATTTTATGAAAATAAAAAATCACTGATTTTTTCGATCAACTAATGCGAATAATAACAATAAATGATCTGTAAATCCGTTAATTTCCCGCCAAAAGAAAAAAAATGGCCGCCACCAGGCATTTCCCGCCAAGTGAAATAGGATTGCCCGATGGCGCAGGAGTCCAGCGTGCCTGTTTTAGTTAACTGTTAATCGTTGACTGTTTGTAGTCGATCACTACAGTATTTTGATTGGTATTTGTTGACATTTAACACAAGTGGAGGCATTAATATTGGCTTTAAAAATGGGTCAATCTGACGATATTGAAGATTCAACTTACAGTAGACATCAGGATTTGTGCCAAAAGCTTAATATGGATGCAACTGCTGCATCAGAAGCTTGGAAATCATATTCAACAATTCGACAAAATTACACTCTCGAGGTATTTATTATTAATTTTTATATTAATTATTTAATTGTTCAAGGAGTTGAGATTATTATTGCGACCATTTTTGTGATTATGGGGTGAAAATTGAGGTTTTAATGTTTTTTTTTAGGCTTTAGTTACTCTCAACCATGTTAAGAATACTTTGTATATGTGTCATGTAGAGGTGCTGTGTGTACATGATTATTATACACTAGATAATAAATGATTGAGAGTCGTTTTGGAGCATTGAGAGACAAAAGAGTTTTAATGTTGACGATGCAATAATTTTTTTCAGTCAGTTTTTAGTGGATATCTCAGAATTGGTGAGAGATGGTGGAATTTTCATGGGGACCTTTTTTTAGAGTCAAATGAGAGGTGTAAAAAAGGTCCCCATGAAAATTTCTCTATTTCTCTTAGATTCGAAGATATTCATTGAAAACTTTTGCTGGATACAGAAGGAGTCAATTTCAATTGAGAATCTGTTAGTTTTTGGGAAATATCTCGAAATCTAGGAGAGATAGCGAATTATTCAAGAGGACCTTTTTTTACCTCTTATTTTTTTCTATAAAAAAGGTTTCACAGATATTCATAAAAAACCATCCTTTTATCCACGAAAAGTTGATTCTAGTTGAAATCACATCACTTTTTGTGAAATATCTCCTAATCTATGGCAAATGGAGAAATTTTCATGGGGACCTTTTTTGTAGAGTGAAACGAGAGCTACAAAAAAGGTCTTCATGGAAATTTCTCTATCTCCCTCAGATTCAGAGATATCCACGAAACAAATGGTTAATCAATGTATATTTTCATCAAATTTTTTAGGGGGACCAGTTACATTGGATTGGCTGTGCCCTATACGTTGCCTGTCGTGAGTCTTCGACTCCTACAGTAGGAAAACCAGGTTCAAACGTCGAGGGTAATTGTGTATCCCTTACCCAGCTCCTTCGACTATGCAAATTATCTCTGATTCAATTTTTTCATAAATGCAAATCATGGGCAGATATGGCGAATATGCCACAGAGTTTTCGCTCAAAAATTGATAAAATTGAACGTAATTTCAATGTTTCCATGGTGATATTTAAAAAGTATCAGCCTATTTTTACGGATATATTTAAAAATCCAAGTGAGGATGGTTCAAAGCCACCGAGACCACGCAGACACAAGGCTGTACCATGCACACCATCCAGAGCTTTTGAATTTTGCTGGACATTGTTTATTTGTGTCAAAGGAGCCTTTCCAGATATCTCTGATGATCTTGTTAATTCTTATCATTTGTTGTTGGTATGCTGTGATCTTGTGTACAGCAATGCATTATTGGCTAATAGGAAAGACTTGTTGAATCCAAATTTTTCTGGTGAGATATTCAAATTTATTTTACGAGATTTTTATTTATTAGTTAATCATTTATCTCGATAATGAGTAATTTTAGAGAGAAATTTCAGATGACCTTTTTTCTGGGAAATTTAATCAGGTACAAAAAATATATCTTAACTTTTCTATCTAGAATCACTCGTTATTGAGATTATTTGATATTAAAAAAAAATGTTCCAATAATTTTTGTTCGTACAATCTTGATATTTTTTCTAAATATTGATTTATCTCAGAAACGAGTGATTTTAGAGAACAATGTTAAGAGACTTTTTTTGTAGCTAATCAAATTTCCAACAAAAAAGGTATCTTGATATTTTTCTCTAAAATTGATCATTAACGAGATAATTCAACATTTACAACTATTCTGTTACGTTTAAAAATTAAAATAATTATAATTAATTCCAGGATTACCGTCAAACTTTAATGACGATAATTTCGTGCCTCCAAAGACAGCAAATTGCATTGTACATCTGTTGTGTGAGCGTCATGAAGCTATTGGTGTGGAGGCCAAGGTGATCAAAGAATATACCCTGAGGAATCATTTGAATAAACTATTTAATGAGAAAATTCTTCGTGGAGAACAGTCCAACTTTTCTGGTATTCTAGAGGCTCTGAATTTTGATGGAAACAATAAAGCCATCAACAGAGCATACGAGCAACATGTCCTCAACGTTGGAGACTTTGATGAGAGAATATTCTTGGGTAAGTTGTGTCAAAATATGGAAAATATTAATTTCTACAATAAACAGCTTTCTTTTGTTTCCTTTGACATCTTTCGCTGGGGTTAGAGTCTACCGATAGGTATTTAATAACAACTGATTGCTGTGTAAATTCTCTTGCAGCTTCTATTCTTTCATTTTTTGTTTTGATAATTTTTTTAAAAGTTAAACCTAAACGCACATTAGAGTTTTTCGATCCTTTTAAACATCAATTATCTCGAGAATCAATGACTTTAGGAGGAAATGACAAGAGGCCTTTTTTGTTGAAAATTTAATTATCTACAAAAAAGGTCTCCTGACTTTTTCTTTTAAAATCATTAGTTGTTGAGATAAATGAATGATTTTAATAAATTCTCAATTCTTCATTTCAATGTTAATATTTTCATTAATTTTTATTATTTTCAATTTTCATTAATTACAAATCGTCAATCCCAAACTTGCGTTTGCTTTGTTTTGATGGATTTATGATAACAGCCGAGTGGAGGAGAGAGAAACTAATGGAATTGTCAGATATGGAAATTGGCGAGGACATTGCCACTCGGAATAAAAATCCGAGACAGATGGCAATAAGAGGTGGGTTTTAATAAAAATGAACACTTCGTGAAGGATATAGAACGTTGATGATGGGAAACCTGCAATTATCGTCTACATCTTACAATAAAACCATAAATTCAATCATTTCAACAATGAAGTGATGAATTATAACAAAATCAAATTTAAACTTTTGTTAATTGTCCATTTATGTCGAAAACTAACGATTTTAGAGGAAAATATCAAGGGACCTTTTTTGTAGCTAATTAAATTCTCTACAAAGAATATCTCTTGACATTTTTCCCTAAACCCTCTCATACCCAAGATAAACCCCGATAATCCCTCAACCTTCACCAAGATCTTCTCTAAATCAACACTCAATCATTCACTTCCAGGTGCTGATGCAACCGAGAACATAGGTTCCCCTGCTAAAATGCTCAACGTATCGGACCTCCACGAGCAATGTCAACTGAAACGCGAGCAGATACGAGACTTGGCCCCACCAACGCCCCTGACCGGTAGAAAGTACCTCCGAACAAAAGATATTTCCAGCATAACTCCAGTGGCAACAGCCACACAAAGTGTCATTCGTCTGCAAGCCCTGCTAGCCGGTCGTCATCCCTCCCCAAGTGAGACCCTCCTCGAGATGTTCAAAACGTGCCCAACAGATCCCTCAACAACAGTATCGACCAAAGTAACTGAAATTGGTGATCGTTTCTGTGCCACATACAGTCAAAATTCCGAAGAATCTGAAACTTCGAGCCTAGATTTTGGCAAGAAACGTCTGATTCTCAGTCAAACACTCTTCTACAAACTCCTAGAAATGATATTAATTGATGAAAAACGAATAAAACCAGACTACGACATAACAAATCTCCTCACAAACGAATTATTCATCCAGTGTCTCTTTGCCTGTTGTCTAGAAATTGTAATATGGTCATACAAAAACAACGACAGAACATTTCCCTGGATTCTAAATGCCCTAAAACTCGAGCCCTACTACTTCTACAAAGTCATTGAAGTCATAGTGAGAGCTGAACAATTGTCTCGAGACGTTGTTAAACATCTTAATGACATTGAGGAGAAAATTTTAGAGTCTCAAGCATGGAAATCAAACAGTCCACTTTGGCAAGCTATTGAAAATACTCCAGGAGGTGTACCAAGCTGTGAAGAAGTATCTCTACCTGGTACCCTTGACTCTGTTGATCCCAATACACCTGGACAACCTGTACTACGTAGAATAGCATTAGACAGAGGTACAACTCATCATGATGTACATCAGAGTCCAATATCAACAGCTTCTGAACGTTTTCAATCACCTGTAACAGCATCTGGTATTGCCAAAAAACGTCTATTCAATGATTCTGGAAGAGGTGGTCAGAGTCTTTTAAAAGACAAATTACCCCAGAAAGTTGTCATTGATGGTAGTTCAAGGGTTTATCTAGCTTTCTCTGATCAGTCTAAATCTATTAAAAACACTTCAGCAAATCAAAGCAGCAGCAACAGCAGCATTAAGGGAATTTCACAGACTCAAAATGTCAATCGTGAGATATTAAAACCAAGAAAAACTGGTTCTGTTGCTTTATTCTTCAGAAAATTTTATATTCTTGGATCTATTCGTATGCAAAATCTTTGCACATCATTGGCTGTTAATGATGTAGACTTGAAGAAGAAAATTTGGACAATATTTGAGTACTCGATTAAGGATAGAACTGAATTGATGAAGGACAGACATCTTGATCAGATACTGATGTGTGCTGTTTATGTTGTTTGTAAATTAGCACAGATTGAGAGAAATACATTTACTGAGATCATGAGGTGTTACAGATTTCAGCCTCAGGCTGAGTCACATATTTACAGATCTGTTTTAATATCAAAGACTGCAAGGGGTGATAGAGGATTAGGTGATAATGAGGGACAGAGGGGTGATGGAGAGGTGGAGAGTGGTGTAGAAAATCAGGGAAATGCACCACCAACACCATCAAATATGGCGGGAACTTCACAGATGTTTGGGGATGAGATAAGGGGGGATTTAATCAAGTTTTATAATGCTGTTTATGTGCCTAAAGTCAAGGAGTTTGCTATTTTGTCGAGGGGAAGTAATTCGACACTGCCACTCAGTCCTTTGCCTAGGAGCAAACCGGCTATTAATTCACCGGTTAGAAGGGTTACTAGCAGTGTCATGACGAGGACATTGGATCCTAAGGCTATTAGTGCTTCACCTGCACCACAGCTCAGTTATTGCTTCAGTCGAAGTCCAGCTAAGGTCAGTTTTATTGTTTTTTAAGTGTATTTGATGGATATCTTGAGATTGGTGGGAGGTACAGAAATTTTTGTGAGGATTTTTTTTGTAGAGAAGAATGAGAGCTACAAATAAGGTCCTCATGGATATTTCGGTATCTCCATCGTATTCAGAGATATTTACAAAAAACTTGTCTATATAAAAAATTTTCTCATGTGAAAGCGGTTTTTTATGAATAACATTGAATCTAGTGGAGGTGAGGAATTTTTCATAAGGACCTTTTTTGTAGCTCTTGCTTTTATCCACAAAAAAGGTCTCTATGAAAGTTCCCCTATCTTCCTCAGAATCAAAAATAATTGTGTTTATTTTTCATTTAGGATTTGGAGGCAATAAATAGAATGATGATATCGGTTGATGCACGAAAATCAGTTGGTAAACGACTTCTCTCAGACGACATGGATGTTGATGTTCCAACTGAGAACAGTTCTCCAACCAAGAAGGTCACGACTGTTCCATATTTAGCGAGAAAATTGGAAAATTTAATTGGCGAACGACGAACACAAAATCAGTAGAAATGTAATCCATTATCAGGAAATTAATGAATCTTTACCAATACAACTTTATAATATTCAACAATTTTTTTTTTTTTTTTTAATACATTGAGGTCATTAGCAGATTAGCACTATGAAAAATTTATTGATTGGCTGCAATTATTGATAGAAAAATAAATTCCAATTGAACAAAAAAAGAGAGATGAACATGTTTCATTTGTCAAGTGATGATTGACGAGGTGAGTAAATTCAATTTTATCATCTGTTTTTAATTAATATCTCTGAAACTGAAGGAGCTAGAGAAATTGTTGTTATAACATTTTTTGTAGAAATTAATGAGAGCTTCAAAAAAGGTCTCTATAAAAATTCCTGTATCTCCATTAGATTCAGAGATATTCATCAAAAACCACAACCAAATGAACATAAATCAATTTCTTTCTGCAAGAAATCAGTTTTTAGTTGATATCCCTGATTGAGGAATTTCCAAGAAGACCTTTTCCGATGGCCAGAAATCGTGTTAAATAGTGCCTGATCAATCTTATATTCATTACTGAATATCTCGAAAATTAATGGTTTATTTAGTGAACAATATATCGTGACATAACCCTTAAAAAAAATTGGCATTAAGCTCTGATTTTTTTTTTTGTTTCTCTTCCATACTTAGTATTATAAGTATTTTCAAAATTATATGTTACATATTATATGTTGTTTTTGATCTCATTATTGGCTTTCAATTCCCTTTCTTAAACATTATTAGTTTGTACATAAACGAGAGCTTCATAATAAATCACTTTGAAAAATAATTCTATGCAATTTTTTCTAGATTTAATTTTTACATCTCATTAAATTCTGGATCATCTTGATAATGAGTGACTTTAGGGGTATATGTACGTCGTTTTTGCCTCAGCTACAAAAAAAGTTGTTTGATAGGATTGACTTTATCAATCAATTTTATCCATTAATTCAACTTATTATTAATAAATTTAATTAAATTCCTTGGATTGCTGAAATGGTCTTGGGGATTATTTTTAACAATTCAAATAAAATATTGTCATCACGAAGAAAATTAGAGTTTAAGGTTCATTTATTGTGTTGGAGTGTACAAATCGCATTATTAAGTAAAAAACACTATTTAAAAGGAATTATGTCAAATGATGCCGAAAATGATTCCATGATTTCCACTGAATTTTGAAAATACGATTTGGAGAACCTCTTCAATTGGTAGAGTTACTTCTTTCCTTGGTAACCTGGATTATTTGGATTCAGTTGATTTGAGTGATTACTCAAATCAGCTTTAGTGCCACTTCCGTGGTAACCGGCCTGATGTCCTGGGCCACTTGGGGTGTGGCTGGGGTTACATTGGTTTGTGCGATTTCCATTTCCTCTTCCAGACATCTGGAACAATGACAAAAACAGAATATTTATTCATTTATTTTATAAATTTCACGTTTTAACAGGAATTCTAGATCTAGACGAAAAATCACAAAAAATATTGAGAAATTTTGTGAAAAAAAAATTGAAAAAAAAAAAAAATCGAAATATTTCCAGACTATTTTCTTCAATCTTCTCATCGACGTCATGAAAATTTTCTTTAATGAATTCTTTCGGTTGGAGAAATCCACAATTATTATTTCAGTAGCGAATTGGTAAAAAACGCCTAGGGTCAGTTTTTGATGGATATCTTGGAATCTATGGGAGATAGAGAAATTTTTATAAGAACGTTTTTTGTAGCTCTCATTGAACTCTACAAAAAAGGTCATATGTAATGAAAATTTCGCCATCTCCCTTAGATTCCGAGATATTCATCGAAAACAGACGCCAAGATAAAATCGACTTTAACCGTTTTACCAATTCACTACTGATTTCGCAATAAATAGCCGAAAATCTAATGGAAATTTTAACAAATTGATTGTCGTGATTTCTCTATGGTTTGAATATATTTATCACTACCGAAGAAAAAAAAATGCACTCACTTTTATAATTTCACTTTGCAAATAGTCGATTAAAACGAGAGTTTCAATTGTCGTTGACGTAGTGTCCAGAGAGTTCCAGAAGAAGTGGTACGCAGCAATTCCAGTTGTTCCTTTTTATACCCACGCTGAAATGACGAAATCGGGGAATTACTGGGTGTGTACGCGCCAGGGATCCAACATAAAAAATCAAAACTCTCAACTATTTAGTGAAGAATCTTTAAAAAAAATCAATGTCATTAGTCATCAATCAGTAAATTCAAGATTTAAATAAATAAAACATGTTTTTGTTCAGCGATTGATTGCCACAATTAGACGCAATTACACGAAATTAAAGTTTCATACACTTTATTGTTATTTTCGAAAGGTTCCGTGCAATTCCGCGTGGCGGAGCTTCAGTATGACCGTAAAGGCGCAATTATTAATTAAATAATTTTAATGATATACTTTAATGAAATGAACAGTCTCATCACGAATTAAAATAAAAAATAATTTTTATAGAGTCAAAGTTAATCCTAATAACGGGTCTATATTGAGAGAAAATATAAAAAATGGTCATGGCTACCAATTCAATAAATCGAAATTTCAATTGCGAATTATGAATTATTGAGAGCACTTTTTTATCCTCAATTGCTTTAAATTTTTCACGCATTGGCAATAATTTGGCTTGAAGTTCGGGAGTGCAAAGATTGTATGCATCAAAATCCATTGGAAATTTGACATCCTTCAATATTTTTGCATTTATCGCTCCTTTTTCTTTGTAGAAGAACCGCACAAATTGAATTGTCAGATAAGCTGGTAATCTACTGATTTTCGACTGTAATAATTGATCAAAAATAATTTTCAATATTCCTAAAAAATTCAATTTTTTGAAAATTAATCATCAACTCACAGTTTTGGTGTACACTGCATCTCTCCCGAGTATTGATGACATTTTTGTGAGTTGCTCTTGTAATTTATTTCTCAATCCTGAATGCATGTACTTGACATCCTGAGAAATAAAGCAACTCAATTGCAAAAAATCCTCTTTTCCTTTGGATGGCTCCTCATCCTCACTCTCAACGCACTTTAATTCTGTGTCAAAAGTACCTCCAAAATACTGTTCAATTATAGAGCGTGGTTTATAAGAAGTCTCCCCAGCATTTGGATTTTCCTGGCAATAATTAATTATTTGATTAGTTGATAAATCAATCAGTGAAATGTTGAAAAATAAATTGTTAACATCTTTCTCAATGTTTGATTATCTCCTTAACGAGTAATTTTTCAGGGAAATGTCAATAGACCTTTTTTGTAGAGAATTTCCTCAGTTACAAAAAACATCTTTTGATATTTTCTCCTAAATCCACTCATTACCGAGATAAATTCACAATTACCAGTAATGACATTGTGAAGCTTAAAAAAATCAGATGTTTTAACATGAAATTATCTCGTTAACAATTGATTTTACAATAAAATATCAAGAGACCTTTTTTGTAGGAAATTTTCTCATCTACAAAAAAGGTCTACTAACATTTCCCGTCAAATTAATTGTTTTCAAGATAAAAACATGATTACTAATTCAGTAGTAGTCACCCAGAATGAAGTGTTCAGCAGGAAGTGTATGAAATTTCATTTGGGCTAATAAGCAATTAATCAATTAATTAATTGATTAATTAATTTATTTATCATATATTTTACGTTTGTTAAATGATTTGTCGAGTTTATAATAAAAATTTTGACAACAGTTGATTTGATTCCTCGTTATAATGATTGAATTACAATGATCATTTACTTTTGTACATTTGATTCAGGTTGGAGAATTGGCTCCTTATTGTTAGCCAGGACACAAGCAATGAACATGATTTTATCAATATAGTTGAACAATTCAACGTTAATGTGACGCAAGATTTCGAAAATTTTGACTCGTTGGATAGCCCTTTCCACGTGAATTCTGACTGATGCTGTAGAGTATTCTTCAAGGACTTGTTCCCGTGAAAACTGAGGATTGACTGCCATTGGTGGCATGACCAACACACATTGACGTTCAAGAAGCGCTGTTTTCATTTGAGGGAAACCTTTATCAGTCATAATTTGATCTCCAGGCTCAACTAATCCCAAAAAACCAGAATCATTGACAATGAATCCATCAGTACATTTTCCCCCGTAGCCCTTGGAGATGAAAGTAATCATACCAGAAGGACTGATGCCTATCAGATATTTAATTGTAAATCCACATTTGTATGATGAATACATTTGTACACGCTGCTCAAGTCTGGGTGGAGTATCACATGGCAGCTCTGTACAGTCGATGATAGTTCGACAAGTCGGATAATTTCGAAATGTCGAAGGCATTGTCTCCTTAATTGCTTCTCTCGATGGCCAAAATATCCAGCTTTTTGTCTTCGCATAAAGTGTCACTAATATTTCATGGAAAATAGTGGAGGCCGTTGTGCTCGAAACTTTGAAAAAACAACCAATGGCTTTAAATGTTAGTCCCAATTTCATTTTCATCAGAAATAGTAATAGTCTGTTCGATGAGTTAAGAGTTTTATAGTAAGCTGGCTGACCCTCTGCCTTCACTTCAATGAATGTCAGTAAGATATGGAAGAAACTGATTGTTATTCCTGCTAATTGCATCATAATTCCATCATCTTTTATATTTTCGTATCCCAGGAATCCAGACCTGAATACTTTATCAGGGCCAACGCGAATCGTTCTAGTTTCTTTTGGTGGAGGTATTAACACTCTCGGTCTCGATTGTGCTTTGAGAACGATAGAGGCTTGTGTAGAGGCTTCATGAAGAACAGAATTTTGCCAACAAAGAAAAATAACTGGAATTTCCTGGTGAATTTCCTCTTCATTTAAAACCGGATCCGTTTGAACTCCAATGTTTACATATATCGGTTTTGATTCTGGAGCAGGAGGACTCATTGCCATGTGTATATCAACATAATTACTCAGATCAATTTCTGGTGGATCCAATTTTCTTTTCCTCGCTCGTAAACGTTCACCCCTCTTTGGATCCGAAGATATTCGAGCTTTTTTATAAATCGCAGGAAATATTGTTGGGTTAAATGATTCCTCCGAAGGATTGTTGGATTTAACACCACCAGAAAAATGAGCACTGCATATCGTCGCATTCTTTGTTGGTTCCCACGGCGTTCCGTCAAGTCTAGAAGTTAATCAATCATTGAAATTCAAGGGATTAGGTGCAAATTTAATGCAATATATTTCTCCGCATTTTTTGCGTCGATTTTCAAATGCTGATCAAAACAATAGGTTACTTACTGTTTTCTACGTACAGCCTTTATCCATTTTTCTTTCCTATCAGCCTCCCATGGACGATTTGGGAATGAATAAAAATGCACTCCAGGATTTTTTTTAGTATTGTTGAAACAATTCACAACACAACAATTACGTTTCGACATTCTCTGTGGAATTTATAAACAGACTGGCCCTCCACGAGTTGCTATATGGTATGTACTTGTCTAGCATCACGTATATACATATAGTCAGCTGGACGCGCGTCGATGTCGAGTTTGGTGTTGAGTTGACGCTGCGCGTCTTGACGTTTACACCGCCCTTCAATAATTTTCCTCGTCTTCGAAATAATATTTCCCCATGATTTCCACAACAAAAAGAATTATCAAGAATAATTAAAATGTCTCAAATATCAAGAATATTGTGGATTTTGAGGTGAGTATTAATATTTAAAAATAAAATCAATTTCTTCGGTGAAATGTCAGTTATCAATTCGTATTGATTATCATTGTTGTACACAGGAAGAGGTCATTATGTTCACAGTTTAACTAATTGAACACTTGTTCCAAGAGATGAGTTATTGGATATGATGTTGAGATAATAAAAAAAGAGTCTCTGGGAATTATTTTGGTATTTTCGACGATATTGAGGATGGATTCAGGTACAGAAGGGGAACAAGTTGAGAAGCTGGAGAAGGAAGCTGAGAGCCTGAAAATTCGTCTGGAGGATGAGAGGAAAAAGCTAAATGATGTTACATGTAAGATGTTTTCATTTTCATTGATTTCTGGTTTTTTTTTTTAATTATTAAATGATGAACATCTCTGGAGCTGATGGAGATAGGGGAATTTTTGTAAGGACCTTTTTTGTAGAGAATAATGAGAGCTACAAAAGAGATCTCTATGGAAATTTCGATATCTCCATTAGATCCAGAGACGATATATTCACCAAAAACTGAAGTGAAATCGATTTATTGTTATTCAATAGTGATTTATTATGAATAACTTTGAATCTAGTGGACGTAGAGAAATTTTGATAGAGACCTCTTTTGTAGAGAAGAAAAAAATCTAAAAAAAGGTCCTCTCAAAAAAATGTCCATCTCCCTTTAAATTTTCACAATTTCTCAAGGAAAATGTTTTTTCTTTTCATAGTGTCGGAAGTGGCAGACAGACTTCAATCAATAAATTGTATAAATGTTAAGCCACGAAGAGTACTAAAAGGTCATCAGGCTAAAGTATTATGCTCCGATTGGTCACCAGACAAACGTCACATTGTTTCATCCTCACAAGATGGAAAAATGATAATTTGGGATGCATTTACAACAAACAAAGAACATGCTGTTACCATGCCGACAACGTGGGTTATGGCTTGTGCATATGCACCAACTGGTGCTCTTGTTGCATGCGGTGGACTTGACAACAAAGTAACAGTTTATCCATTGAGTCTTGAAGACGATGTGACAACAAGAAAAAAAACTGTTGGCACACACACATCGTACATGTCTTGCTGTGCATTTCCCAACAGTGATCAACAAATTTTAACTGGTAGTGGTGACAGTACATGTGCACTCTGGGACGTTGAGAGTGGACAACTGCTACAGAATTTTCATGGACACTCTGGTGATGTCATGTCCATTGATTTAGCTCCAAGTGAAACTGGTAATACATTTGTCTCTGGTAGCTGCGATAAAATGATACTCATTTGGGATATGAGGAGTGGCCAGTGTGTACAGAGCTTTGAGGGACATGATTCTGATGTTAATTCTGTGAGTAATCTCATTTTTTTTTGGAATTAATTTCAAGTTTGAGGAGAGATTAGTAATTATTGTTTTTGGTTTTTGAGGAATATCTTTTAATCTAGAGGAGATGGAGGGATTTTCATGGAGATATTTTTTGTAGAGAAGATTGAGAGCTACAAAAAAGGCCTCTATAAAAATTTCGATATCTCCTTTAGATCCAGAGATATTCATCAAAAAATACCTTTAAAATTGTCTCACTCTGTTTAAACACTTGTTTTTATGGGTTTTTGGTGCATATCTTTGAACATAGGGGAGATAGGGGAATTTTCATAGATACCTTTTTTGTAGCTCTCACTCTCCTCTACAAAAAAGATCCTCATGAAAATTGAGATATCTCCACTAGATTCAAAGATATTCATCGAAAAGTCTTTTTAAACCTTTTTGAAAAAAATATATTTCGATTAAAATTATGTATATATTGTTGTTTATTGAAGGTGAGATTTCATCCAAGTGGTGATGCAGTTGCAACAGGTTCAGACGATGCAACATGTCGTCTATTTGATCTACGAGCTGACAAAGAAGTTGCTGTTTATGCTAAAGAGAGTATTATATTTGGAGCAAATTCAGTTGATCTCAGTGTCAGTGGACGTTTGTTATTCGCTGGCTACAACGACTACACTGTCAACATCTGGGATACATTGAAATGTCAGCGAGTTGCACTTCTCTATGGACATGAAAATCGTGTATCATGTTTACGGGTATCACCGGATGGTACAGCCCTTTCAACCGGTAGTTGGGACACAACTTTACGTGTCTGGGCTTAATTCTACTTTTCTAAAAATATGAATATCTCGAGAACTATTGACTCTGTAACAAAAAAGTCAAAGGACCTTTTTTGTAGCTGACAAAATTTTTTACAAAAAAGGTCTTATGACATTTTTCCCTAAAATCAATAGTTAACGAGATAATCAAAGATTTAACAAAGTCTGGAAAATCAAATTGTTCATAATTGGATTAATCCTTGAATTGATTGTAAAAACTAATTAATTATCGAAGTAAGTTTCATTTATGCTGATCATGTTTATTCATTTTATTCATTTATCTTGTTTAATTGTTATTAACAACAGTACCAACGTGCATTTAACTAACAATAAATTAAGAGAATAGAAAAAAAACAAATATTATTGTTAATTATAGTAGAGTTATACTTAGATGATTAAATCATGTATGAATGTTGGCTATGATTGTTGCGAAAATGAGCAAAAATTACCAAAAAAATATTAATTTAATGTAAAATAGCAAGTTTTATCATTTGAGTGATAAAACAAAATTATTCAATTTTATTGAATTTTAGTTTTTACTGAATATCTCTGAATCCAAGGGAGATTGAAGAATTTCCAAAAGGACCTTTTTTGTAGCTCTCATTCTTCTCTACAAAAAAAGGTCTCTTCAAAAAATTCCCTATCTCCCTTATTTTCCAAGATATTCATCAAAAACTGATTGTACAAAAGTACAATGTCTACTACTAGGCTGGTCCTGAGTTTTTCACATCCTGCAAAAAATATCAAACAAAACTGTATTATTTGTTATAAATAAAAGTAAACAAATTATTGAATAATTGGATCTCATAGAATAAATAATAAACGTTAAAAAAACTCTTATTTTTTATTTATTATTTACATGAATAAATTGTCAAAAAGTAAGTACCAATCAATAAGAATTTTCAAATAAAATAGAAGATCACGTGACATTTTTATTAATTCCCTAAAAATCCGCTGTGGGGTTGTAACATGACTTAGTAAATTTACACAATTCAAATTGTATTGAGGAGTTTATTGAGAAAACAAAAAAGTAGAATAAAATAATATTTAAACTGGTGATTTTTTTCAATAAATTAGTCAATTATTTTTTCCATTGAAGTTAGTCCTAAAATAATGCCCCAATACACAGGTAATAATTGAGTTTATATTATTTTGGGGCAATTATAACCTCAAACTGACTTGATGAATTTATTTTGATTTATCAGTTAAAGTTAAATGGGGAAAGGAGATGTTTCCAAATGTCGAGGTGAACACTGATGAGGAGCCAATGCTGTTTAAAGCTCAATTGTTTGCATTGACTGGTGTACAACCGGAGAGGCAAAAAGTTATGGTGAAGGGTATGACACTGAAGGATGATGACTGGGGAAATATCAAATTGAAAGACGTAAGAATCATTTTTTGTTGATTTTATTGATTATTTATGAAATCCAGATAATTCCTACATTTGTTTTTTGGAGATATCTTTTAATCTAGAGGAGATTGGTAAATTTTTATCAATACCTTTTTTTTAGAGAATAATGAGAGCTAAAAGGAAAGGTCTTAATGAAAATTTCTCTATCTCCCTCAGATCCAGAGATATTGATCAAAAACTCTTGTCGGAGTTGTCTCGTTTTTCAAAATTACTTCTTGGGTTTAGATTTTGAAAGATATCTCGGAATCTGATGGAGATGGAGGAATTTTCGTAAAGACATTTTTTATAGCCCTCATTATTCTCTATAAAAAAGATTCTCTGGAAAATTTTCCCATCTCCATTAGATTCAGAGATATCTCTTTGAAAAACTTGAGAGATTACCAAATAAAAACGACTGAACTCGTTTTGTTTTTTTCAAAGGGTGTCACAGTGTTGATGATGGGTTCAAAAGAGGAAGATCTTCCTGTTGAACCAATGGAAAAGCCCATATTCGTTGAGGATATGAACGAGGCTGAAATAGCAACAGCTCTGGACTTACCAGCGGGTTTAACGAACCTCGGAAATACTTGTTATCTAAATGCGACAGTTCAGTGTCTGAAAACAGTTCCGCAGCTTCGTGACGCCTTGAAAGGTTTTCCTGGAGGACTTGCCACGGTCGGAGGCAGTTCTGTACCATCATTGGTACCAGCCCAGAGCATAACTGCTGCCCTCAGAGATCTCTACGAGGGCATGGACAAGGGGGCATCACTTCGACCAATTGTACTTGTGCAAATGATGCATTTAGCGTTTCCCAGATTTGCTGAGAAATCCGAGCATGGGGGATTTCAGCAGCAGGATGCCAATGAGTGCTGGACTGAACTTGTCAGGATGTTGCAACAAAAATTACCTGCTGAGGTAATTTTAATTTTTTGTAGTTTTTGTATGGATTCAATTATCTCGTTAATGAGTGGGTTTAAGAGAAAATGTCAAAAGACCTTTTTTGTAGATCAGGAAATTCTCTACAAAAAAGGTCTATTGACATTTCCCTGAAAAATTACTCGTTAAGGAGATAATCAAACATTGAGAAAGATGTTAAAAATTTACTTTTCAACATTTCACTGATTGATTTATCAATTAATCAAATAATTAATTATTGCCAGGAAAATCCAAATGCTGGGGAGACTTCTTATAAACCACGCTCTATAATTGAACAGTATTTTGGAGGTACTTTTGACACAGAATTAAAGTGCGTTGAGAGTGAGGATGAGGAGCCATCCAAAGGAAAAGAGGATTTTTTGCAATTGAGTTGCTTTATTTCTCAGGATGTCAAGTACATGCATTCAGGATTGAGAAATAAATTACAAGAGCAACTCACAAAAATGTCATCAACACTTGGGAGAGATGCAGTGTACACCAAAACTGTGAGTTGATGATTAATTTTCAAAAAATTGAATTTTTTAGGAATATTGAAAATTATTTTTGATCAATTATTACAGTCGAAAATCAGTAGATTACCAGCTTATCTGACAATTCAATTTGTGCGGTTCTTCTACAAAGAAAAAGGAGCGATAAATGCAAAAATATTGAAGGATGTCAAATTTCCAATGGACTTTGATGCATACGATCTTTGCACTCCCGAACTTCAAGCCAAATTATTGCCAATGCGTGAAAAATTCAAAACAATTGAGGATAAAAAAGTGGAAGATGCCCAGAATTTGAGGGACAAAAAGGGAAAAGGAAAGGAGGAAGTGGAGGAGAACGTGAAGAGGGAACCTTTCTGGTTTGCAGATGGTATTTTTTCAATAAATATATTCTGAAAAAAGTTGATTAGAAAACGAGGTGGAAATATCTAAATTTTCATGAAGACCTTTTTGGTAGAGAAAAATGAGAGCTACAAAAAAAGTCTTTTTAAAAATTTTGTTATCTCTCCTAGATTCAATGATATTCATGAAAAACTGAATGCAAATCCACAATAATGAAAATAATAATTATCTGTCAACAGATTTAGGCTCGAATAACAGTGGTTACTATACCCTACAAGCTGTACTTACCCACAGAGGACGTTCAAGTAGCAGTGGACATTACGTAGCTTGGGTACGTCAAAAGGGTAACTCATGGATCAAATGTGACGACGAAACAGTCTCAGTTGTAACTGACGAGGAAATATTAAAACTCAGTGGAGGTGGTGATTGGCATTGCGCTTATGTTCTTCTTTATGGACCGAGAATTCTCCAAGTGCCCATTGAGGAAGCAACCGAGACCAATTAACTCAAAAGGCAATCCAATGAGGTATACCGTTGAAGAAAATTTAAATTCACAACGAGCCACTGAAAATAAATGACGAAAAATCGTCTTTTGCATAACAATGAACTCGTTGAAATAATTTACAACTCATTATTATCCACAAAAAATCGATTATTATCAATCGATCAATGTGTTCTTTTGTAATATTAAAGAAGAAGAAAGAAAAAAATGACAAAGAATATTTTATTTTTCTCAATTCCTTGTTTCTACTTGAGTTTCCAATGAATATCTCTGAATCTAATGGAGATACAGGAGTTTTTATACAGACCTTTTTTGTGGATAAAAGCAAGAGCTACAAAAAAGGTCCTTATGAAAAATTCCTCATCTCCACTGGATTCAAAGTTATTCACAAAAAACCTTCTAAATTTCCTCTGAATACACTCATTCACTCGATCAAATAAACAAAAAAACAACCTGAACAATACGAGAAATAGTAAAATGCATGTTTTCGTAATAACTAGAGATTAAAAATCAAACAAAAAAAACCTTTTGTGCTTGCCCTCTTGGACATGGACAATCTTTCATGTAATCTAAACCGTAATCAGTCACTGGATGGACGTCCGAGGCAACACAGCTCTCATCAGTTGTCCGTACACAACAAAAAAAAAAAAAAAAAAGAAAAAAAATACTATTTATGTACACTCAACAGTCTTCGAATGTTCAGTGATAATGAACGCGAAATACTTCAGGCCAAAGTCAATACGTAATTTCTTTATACGTCTGTTGAGAAGGTAATGAATAACAATTAATCACTATTTCCATTGTTGTCCATAAAATTCGATGATTGTTGTTGCATAGACTGAAACCCAAATAAAACCATCAAAACGTCTGATAAAAAAAAGTCCAAAAAATAAAACAGAACTCATTCATAAATTAATTGTAATTTCTTTCTATTTGAAGAGAAGAAAAAAAATTCTCCTGATTTTCAATTTAAAATGACATTTTTACGTCCAGAAAAAAAAAAAAAAATTAATTATTTCCCTGGAAAACTAGGATTAAAATTAAACTGGAAGGCCCTTGAGATCCTCGATGAAAGGGAAAAAATTTTAATACTACCACTGGAGAGAGAAACCTGAAACATTGCAAAAAAAAACCTTCAATTCGCATGCGTCACGAGACAATATTTTTTGGAGAAAATTTATTTAAAAAAAAAAAAACGGATTACCCACTGGAGAGAATTACAAAAATGGTAATGAGCACAATCATGACTAATGAGAAAGTCAAAAAAAAAATAAAAAATAAAAAATGAGAGAAATGAGTGGAAACTAGAAGTCAAAGACATCCATAACTCGTCTCGACTCGGGTGAATTCGGTGTCTGTCGAACAAGTGCGAACGGTTGAATTCCAATCCCCAGCCATTTCCCCCCCCCCCCCCCCCCCCCCTCCTCTACCGTCTTCTCGTGAAGGCACACCAGTTGGCCACCATTCACTATGGGTGTTTTCACTCCAGGCATTTTCCAATACAAAGTCGATTGAAATATTAATTCCACAAAAAAAAAAAAATTTATCCATAAAAATCATTAAATTCTGATAATTAATAATAAATGAATTATTGTGATAAAACAATTAATTAATTAATTGATCGTGTAATTTAGAATATAAATATTCAAGTGATTTTTGACTTTCCCTGTCTTGTCGGCAAATATTCTCCATTAAGTTGACAGTTGTTACTCGTTCTCTCTTTCTCCTCTCTCATCTTCCTTTTTTTTACATTTTTTTTTTGTGCTGGAATGGCTGTAACCGACAGTCACGTCCATTGATTCCCAACATTCATTTTTGGGAGAGTGTGCGCATGTGAGACAATAATTTTTCCCTAAAATTTTCCATAAAATTTATTGAACAATTATTTGGGATAACAAAAAAAAAAAAAAAGTGATTTTTATAATTTATTTGTCAATCGTGCTAATGTGTAGTTAAAAATGGTGATTAATTGTGATTATTGTAATGATAAAATGGAGTCTTCCTGATGATTATTGGATTTTACTTGATTATATATAATCAAAAAATCTGAGAGTACTCGTATAATGTATGCGTTATGATTAAATCCATGGATAAGACACAACTGGAAATATATCAGGCGCGTCGGATGCGTGAAGAAAGCGATATAATCACATCACCCACGTATATTTGTTGGAGAAACGCCCTGCAATGAATTATCAATAATTTTAATGATTAATGATCTCTATTCAGGAATTATCATTGATTAAAAAATTGTAAAGAAAGTGATCTAGTTGAAGGGAATAATTGAATTGAAATAATTTTGATAAAATAAGGAGGAGAAAAAATGGGAAATTGTTTTAGCAATCCAACAGATCCTGAGACTGAGAAGCCTGATAGAATTGGTAATCCTAGTATTGAGGCTGTTGCTTCACAGGCAAGTCCAGTACCAACACCACCACCAGATCCCATAAGACCAGTACCACAGATACCAGATGCTGATGTACCCACAGCTAAAGTATTCATAGCTCTATATGATTACGATGCTAGGACTGATGAAGACTTGAGTTTTCGTAAGGGTGAACATCTGGAGATACTCAATGATACACAGGGGGACTGGTGGTTGGCTAAGAGCAAGAGAACGAGACAGGAGGGATATATTCCTAGTAATTATGTGGCTAAATTGAAATCCATCGAGGCTGAACCGTAAGTCATTATTATTTTTATCTTTTTATTATCGTTTCATCGAATTTGATTTATTTTTTGTGAATATCTCTGGAGCTGAAGGAGATGGGACAATTTTTGTGGAGACCTTTTTTGTAACTCTCATTTTTCTCTACAAAAAAGGTCTCTATGAAAATTTCACCATCTCCCTCAGATTCCGAGATATTTGTAAAAAAAAAAACAAATACAATTTTATTCATTTTTAAAAATTTTCTTCTATCATTCATATTTACATGTTCAGTAGGTCGATTTAATCACAATAAATGATTTATTTATTGCATGAACATAATAAATAACTTCAAGTTAATTAGAACAAATTTTCAAAGTCACAATTTTCACTTAATTGAAATGATTGGTACGGTTGGCTGATTGTTAGCAAGCTGTTGAAACTTTCCCCACCTGTTTTTACATTGTAACAAAATATTATAAAAACTGTGTACTATATTAATTTTTTTACCCTTTACAGATGGTACTTCAGAAAGATAAAACGCATTGAGGCTGAGAAGAAATTATTGCTGCCTGAAAATGATCATGGAGCATTTTTAATACGTGATTCAGAGAGTAGACACAATGATTATTCCCTTTCTGGTATGAATTTAATATTTTCTCTTTGAAATTATTAACAATTATAAACGTGAATTGTTAATTAATGCGGTTAAACTTAATTACAGTGCGCGATGGTGACACAGTTAAACATTATCGTATACGTCAATTGGATGAGGGTGGATTTTTTATTGCAAGAAGAACAACATTTAGAAATCTTCAGGATCTCGTTGAACATTACAGTAAAGATGCTGATGGTCTTTGTGTTAATCTCTGCAAGCCTTGTGTACAGGTAATAATAATTTTATTATTTATTTATAACTGTATTTATTAGGGATATTAACGTATACATTGACTCAATTTATTTAAAAAATTGTTCTTATTTTATTAACAACACGTGAAAGTTTATTTCGTGCGTGGAACGTATTAAACCATGTCTATATGAAATGTAAGTAATACAGGGAAATTTAGTATTGCCAGGGAGCATTTGGAGACAGTATTCTACTCATTGTTTATCGTATTCAACAACAGTTGTTAAACAAACAATTGGAATTTATTGATATGGAGGGTTACATGATTCTGAAGGTCAGGGATTTTTGAGTGTATCTTGTAAATGAGTGGGTTTAGGAGAAAATGTCAGAAGATCTTTTTTGCAGATAATTTAATAATCTACAAAAAAGGTCTTTTGACATTTTTCTCTAGAATCGTTTGTTAACGAGATAATTTAATATTTAACAAAATGTGGATAAATGAATTAATCATTAAATCCATTTATCTCGAAAATTTAATAATCTACAAAAAAAGGTCTTTTGACATTTTTTCCTAAAATCACTTGTTCTAGTGAGATAATTCAATCAGATTAATTGAAATTATGGATTCTTGACCCTCAGGACAGAATTATTAAACATTGCATTAGAAATTTATATAACTTCGAGGTTCGATCTCTGATTAGACTGTATTTTTTTCTGTTATTGCTTGCCCTACTTCCCGCTGGACTTTCTTGGTAAATTGAATGTCCGAATTATGAAATATTTTCATAAAAAAAAAAAACACTCATTTGATCTCCTTAACTGTTACTCTAATCCCTCATTTTTATTGATTATCTGTCTTCATTTATTCATCTAATAATCCACAATTTCACTATCGAACACTGCAGCACAAGCCTGTTTTATATGGAATCATGTTCTAAACACATTGAACATTGTTGTAGAAGCAATAACAGAGATGAGTTTTTGTTTTTTGTGAATATCTTCAAATCTGTTGAAGATGGAGATTTTTTTATAAGGACCTTTTTTATAGAGGAAAATGAACGCTACAAAAAAGATCTCCATGAAAAAATCTCTATCTGCATTAGATTCAAAGATATCCCCAAAAAACTGAAGGGATATTTTTATCACTTCACTTATGAACTCATTCAAAGCTTCAGTTTTTGATGAATATTTTCGAATCTAGTATAGATTGAGAAATTTTCATAAATACCTTTTTTGTAGCTCTGAATTTTTTTTAGAAAAAAGATCTCCATGAAAATTTTTCAGTCTCTGTTAGATTCCAAGATATTCCCCGAAAATCACTTAAATGTTTGAGGAAATGTGTATGCTACAATATCGACGTTTCACCCACTCGAGAGGACGAAATCTGATGGAATATTTTTTTTTTTTTTTTTTTTTTCCTCCACTCTAATGCAACTTAACAGAGAAAATAAACCATCAATAATTGGGACTGACGAATTAAAATCAGAGAGAACCAAAGAATATTGATACCATCCAACTAATATATTTTCTGATAAATTTTAAATACTCATCTGACTGATGGAAATTCTGTACTCCATGATAAATATTTTTCATAACGAACTGTTTAATCGACTGATGAACTGAGTATTTTGATTAATTTTTATAATTAAGAATGTTTATCCAAAACTGCAAATATTCAAAAAATTATTAATTTCCTTCAATTAAATCCCCAAAATGCCTCAAATTAATGTTAAATCATCAATTCAACTAAAAATTTAATTATTCAATTTTTTTTTAATCACGAAAATTACATAATTTCTTGTTGGATAAACATCCTTAACTCTAGTTTATAATAAAATACGAAAATGGTGCTATCTTTACAAAAATAACAAGCAAACTCTTCCAGTTATGTAAAAATTGAAGTATTGATAATAAGTAATAATAAAGAGTCGAAAAAAAAAAATTCTGGGAATAATGAAGGAATATAATTAATTCATCGTTATCACTCATCACTCACTTGACACGAATTTTTTTTTCATTTTTCTGTAAAAAAATTTTCTCTCTAAATATCATATCACTTTATGGCTTACATTAAGTTGATTAAGGAGCTTCCTAAATGTAGTTTTTACATGATAAGGTGAGATAAATTGTGTAAAAGTATTTAATAAAATGGACAATAGAATTTTTCAACAATCAGGAGTTGACTGGTGCGTATTTGATCATGTTCACAGGTGGAGAAACCCGTTACTGAAGGCCTCAGTCACAGAACACGTGATCAGTGGGAGATTGATCGTTCATCATTGAAATTCGTTAGGAAACTTGGACAGGGCCAGTTTGGAGAAGTTTGGGAAGGATTGTGGAATAATACAACACCAGTTGCTATTAAAACACTCAAGCCTGGCACAATGGATCCCAAAGATTTTCTCGCTGAGGCGCAGATAATGAAAAAATTACGGCATTCAAAGCTTATTCAACTTTATGCTGTTTGCACGATGGAAGAACCCATCTACATCATCACTGAGTTGATGAGAAATGGCAGTCTTCTTGAATTTCTTCAAGGTAAAATTGTTGGAATAAAAATTTAATTAACTCGATAATGAAGGGTTTTAGAGGAAAATGTGAGAAAATGATTTTTGTTGGAAATTTTGTCAGCTACAAAAAAGGTCTCTTGACATTTTCCCCTAAAACCACTCGATTCTGAAATAAATACAAAAATTCGAATAATTGATTTTTTCCTCGTGAGATAAAAAATTTCCAACAGCTTTGACTAATCAAAAACCGCGATAAAATAATCGAGAATAGTAATTATCAACACTTCCGGGGAACAATGAGGTTTAAATGATAAAAAAAAAATTATGGAGAAATGATTGATAATTCTTGAAACGCGATATTAATGAGAAATTCAATATATTTTCAATTTAATTATAAAAAAAAAAATATTTTTGACAGGAAAAGGTCGTGGTCTGAAGCTCCAACAATTGATAGATATGTCAGCACAAATAGCAGCAGGAATGGCATACCTAGAATCTCAAAATTACATACATCGTGACTTGGCAGCCCGTAATGTTCTTGTTGCTGATGGAAATGTCGTTAAAATTGCTGATTTTGGTCTTGCTAGATTGATCAAAGAGGACGAGTATGAGGCAAGAATAGGTGCACGATTTCCAATAAAATGGACAGCCCCAGAGGCAGCAAATTACAGCAAATTCAGTATTAAATCAGACGTATGGTCTTTTGGTATTCTCTTGACTGAACTTGTCACTTATGGACGTATTCCTTATCCTGGTAAATTTTTCAAAGTATTTTTAAAGAATATCTCTGAATGCAAAGGAGATGTCAAAATTTTTGTAAATACCTTTTTTGTAGCTCTCATTTTTCTCTACAAAAAAGGTCTCTACGAAAATTTTGATATCTTGAATAGATTACGAGATGTGACAAACAATAAAAAAAAACATTTCATTTTTAGGCATGACAAATGCTGAAGTATTGCACCAAGTGGAGCATGGATACAGAATGCCATGTCCACCAGGCTGTCCAACAGCTCTCTACGATATAATGCTAGAGTGCTGGAACAAGGATCCAATGAAGAGGCCAACATTCGAGACACTCCAATGGAAGCTCGAGGATTTCTTCACAATGGAGACCTCTGAATACAAAGAAGCTTCTGCCTATTAAAAATCCAATTTTTTCATAAAACGAAAGCACTTTAACTGGTGAATTTCGTTGAGGAAATGGAGAATGGGGAAAAAAAAGATAAATAATCGTTGAAATAGTGTCGTTTATTTTTCTAACGTCGTAATTGTTCATTTATTGGTTTTAAAAGAAACATTCTGGCTGCCATAAGTTTCAAGTGAATGACATTGGGATCATCATGATCATTATTTGTATTTTAAAAGAATCACTTGCACTTAGTAACGAAGAAATAATGGAGAATTAGTTGAGAAAAATCCGTGTGTATGTATTTTATATTAAAAAATGAAGATATTGCCACTTTTTTTAAAAAATATGTTTATGATGCACTTGAACAATTGGTGATTGCTCAGTATTTCAATTCTGAATATCATCGCTTCCAATTATTAAAGAGTCAATTATTTTTTAATTTAACGGTGTTTATCCACTTTTCGAATAATTGAATTATTCAATTATCGAGAAGAAATTTTGTAATATTTTTTAATGATAAAAGGACAACATATGAAATCAATTTTTCTGATAAAAAAAATTAAATTAGTCACAATACAGTTTTTTGATGAATTTTGGACAATTTTCATTTATTAATAATAAACATGAATTGGTGGTTTTTAAATTATTTCAAGAGATTTCGGATAAACATCATCAATTTAAAACCGTTCCGTCCAAAAGCCAAGACGACGGTGAATAAATAGAGAATTAAAATACTCTTGCCTCTGTTTTATTTTTACCAATCGATTGTTCATAATTATTTCATCACTCATAATCAATTTAATTCCTGAAAAAAAAAAAAATATAATATTAAGTGTTTTAAAATTAATCATTATTCTGTGTTAAATAGAAAATAAGATTTATGACAATTAGAAGAAAATGAATTTTTTAACTGATTTTTAGAAAATTTCCTTGTGTTTTTGTACAGTTACGAATTTGTATTTTTAAGTGACTAAAGTGGAAGCGAAAATCATTGAAATTCATTAGAAAGCAATAAAATGTTCATGGAAACGACAATTTCAAGCATAAGATACCATTGATACATAAATAATTATGTATGTATACTAAGTATTATACATATTAGTTGAGAGAATAATGATAATATTTTATATTAATTGTAAGACGAATTTTCAGTTCCAATTATCCAAAAAATTCAATAAATAATTGAGAAAAAATTGTGGGCAATTTCTATACAATTGAAGAGAATAATTATCAACAGAAATGAGTTTTGAACAATAAGAGTGATATTTCGATTTGCATTCTGTTTTTTGAGGATATCTTTGGATCTAGGGGAGATAGGAAAATTTTTGTAAAGACCTTTTTTGTAGAGGAGAATTAGAGCTACAAAAAAGGTCTCGATAAAAATTTCGATATCTCTGATAGATTCAGAGTTATTTGTGAAAAACGTAGGAACGTCCATGAAACATCGACAAATTTTACAAATTACCGTTGAATTTATACTTCCTTTGTCAGTTGGCCTACTTTTCTACTATTTTATTATTATTAATTATCATTATCCATTGATAATAAAAGCAGAATGAAGATATATAAATTAAAGTTTTCATTATTTTTGAATAAGGCATGAAACTTGTTTCAAGTTTTTCATGAATATCTTTGAATTTAAGGGAGATGGCGGAAATTTGCAAAAGACCTTTTTTGTAGCTCTAATTCTCCTCTACAAAAAAGGCCCTCATAGAAATTCCGCCATCTTCATTAGATTCATAGATATCCTCGAAAAACTGATAATGAGGGGGAATTGACTTGATCCTACTTATTAACTATTGACTCTTCAATGAATATCTTTGAATCTAGAAGAGATAGCGAAATTTTTATAATGACCTTTTTTGTAGCTCTGATTTCCCTCTACAAAAAAGGTTCTTATAAAAATTCTTCCATCTCTAATAGATTCAGAGATATTCCTCTTTTACTCAAAGAAAATTTTAAAAACTCACTGTATGTCAAATTCCCTAGACTCCAGGATAATCTAGAGACTCCAGAGCCCGCAGGTGTGACTGATAATTTCTTCGGCGGGGGATCGCCAGGTAATTTTTGATGACAGGTGTTCATGGACAGTTTCACCGGCCCCAGTTCGCGTCCAACATTCGTTCGCAGTCGCACGTGGACCCACGAAATCCCATAAAATCTTTTCCGTGATTAAAAGAAACAAAAAACAATCGATTTGTTCTCCAAAATCACTCCAGAAGTTGACAAAATAATGGCCAATGATTTCCTAACAGTAGTGGAGTGAAAAACCGACACTTTTCACTCACAACAAGTGGTTTTAATCATGAATATCTAGAGTCAAGTTGAATTTTTTGATTTAATGTGCATGTCTGTGTTTTTTCAAATTCCCGAGGTGGGAAAAGGGTAATTAGGTATTATGAGAAGAACGGTGAGACCAGAATGCGGGAGGAAGAGCTCGAGATATCACTCAAGGTAATATTTTCGCACCTCCTTTTGTGTTAAAATCCCTTTTTTTTTTTTTTCTAAATTTTCATTTGAATTTTCTCCAAAATGAAATGGAAATTTTCAATTTCCTGGATAATATTTTTTCCAGATTGGAAAAGTTTAATGATAATTATACTTTGTGATTTAATGATGGAATTGGAAAGATTTAATGACAAATTTCGCAATTTTCCCCAGTGAATTTTGATTGAATATACATGGGATGAGGGACGACTAGCTTTCCAGTTTCCTCTGCATTTAACGGTACTCTCTATGCCTTATTCTTGCTCGGTCCACCAATTCCCACAGGTTGCATAGCGATAGAAAATGAGTTAATTAATGAATATTAAGGTTGTTTATAGGTATTATTAAAGAAGAAATTCTGTAATTTTTTTCATTGATATATCACGTGATCTCATGGGATTTATTTTCAAATTGATAATTTAATTAGTGAAAGACTCTAGAGATGAAAATAAAAAATTGAGAATAATGTGGGGAAAATATAACGAATTCAATGGGCAAATGAAAATTTTGGATTTTCAGGCAAATAATGGAAATATTCAAATAATTCAATCTCACAAAATTCCATACGTTTGATGAATTTTTGACATTTTATTTATGAATAATGAAGATGGGTTGATGAAAATTACTTGCTCTGTCAGTTGATAAAAAGTCATGAATTTTTTTGAATATTTTTGATTTTGGATAAATATCCTAAAATTCAATAAAATCGATATCTATTCTGAGTTGAGTTTTTGAAAAATATCTCTGAATCCGAGGGAGATTGAGAAATTTTGAAGAGGACTTTTTTTGTAGAGAAAATTGAGTGCTACAAAAAAGGTCTTATCAATAATTTCGTCAACTCCAATAGATTCTGAGATATTCTCAAAAAACTGAATGCGAAATTGAGGCATTTCAACTAGTTTTTCCAACTACAATTCCAATAAAAAAAATCATGAAGAAAATAACTTGCCCTGTCAGTTGAAAGAAAAATCAAAAATTCTTTAAATATTTGTGGTTTTGGATAAACATCCAACTACAAATGATGTCAACATACGTGAAAAATTAATGCGAGGAAAAATGAAGGAAAATAGCGGTTTTCGTAATCCCCTTCTCGTGCTAATCGAGAAATTGGGGGTAACGGATGTTGGACATATTTTGAAGACGCATCACATGGCCTGCCACGCACATTATATTATATTACACGTTTCAACCTGTGAATACAACTCGTGTGTATGGACCGGTTTTTCGTATGATTCCCAATCGAACCGGTGTAACCCCCTTTTCTCCAATTTATTCGACAATCATCACGTTAACTTGTGTGTATTTTGTTGTTGTGGTGACGGCACCGTTATCATGGATTCATCTCGCTCCTTTGGGAAATTTTTAAAAGTTTGTCCAACGATTAAATAGTTTTAAATCGAGGTCAAATTAATATTCATCCGATTTATCCCATAACTCTCCATTTATCTCGTAAACTAATGATATTACAAAAGAAATTCATGGAACCTTTTTTATAGCTCATAAAATTCTCTACAAAAAGTGTCTCTTAACATTTTTCTCTAGAACTCCTCATTATCGAGATAATTTGATATTAATCGAGTTGTGAGAAAACAACAAAGAGATTTACAATTTCTCATTTATCTCGAAAACGCGTGATTCTAGAGAAAAATATCAAGAGACCTTTTTTATAGCTTACAAAATTTCCAACAAAAAATGTCCTTACATATTATCCCCTAATGTCACTCTTTCTCAAGATAATTACAAATTTAAAAAATTGGAAAAATAAAAATACCCTAAATTTTACAAAAATCTCCATTTCATTGATTTCCAGGTGGTCATAGTAGGAAATGGGGCAGTGGGAAAGTCGTCGATGATCCAAAGATTTTGCAAGGGAACGTATACGAGAGACTACAAGAAGACAATTGGTGTTGATTTCTTAGAGAGACAGATAGAGTGAGTGATTATCCCTTCAATTTTTTTTCTCCATCAAAAATTTTTAAAAACTCTTTAATTCTTCAGGAGCATTTTATAAAAAAAATTATTGTTGCTATACAGGGTAGATGGCGAGGACGTTAGACTGATGCTGTGGGACACTGCAGGACAGGAGGAATTTGACGCTATCACTGCTGCTTATTATCGTGGTGCACATGCCTGTGTACTGGCATATTCAGCAACTGATAGAGATTCATTTGATGCTGTACCATCATGGAAGCTCAAGGTTGAGAATGAATGTGGAGAAATACCGACTGTATTGGTGCAGAATAAAATTGATTTGGTTGATCAGTGTCAAATTGATCCGTAAGAAATTTTCCCTTTTCTTTACTTTTTTTATTTTATTCGTCTTGTTGATCCTTGAATAATGAGAGACACGTCATTTTATGGTCCATGATTTATTAATAGAGAAGAGGCGGAGAGACTTGGTCGAGCACTGGGCTGTAAACTCCTACGAACCTCTGTTAAAGAAGATGTGGGTGTTTTGAGTGTCTTCAGGCATTTGGCTTCGAGGTGCCTTTTGGATATGCGCAGATGTGAGGATGATTATCAAGATGACCTGAGAGTGTACTCATCTGGGGGCAGAGCACCATCAGTCATTAGTAAGCTGTACAAAATAAATAATTTGTCGATTTTTTTTAATTCAATTCTGGGGTTTTATTGATTTTGAAATGAGTTTTTTGAGGATATCTTGGAATCTGGGGGAGATGGAGGAATTTTCATAAGAACCTTTTTTGTAGATCTCACTTTTCTCTATAAAAAAGGTCTCTTTGAAAATTTAGATATCTCCGTTAGTTTGAGAGATATTCCTGATAAAGTGATTTGGGATTTTGTTGAGAAGGGTTTTAGGATTGAAATTTCTGGGAGAATTTGAAAAATAAAATTGAAATTCGATGATACGTGGGAGATTGTAGTTCCACCACACGTCTATCCGGTGACAATGTCATAAATAATTCATTGAGTGAGAAGGCATTCCTTAGCCAATGAAATTTGTCCTATGGAGGTGAAAAAAAAAATCTGCTCGCTTTGAGAAAAGTAGAGAGTACATGCGATTTACTTGGATAGAGTTAAGTTGGAGTGAAATTTCTCGACATAAATGGGAGTGACATTCCACAGGCTCTTGGTGGATATAATGACGAGTGTTTGTCCCACGACCGCCATTGAAATTGTCAATACCCTCATTATGGCCAAAAGATATCTCTCAGTGCGAATGTCTTCTTCATTCGATATTAAAAAGAGAATATTCTTCGATAAATCTCTAGAGATGAAAATAAAAAATTGAGGGTAATGTGGGGAAAATATAACGAATTCAATGAGCAAATAAAAATTTTGGATATTCAGACAAATAATGGAGATATTCAAATAATTCAATCTCACAAAATTCCATACGTTTGATGAATTTTTGACATTTTATTTATGAATAATGAAGATGGGTTGATGAAAATAACTTGCTCTGTCAGTTGATAAAAAGTCATGAATTTTTTTGAATATTTTTGGTTTTGGATAAATATCCTAAAATTCAATAAAATCGATATCTATTCCGAGTTGAGTTTTTGGAAAATATCTCTGAATCTGAGGGAGATTGTGAAATTTTGAAAAGGACTTTTTTTGTTGAGAAAATTGAGTGCTACAAAAAAGGTCTTATCAATAATTTCGTCAACTCCAATAGATTCTGAGATATTCCCAAAAATCTACATGGAATTGACAATTATTCTAATAATAGAATTTCATCATCCAAAAAAAAGCAATATTTCATTAATAAAAAAAACCCTAAAAATTCACTTCATTGTTACAGGTGCATTTAGCCCAAACGAATGTAGCCGAACAACCGGAAATGGCACAATTGTTCTTCGTCCAAGTGGTAAACGGCATCACAGGAAGAAAAATTTTGTCAAGAGTGCCTGCCAACTCTTGTAATTCACAATTTCTCCACAATATTAATGCCGTTGAGAACTAAAAAAATCAAGAATATCATAATTTCTCTTAAATTGTAAAACCTCAAGGACAATTCAAGCAAAAAGAGGCATTTTTGTCTAGAGTATTATACATTGTACCTTCTTATTTTGTACATATGTATGTATTTTCCTCTTAAGAATTTGGATTTATGTCATTTATCAACATGTAAAATGTGCAATTAATTAAATGTACAATTAAGTGAATAAAGAAAATTATAAGTTATAAATTTTTTTTTAGAGTCTTTGATATTTTTTTCGTTTTACGAGTCAAAATTTATCTGGAAATTTTTTTTTTTTTTCGAACATGAGTGACAATCTCAATGGCTCACGTGTGTATGTGGTGTTAAGAGTGTCCTTCACCTTTCACAAGGACTTGGATAGGGGAGTCAACGCCCCTCGTTGCTCACTCGACTGCCTTCTCCTATATTTCAACAGAAAACGCACTTCTTCCTCTGAAAGACGTCTACACGCAATAAAAAGGAAAAAAAAAAGTTTTTATGGATTTTTTTTTCCAGTTTGTGGGAAGAAAATGAAATTAATTCATTTTTTTTTTGCTTCCGAATGGAAGCATTGCAATCGTTCAATTTTGACATTTTCTAATTTTGTTTGGAAATGATGTAGAATAGTCTGAAACGAAAAAAAAATGATGTTTTTAGCTCATGTCGGCATATGCGCATGCTAATCGGCACTTTAATCGAGGCCATTTTTTTGAAAATTGAATAATTAAACGGGTAAAAAAGATTCAAAAAATATGTAATTCTGGTAAAAAGTCGGTCTTAGTTAGGGCTAGTTCTGTGCCAAATTTCAGCTCGATTGGTTAATTAGTTTTTGAGAAATAACGATTTCTTTTTAAACCATTTTTCGTGAATATCTCGAAAAGTACTCAACCGATCGGATTATTATTTTTTTTATTATGTTCGTCTCGATGTCTTCTATCTTAATCACCCCATATATGCCAACGTATTTATGCTTAGTTTTCGTGTATGGCTATTTTTCTGTTTTTCAGAGAAAATCCTTGTAATCTCTCTAACTTGCGCAAAAATGATGATATTAACTTGAAATTTTGCATGAAAGTGTCTCTTATGGATGCAATGTTTCCTATTAAAAATCATCTTAATCGGACAATTGGTTCCAGAGATATTCAACATTGTATATCGATCTTTTTACTAATATCTCGACACCGACTCAACCGGTTTTATTTTCTATCAAAATCTTCGTCTTGATGTCTTTTATATATCTAGTCTGAATCATTTACTTACCTAGTTCATACAAAGTTTTCGAGATATTGGATGAAACACATTTACAATAATGATACGCGAAAAGGATTGGAAGAACCATTCGGAAGCGCTCCATCAATTGATTGATGGCGAAAAAAAACGCATACGTAAAATTAACAAACTCCACAACCGCAAATCTGTAGTTGCAAATCTCCAGCCGCATATCGCAGCTGCCTACTTGTTTATAATTAGTGTAATATCTTTGTTTTTCATCTTCAGTTATCACAGATTAATGGAATATATTATTATTATTATCGGATAATGTTCTAAAGTTGAGATATCTTCATGGAAGGATTGAATTTTGAATAATTTGCGTATATCTTGAAAACGAGGAATTCTACGAGAAAATATCAAAAGACCTTTTTTGAGGGTGAGAAAATTTATTACAAAAAATATCTTTTGACATTTTTCTCTAAAATGCCTCATTATTGAGATAATTCGATATTTATCGAGATGAAGGATAATGTATCTGATTCGAAAGTTGTAATAAGTGATTTATCTCGGTAACGAGGAATTTCAGAAGAAAATGTTAAAAACCTTTTTTGTAGATGAGAAAATTTCCTATAAAAAAGGTTTTTTGACATTATTTGTTAAAATCACTCGTTATCGAGATAATTCGATATTTATCGAGATGTTGGATAACGACGAAGGGAAGGATCAAAGGGTTTAGTATCCAATAGTTTTCTTTATTATTATTTTTTTTTTTATCACAAAAGAATGGAATACATTGCATTGTAAATCTTTTCTCTCTATTAATGAAAATTAAGAGAATATAATATTCAGAGGAATGGGAATTTAGCTGAAAAAGGGCGAAAACTTGTAGAATAGTTTGACCTTCAGAGTCTTACGTACAATAATTGTTTCTTATTTGTATTACTATGCACATATAATTATTGGAGACTATGTCCATTTTTTTTTCAATGATTAGATTCACATAGGAATTCATTCGAATGCAAAATGGTAAATTGCAACGAGTAGAAATTTCAGAAAATTTTTTATTATTCATTTATCTTGAAAAAGAGTGATTTTACGAGAGAATCTCAAGAGACCTTTTTTGTAGAAAATTTCATTCCCAAGAAAAAGTATCCCTTCACATTTTCCTCTCCAACCACTCATCAAAATCATTCAATGTTTATGTAACAAGATGTGAAAAATCTACTCGTTCTGTTCAATTTCACCATTTTACCAATTAACTCTGTTCTTCACAGGGAATTTTAAGAAACGAAAACAAAAAAAATCAAGAACATAAGCACGCACTTTCTATATAAGAGCCCATATGGGGATTGAAAACCATTGAATATTGATTAGAGTAATTCGTACAATCTAAGGATAATAATAATTTTTCAGATTATATTTTTTTCATTTTTTTGGAAATTTCAAATATCTTTTCGTGATTATTGAGACTATTTTCATTAATTTCAATGGTAATCAAGACAATTTGATTCATCTCCAGTTATTGTTTTTTTTTTGCATTAAAGAATCATCTGCATTGCATGTGTTTTTAATGCGCCAGACACAATAATCGACGGAGGATAGCACTGATTCTCATGCCATCTCAATTGTATTCATTTTATCCATGTAATCGAGAAGTCCTTGGAGCCTCTTCTTCACACGTTTTTGATCATCAAGGGTACAGCCTAGAATGACAGTTTCAAATATTTTGTCAGAGTGTCCACTTGCTTGGGAGGAACAGGCGTTCATAAATGCTGCACAGCGTTGACGAGTTGATGTTAAATCAGTCTTCAGACTTATCACCAAACTATCGATAAGTCCATTGACCTGATGTACAGAAGAATAATGTGATTATATTAACATAAAGTTGAAAATCTTGATAAATTAACATTTAGTTTAGATATCTCGATAATGAGTGATTTTAAGAGAAAATGTCCAAAGACATTTTTTTTGGGTGAGAAAATTTTCTATAAATAAAGTCTTTTGATATTTTCTCCTAAAATCACTCATTCTCGAGATAATTCAATAATTAATAAGACGTGAAAAATTGACTCATTCTTAATTAAAATTTCGATATTTTTGTTGATTATCTCGTGAAAAATCAATTTTAGGGTAAAATCTCATAGAACCTTTTTTGTAGTTGAGAAAATTTCCAACAAAAAATGTCTCTTGACATTTTTCTCTAAAATCTCTCATTATAGAGATAAATCGAGTTTCAATGAGTTGATGATAACCAAATACTGTTTTTCATGAATAACTTTGAATCCAGAAGAGATACCAAATTTTTCAATAGGACCTTTTTTCTAGAACAGAAAAAATGCTACAAAAAAGGTCATTATGATAATTTCGCTATGTCGATTAGCTCCAGAGATATCAACAAAAAACCACTTTATAGAAATAAAATGTTCAAATTACCTGATGCAGAGCATCCTCTTGAATAGGATCACGCTGTACTTTAACCGTTACCTCAACAGTGAGACACCTCGCTGACAATCGTTCAGCATATCTCAGAACATCGTCTTTATCAGCTGAAAATGAAAATTAAAACTGCTATTCCCTTCGTTCCCAAAAACAATCAATAAAACTTGAGTAAAAATAATAAATTCCAGAAATTTCGAAAATATTCAACGAACGTTCTAGATGATTCTACGCAGTGTTCTGGCACATTCTAGAAACTTCACTGATTACAACTAAACTTACGGTCCTGGAGAAATCCCATTATTTCATTATTTTTAAGGGTATCGAGGGTTGTCAGCATCGTATCCTTTTCATCCTCTAGTTTGAGAGCATCACGTCTCAATTGTTCAACTCTCAGTTCAATTTGATCGAGTATGGTGATTAACCTGTCTTTGGGCTGTCTGTATTCACTGTCGGCACTCTCCATTATTTGCGGCAATGGACTCTCCATTTTCACTCGCAATGTTTAATAAATAATATGACTTTTTATTGAAATAAAAACCGGCACGATATTTCACGTATGAATCGTATTGCTTCCGATATTGGGATGGAATATCCATCGACTTCGAAATGCTTCGAAATCCAGATAAATACTGGTTGTATGTATAGGACGTGCGAGTGACACTGAATATATAGTGAAACGTAGAGGTTCAACAGCTGAGGGGGGATAACTCGTCGTTGATTGGTCAACTGTAAGTAGTTTCAGCGTGTTCAACCTCTTCTCTTCAGCTGACCAAGTGAGTTGTGCTCATTATTCACAAATAAAATGTCCAAAATGCATCAAATTTATGGGATTCAAGAATTCGAAGAATTCTGGATTTTTTTTTCAATTGATCAAGCAAATTTTCTTCATATTTTTTATTGGAATAATTGTCAATTTCATGTAGTTGGAAAAACTAGTTGAAATGCTTCAATTTCGCGTTCAGTTTTTTGGGAATATCTCAGAATCTATTGGAGATGACGAAATTATTGATAATACCTTTTTTGTAGCTCTCAATTTTCTCTACAAAAAAGGTCCTCTTCAAAATTTCTCAATCTCCCTCAGATTCAGAGATATTTTCCAAAAACTCAGCTCAGAAGAGATATCGATTTTATTGAGTTTGAGGATATTTATCCAAAACCAAAAATATTCAAAAAATTCATGACTTTTTATCAACTGACAGAGCAAGTTATTTTTTTCATGCTGATAACAATTTAAAACCATCAACCCATCTTCATTATTCATAAATAAAATGTCAAAAAATCATCAAACGTATGGAATTTTGTGAGATTGAATTATTTGAATATCTCCATTATTTGCCTGAAAATCCAAAATTTTCATTTGCCTATTGAATTCGTTATATTTTGCCCACATTACCCTCAGTTTTTTATTTTCGTCTATAATTAAATTATCAATTTGAAAATAAATCCCACGAGAGCACGTGTTTAAGTGAAAATTTGCTTATTTAATTTTATCAAAACCGTTGTAACTAATTTTTTTTTATCATCAGAAAAATGTTCTTTCATCACTTAAAAAAGAAAAAAAAATGACATGAATGGATAGAATTGATAATAAAGTCAAGACATGTAATATCGAAGTAAAATCATGGATATTTTATTATTTCACACCTTTTGGTTTCTATGATTCAAAAATATTCTATCAATTATGGGCTTACTGTAATTTAATTCTTCAATTTCTGAAGAAATGAGAAATAATCAATGACATAAATCATTAAAACTTTTACAAAGTACAATTATGACTATTTGTTAAAGAATAAATGTCTCATGATTTCATTAATTATACATCTCCAATAATTTGTTTCAAAAAACAGAGAATCCAGTCTTGATTTCTGTAAATTTTATCACGTTATTAGTGAATTAAAGTTGATTAGAACAATTTGATTGTTGAATTAAAAATAATATTTTCTAGTCTATTTTGAACATTAGTGAGTCTACTAAGGGATGAAATTATCGTCTTAGTTATTTATTATTTGATTATGCTACGCAATTTCTCCAAAATTCATGTGGCCAGTCTCCTTGGCATGCTGACTGGCAGCTGTTTGTCCACTGAGATGAATATTACAAATTAAACATTTAACTGTAAAATTTTGTACGTCTGTGTATTGACGACTAGATTTTGCCTCTTTAGCTAATTCAGCTGCTTCCACTAGTACTCTGTCATCGTCTGATTGGAAGATTGTTTGGATACTTCCTCCCTGAAACACGTAAAAAATTCGTAAATCTTAATTACTCATTTATCTCGAAAACAAGTGATTTAAAAAGAAAATATCAGAATACCTTTTTTGTAGCTGATGAAATTCTCTACAAAAAAGGTCTTTTGACATTTTCCCCCAGAATCCCTCATTATAGAGATAATTCAACGGGATGATAAATCGAAAATTGTGAGAATCAATAACTCAAAACAGACATTTGTTGTTAATTATGCAATCATCTTGACAATAAGTGGTTTAAGGAGAAAATGTCAAGAGACTTTTTTTGTAGCTGATAAAATTTTCTAAAAAAAGTGCCTCTCAATATTTTTCCTTAGAATTACTAATTGTCGAGATAATCCAATGTTTATTATTTGCAACTTACATCGTGTGGCTCGAGATAGAGTGGATCATAATGTATTCCATCGAAAAGAAGAAAAACTCTTTGAGCATAATGTTGATCCTCTCCAAATCTATTGATAATGCCATTAACACTATTGACAACAGCTATTTCCAATCCAAAGAATTTTGAAAGTATGGAAAGTTCAATGGCACCACCCCAAGAATCAGCTTTGAGTATCCATTCGCAATAAACGGAATTTGGTTTTCCAAGTATTGCTTCAGAGTATTCATCAGGATCTGAAGCAACTGAGGTTGCTATTATTTCTCGCATAAAATCGGAACAAGTTGGATCGACTTTGCCTGTAACAATAATAAATTTTTTATGAATATCTCTGAATTCAAGTGTGATATTAAAATTTTCAAATAGACCTTTTTTGTAGGGAAAATCGAGAGCTACAAAAAAGGTCCTCAAGGAAAATTCCTCTATCTCTATTAGGTCCAAAGATATGCACCAAAAACTAAATTCAAAATTAATACTCAATTTGTTAAGGAAAAATTAGGTTTCTCGATTGAGTTTTTTGTTAATATTTCGGAAACTGAGGGAGATAGGGGAATTTTCAAGAGGACCTTTTTTGTAGCTCTCAATTTTATATACAAAAAAGGTCCCTATGAAAATTTCTCTATCTACGCTACATTCAAAGTTATTCAAAGATGTTGATAAAAGAATTGATAAAACGAGTTTAGTTAAATAATTAATCGATTTCTTACCATTTAGTACATATCCAACACTGGTAAAAAGGCACGAATTGTCAGCAGGAACAATTTTTTTCATGAGCATACCAGGTGTATCAGCGAACCGTTCACTATCAATAACATGAGACCTCGATTCTTTATCACCATTGCACAAATTAATTTTCTCCTCAACAATGAGGGTATCACCAGATACAATACCACATTCACTCAGAGTTGAATTTAAACCCTTTAAATTCAATACTTTAGGTGGAAAACCACTGAGTACATGTAGTGCATTAACATCAATTCCCGTTATCTCCGATAATTTACGTTTTAATTCCGATACTTTTTCACTCGATGATAATCCATTGACAACTTTTTGACCTGATTTTGTCTTGACTCGTAGTACAAAATCAGCCATTATATTTTTTTTTTTATGGGATCACAGATGCTCCGAAATAAATTAAAAATCAGCTGCTCGGTAAACACAAAATTTTTCGTAATTTTCGGGATTCAGGGGACATATCAATGGGGATTATACACAATTTTTATTTCATAAACACATTTTTCAACTATTAATTTTAATTTATATATTGCACTTATTCTCAAGCCCAGATCGAACAAAAGTTGGAGTACGAGATGGGGGGTATATTCTGTTGAAGGAAGTGATCAGTGCTGCAGAGGGATATTCAAGGAACTATGTCATTCGTCGGTAATAGCGAATTTGCTGGAGCCCAGTTCGCAGGCTTGGGGTCAACTTAGACGGGATGGAAGCAACCGAGAGCGCCATCTCGACGGATCTGCAATACCCAGAGACGAGTTTTGAACGTGACAAAATGAAATAGCATATATATATTTCCAAGTGTTATAAAGAGAGAATAACGAACGATCCAAAAATTATATAGCGGTGAATGCGATCCTGCAACCAATCTGAATGATTGAATTGATTCAATGTGAGATAATTGTATTGTACCTTTGAATATAATTGCTAATAAAAGATTTATTGAATATGTGGGACATCCGATGTAATTTATTGTACAACATTCGGCTCTGTAGAATAATTTTTTTAACTATACAAAAATCATTAGAAAATGACGAATGCCGATTGATTCTTTATGGTGAATTTTGAATCTTTCTCAAAGACACTCTGGAAGAGAGTTTACAAGGACGTATCAATGAATGAAAAATAAACAATTTACCGGCATCCATTCATTGGCGATTTGAAAATTAAGATATTATCTTTTTAGATGACTATCTCCTTTCACGTTCCATCATGTCAGGGTAAATGGATTCTCCCGATCAAAAGTTGAGGGTTAATAAAGAAGATTGAGAAATATTCTGCACGTGAAAATCTATTTGAAGCCATCACGTATAGTCTTCCAAAAATGCTAATAGAATTCATCGATAGTATAATCGTTTTATATTTCACTTGTGGGCAAGCAGATTTGGAAAATGAACGTTAGTCTATTAAGTAAGATTGAAGATTTTGCTTACGTCACTTGAGGTGTAATTTGAATAAGTTAGAAAATATATTCATATGGAATATGATCATTTCGACCTCTTGGAAGAGACTAATTTTAAATCTCCATAAATAACAAAAGCTATCTTTTTGAATTAGCCTTTCAAGTTTAGGAAGAAACGATTTTCATCCGTGAGCTTGAGTTCCGGAAGTGATAATAAGTTGATTAGGGATTTGTCCGCAATGAAAACAATCTTACTAATAGTTCGGTTCGAATCCACAATCGAAGGACATTGGATTTGTCCGAAAAAATGTAGGTAAAACAGAGAGACATTTGTAGAATATGGGTATTTGCATAACCAAATTCAGTTTTCGGATAAATCCAGCTTCGCGCTTCTCATTTATCATGCTCCTGAATATTTGTTATTTACGTCATTCACTCATGAACAATAACGACTCAATATACTATCAATCATTATATATTGCATACACATTTTTACATCGGACATAATTGATGAATCATATAAATTTCATTCGGAATCAATGAAAAGTGAATGCTTAAAATTTCTCCGAAAATTTAATTATGTGATTTATTTGCATCGGCCTTATAATTTTCCATGCGTTCATTGTTTAATACGAAATCATTTTAATGAGAAGAATATGATGGAATTGTATTAATTATTCCACTCCGTAATTCTGACTATTATTTATGATTTCATTGTATAGCTCCCCACTAATAACTAAGGTATATTATCGATTAATCGCACTTTCATAGATTCCGCGTAATAACTATGGCTCTGATATATCAAAGTGATAAGATTATATATCTAACTCTACTATATTTTCATCGTTAGCCCTTCGTAGTTCTAAACAGTCGGTTGAAAATAATAATCAGTTTAATCATTAATAAAAAGATTCTTTATTTTGTATGAAGGGATATTCAGAGAAAATATTAATTCAATCAATTCCTAAATGACATTAATCGAGAGTCTGGGAGTTTTTATTTTTCACTAACCATTTGTCGGAATTGCAGTGTCTCGAAAAATAATTGAAGAGCCTAAATTCATTATCGCACGTCGGACAATCAATATTTTATTGCATTTTCAAAAATCCATGAATCGTTACATTAAATAATCCAATGCGTCTGATGTTTTACGAAATCAATGTTACTAGGATAACTTTTATAATGAAAAAACAAGATGACAGATAATTCAACCCATTTATTGTAATGACAATCAATTAACAGTTAACAATAATACATTTTATGACTGAATATGACAGCGGTATTTTTCTCTGTCGGCTTTTTACCGATGGGGTGAATTCGATTCTAGGAATATACAGACGACGGCCCTCTGTAATTCGGACGTTTAGCTACTCTGCCGAATGGATCCCGTCTAGGTTGACCCCAAGCCAGTTCGCATTCTCCGTAAAAAATGCAAAAAATATTGTGAAATATGTCCTAAATAATTTATGATGATCAATTAAAAATCACTCGTGTCTGAGACCAATTTTGAGATTATGACGTCTCAAGGTCACTTGGGTAGCTTCCCATTGGCCGAGTGTCCGAGGGTGGGGAGTCGTAGTCCTTCATTGGCTGAGACACGCCCACAGATTGAGTTAGGTTGACTTGGATACGTCCTGGGATTGGTTTAGCCTTCAAGAGACCTTGTGACGTCACAAATATTTTCAAATGAAAAATTGTTAATTGGAGTCACGATCTTGAAATAAAAAATTAATAAAACTTCATGCAAGTTTCCTATTCAGCATAAGTCAATGTTTTTTTTGAAATATCTCTTAATCTAATGAAGATAGAAGAATTTTGATAAGGACCTTTTTTGTAGAAAAAAATGAGAGCTATAAAAAAGGTCCTTATAAAAATTTCTCCATCTCCAATAGATTCAAAGATATCCACAAAGAACTCAATTCATAGCAATTTTTCACGATGCGCGATTTCAATGAAAGAATCACATGAATTGATGAATAAATATTTATGTCAATAATCACAGATTTAATACATTGTTTAGTTTCTCTAAACCGGAAGAGTATTAATAATTAATTTAATCATGATCAGTGAATGTTAATAAAAATACAATGCAACCGGATATAATGCCCCAGGTAGCTGGACCAATGTTCTTCATGATACCCATAACCGAGGTACATATTGTTGTGGAAAATGATGATACCGAGGATATCTGAAACTGTTGTTTTCCAGTCGATTTCACCTAGAAATAAAAAAACAAATTATTCTTTTACGGATTAATTAGCATAACGATTATCCTATCATCTCGAATGACTAATGAGACTCGATATTTTCAAAGTTAATTGATTCATGAATATGTATCAAAGGCAGAAAGATTCAGTAGCAAAGTGACAAAACGTTTTTTCACATTTTGTTAAAAATTGAATTATCTCGATAACTAGTGATTTCATATAAAAATGTGAAAAAATATTTTTTGTAGTAAATTTAATTCGCTACAAAAAAGATCTTTTGACATTTTTCCCTAAAATCACTTGTTTCCGAGATATCCTTGGAATAAAAAAAAAAATATCCCACCTGGTACGTGACCTGATTGATAATCCCTACATCATTGAAGTTCTCTTCCACTTGGGAACTGACATTGCTCCCAATATCCACGTAACTCGTATTCTCACTATTAAAAAATATTCTCCAGTCTTCAGACGCTGAAGAACGACTAAATCCCCCACCAACATGACCACCATGAGCATTAATTGGTCTCAGAAAAACATGAAGTAATACCACATGAATAACGTAGATTACCATAAGATGCAAGAAGCTTCGATTCACCCAATCCCCAACAAAATCACTCATTTTCATGTTCTAATTATTTTATTATCCTCGCAGATGGTCTGATAAATCATAAATTAATGTTTTTTTTTCTTTTTTCAATTGTTGCAGAAAAGAATGAAATAACTAAAATCACCAGGAAAGCACTGCAACTCTGGATCCAACTGCACTCGCAATGATAAGACAGAATAAGAAATCCCTCGGAATTTTATAACATGCCCCAGTCATACAGGCATTACAAACTAACGCTAAATCAGCTTCTCGCAGGCTTGGATGCTCCGGTAATGTCACACAATTTTTTCCATGAGCATCAGCACTGATAACAGTGAGTATTGAATATCATCGATATGATTATAGGATCAATTTAGTAGTTAAGTCATGAAATTTCATGGAAAAGTTGTATCATCTTGTTTTTAAAAATACTGAATTAATTAATTGATTTTATCTCAAGAAGTATGATTTTCAGAAGAAAAGTCAGAAGACATTTTTTGTTCAAAATTTTATCAGCTACAAAAAAGGTCTTATGACTTTTTCTTCTAGAATTAAGGATTTTGGAGATAAATGGGGAAATTGATTGTTTTACTATCTCAAGGGGATCAATTAGAGGACAGATTTTCTTGGAGCACTTGTATCTCAAGGAATGTCATCTTATCATACTACAATCACGGAAAATTGAAGGAATTACTGAATTATAAATCGATCAGAATGACTTTCTGTGAATCTACGATGAGAGATGATTAAGCAAGTTCATCGAGATATCTAATGAATTACCTGTTGTCTCAATGTTCTGAATCATGCCGTTTGTCGTTGGAATGAGTTTATATCTATATACGTGAAATCTAGTGCATCTAGATAAGACATTTACACGAATTCGTTGATATTCTTTTTGAATTCAGCAGTGAATTGGTAAAACGGTTCAAGTCGATTTTATCCTAGGGCAAGTTTTTGATGAATATCTCGAAATCTAAGGGAGATAGCGAAATTTTCATAAAAAGCTTTTTTGTAGAATAAAATGAGATCTATAAAAAAGGTATTTACAAAAATTTTTAGATAGATTTGAAGATATCTATTAAAAACTGACCCTAGGATGAAATTGACTTGAACCGTTTTACCAATTCGCTACTGAATTCTATTGAACACAGACCTTAATCCATAAACACTGTCTAAATACATGATTTACTCACATATTGAGTTATTTGTATTAATCATGTGTCAATACAGACGTCGATTCCATCAATCAGTACCAAACAGAATAATCGATTTTTTATGTCTTCGTAAATATCGATTTATCTCGATAATGAGTGATTCTAGGAGAAAATGTCAAAAGACATTTTTTATGGGAAATTTTGTCAGCTATAAATAAGGTCTTCTCACATTTTCCCCTAAAATGATTTGTTTTCGAGATAATCGCATAATTATTAAAAACTATCGAATGAATTCGCAACTACATTCGAGACTCACTTCAATTCATTACCGTATTTTAATATTGAAATGAGGATAAATATAATCTTTCTTGAAACTATCTGGTGATACGGAAAATTCTCATTATATAACTGCGTTGACTCTCTTGTCGCATCTGTCAAGGCAGAATTACTGATGCTATTCTTCGTTGCCTAGGGATGATTCATTCATGTGAGTATTTTTTGGTTAGTGTTTTCATTTTATCAAAAAATTTGACTCTTTTTACAGGACATCCACATCGAATTGGAGTCATGGACTCCAGAAAACGCAGGCTGAACATAAAATAATGTCAGAGAAGGATTTTCTATTGGAAGCTATTTCTGTTCTTGAGGATAAAATAGAAGATTTACATATTAAAGGAAAACCAGGAAATAATACAGACGATTACCTTGAAGAATTGAGCCTAGGTAATTTCAATGAATTCGCAGAATTCCTTGCACATAAATATTTCACATTTTATTTTTGTCAATCGGGATTTTGCGTGATTTTTTTTATCGATGGAAATGAAAGTTAAATGAAAAATATGATACCCGTATTTTTTTTATTTTCATAAATAATGAGTAATTGATGAGTTATAGACGATTGAGAATGTTTGCATTATGACGTCACAATGTCGTTTTTTGGAGTGCAAAAAAAAAAAAGTTGAATTGAGATTTTCGAAAAGTTTAATTTGAGCTTTTTGAAGAATTTAATTTGAGATTTTTGAATCTTAATTTAACAATTTAAGGTTCAATTTGAAGATACCAAAAAGCCTAAATTGAGCTTTTCGAAAGTTTCAATTTAAGATTTTCATAAAGTTTAAATTGAGCTTTTCAAAAATCCTAATGTGAGATTTTTGTCAAACTCAAATTGATCAAAGAAAAACTCAAATTGAGCTTTTCAATGTCTCTCAATAACATTTTAGAAAAGTTTAATTTAAGCTTTTTGAAAATCTCAAATTGAAATCGGTAAGCTCAAATTAATATTTTTTTTTTTGGGGGTATGTATTTTATATTTTCCATCTGATTCGCGTATTCCAGCGTTTAATTCGATGTAAAAAAAATTTTCTTTAAATTCTTTAAATTGTTGACTTTTGATTTATGTTCATGCTCATGTCTCTCAATCCATTGATAGCAGATCCATTACGTCACTATTCAGAAAATGTTTGATTTTAGAATTGGATAAGCTCACAAGAAAATTTAATCAACTGAAAGAAATGGAAAAATCAGTTGAAAAAAATCAGAAGAAAAAAATTCATTCGTCAACAAAATTATCCCAAACGAATGATAATCCGATTATCGAAGTTCTCGATGCAAAATCTGCCATCACAAACTGCATGTTACAACTTCTCTCGATTAATCATTATCTCGATGGGAATGAGAGTGAAGCTGTTGTTATTAATAAATTACTGACTCATCAGTGCTTCGACAATTCCGAAGATAATTACAATATTCAGAGCTTGTCTGTTGGGCCTGTGAGTGCTGGTTTTCTACGGTTTAAAGTAGTATGGTTATTAATCGATTTTCAAGGGAATAATATGAAGTAAATTTTAAATTCAAGGTCCTGTCAAAATGACCATCTTGGTGGAATTTTGGGTCAATTTACCGTTTAGTATAGTTAATAATAATTATTGATGGTTTAGTACATTAAAACTAGTCAAGCGAGAGACTATATGCACCAATAAATTAATTAAATAAACAACAAAAATCAACAAATGTAGTACCCCTAAATTTTGAATGAAAAATATCTCAGTCTCTGAACCAAATTTTGACCATACTATTATCGAAGTAATCATGCCTATTTCATAAGCTCGAAATATCATATTTTTAGGTGTATTTCGAGGTTAAATCACAGAGTATTTATGATGAACAAGAAATTCAGACGGATCCTTCTTCTAAAAATAATTCACGGGATAAAAATTCGAGGAAGCCAAAGAAATTTTCATTTACTTGGTGAGAGTTTTTGCATCCTTCTCAAGTTTATGATCTATGGTCAATATTCATTTCTTCTTAAAAGGTTCTGCTGCTTCTGTGGTGCGAGGAACAAGAGGAAGAAGCAAAGTAGTAATAAATCGATGAAAAATTTCAAAATTAGTCGCGCAAAGAGATGAAGAAATGATTGTCATTGTTCTAGAAATTCTTTGATTTTAAGGGAATAAATTCAGAATAGAATAATGCATATATTCTTATCATTTTGACTGCTGTTATCCTCTAATATACATTACTCAATTCCTCTCGACAATTAATTTTTGAGCAATATCTCAGAATTGAACGAAAATTGGGAAATTTCCGAAGATATATTTTTTGTAGAGGAAGATGAGAGTAATAAAAAAGGTCTTTATGATAATTTTCGTATCTCCATCAGATTCAAAGATATTGAATTTATAGTTAAAGCTCAAAATGTAAAATTTTTATAAATTTCTCATCAAAACTGCAAAAAATATTGTGAAATATGTCCTAGATAATTTATGATGATTAATTGAAAATCAGTCGTTTCTGAGACCAATTTTTAGGTTATGACGTCACGTGGTCCCTTGGGTAGCTCCCCATTGGCCGAGTGTCCGAGGGTGGGGAGTCGCAGTCCTTCATTGGCTGTGATACGCCCCTAGTTTAAGTTAGGTTGACTTGGATACGTCCGGTGATTGGTTTAGCCTTCAAGAGACCTTGTGATTGCACAAACATTTTCAAATGAAAAATTATTAATTGGGGTCATGATCTTGAAATAAAAAATTAATAAAAATTCATACGAGTTTCCTATTTGAAATCAAAACTTATCTTCTGACGATAAAAAAGTGCTCTCCAGATAAAACAGATACCCCCACTGACGACTATCCAATTTCATCACCAATACGACTTTCCCATAAATTGATAATAAATACAATATTCATATCACTCAAAATATTCGTAAAAAACACCCAAAAAAATAATAAAAACATTGGCATTCCTCATTGGTTCAATACCACGTGACCACAACCATCACCCCCCTGATTCGCTGAGGGACTCCCACCACGAGACTCCAAGCCAATAAAATCCTCGAATCAACCTCCGCCATTGTCAAACGAGTGACGTCAATCTAGCCCGCCATGTCACCCACTTCACGGGCACGACGGGAACATTCAATATCGTAAGGTGGCGTAATCTATCGTCAGAGTCACCAATCAGAGGACAAAAGCAATAGATATTTCGAGGCAAAACACCCATAACCCGAGTTGTGTATAGACCCGGACGAGAGGCCGTAGGGCTCTCACCCGTTTTTTTGTTGTGTGTTGTGTGTGGTACATAAAACTCTAGCCAGTAGTGGAATAAAAAAGAATTAAAAAAAAAAAAAAACGATATAAACTGACAGGATGATGGTGGCGAGTGCCTCCGGATGTAGTTTCTCACTGTAGTTTCCTCCAAGTGAAGAAGTGGTCAGCTGTGAATTTGAGAAACAAGTGAGTGGAGGTGAATAAATAGTGTCGATTTTATTTTTTAGTTTATGATTTTTTTTCTCCTTTGTGATACTTATTCGGAGCACTCGGAGTCTGTCACCATGGCGTTAATCAGTTTGTGTTATTTGTAAAAAAATCATCATAAATAATCATCATTCCAGTTATCGTTAACTGCAATAATTGATTCTGGAGCTATTCAGTGGTGCTTGGTAAACGTAAAGTGATAAATCATATCTGAGATTTCTTTTTTTTTTCTTTTAATTGGAGTAGAAATATTTATTAGTGAAAAAGTGAGTGCTTTGTGCAACGATTTTTCTCACTTTGTTGAGTTTATTTTTTTCTTGTGTGGCAATTGTATTTTTTGGGAGGGATTCGGATGCAAGAATAGGGTACATTGTGGCTGGAGAATATGGTTACAATGCCAAGTGATACGTGCGGATACATCCTTTTCCTTCTGCTTCTGGTGCCGTACATCGAGAGTGGTAAGTTCACCTATTATTCGTTATTTTGTCTCTGAGTATTATTCTCCCCAGTTTTATCAATGATTTTGAGGTTTTGAGGGGGGAGGGAGGAAGGATTAATTCATTGGTTCGGGGTAATGTTGAGAGGAAACTTAAAGTGTCACACGTGAGAAACATATGACGCGTTCAAGCACGTTTGTGAGTTGTGAATCATCGGGGTGGCTGGTAACCGACAGATGGGTTTTTTTTTGTCTGTGGTAAGTGGTGAGAGGATGGGGGATAAAACCGTCGAATGATATTAAATATTAACATGCGATAGAAACTGTTAATTTTTTTTAAATATCGAATTATCTCGTTAATGAGTGACTTGAGGGGAAAATGTCAAAAGACATTTTTTGTAGATTATTAAATTTCCTATAAAAAAGGTCTTTTGATATTTTCTTCTAAAATCTATAGTCTTCGAGATAAATCACTGATATTCGAATTTTTAATGGGATAAAATGAGTATTTTCATTTCTCTGTGTATCAATATTTATTTAAGTGATAATTTAGTAATAGGATTGTCTCCAATCATTTGAAAAATACTGTGAATTTCAATGATTGTGGATATAAAAGCGCATATGGTATTCCACTCGTCGATTGTTATTGCTATTGGATTTTCATCTCTTTTGATGTAAAATTCGGATATATGGAGAATTGTATTCATCGCAATATGCGAGAGGTACTGTCCACGCTTCGTCTACTCGCAGTTTCATCGGTATGAAGGTTTCTCTACTGTTGGTGTCCAATTTTGCAATTGAAAGCGGTGAAAAATAATACTTTCCGTTTGTTACAGGTCGGTTATGACGTATTTCTTGTTCTCGCTCGGCTTGATAAGCATAGTGATTTAAAAAAAAAAAAAAAAAAGGAATATGAATGGACGAGCGGGAAAAAATGAGTTGCTCTCGGGTTTCAAATCAGTTCTCTGCAGTCATTTGTGATTCAGTTTCATTTGCATTTTAGAGTTAAACCCGTGTCATATGACATGGATCAAAGATTCAAGGATCTATTACGACATAACATCAGAATTTTTGTTTCAATGTCAAATGGAGATTTACCGAAATGATACAACAATTCAAGAATAGTTTATGCTTGAGTTTTTCAAGAAAATCTCGGAATTTGAGAGCGATATCGTAATTATAGTAGAGACCTTTTTTGTAGCTCTCATTTTCCTCTACAAAAAAGGTTATTATGAAAATTTACCCATTTTACTTAGATTCCAAGATAATCTCAAAAAACTGAAGCTAGAGTTGAGGTGATTTGATAAAACTATCAAGGCGACTTAATTTCTGAGTGCTTTTTCGATGGATATCTCTGAATCAAAGAGAAATATCGAAATATTCATAAAGACCTTTTTTGTAGCTCTCGTTGTCCTCTACAAAAAAGGTCCTTATAAATATTTCCCTATCTCTCTTAGACTTTGAAATATCTTCCAAAAACAAATGATGAAATTTTCTCAGCTTTTCTTCACCATCTTACAATGAAAAATAAATTAAAGCAGATTCTATGAAGCTCTTCATAGTACAGTTTACACTCAATACTTCTCATCAAATAAGAAAATAAGACTCATTCGTAGAATCTGTTAAACCTAACTCGGATGATCCACAAAGTTGCGAAAACGATTTGCCGAGATATTCTAAGACTTTTTGCTTTTCCCCTTTCAGTGGTGTTCACACCGTCTCCCTAATCTTGTAGTACATCCAGCATTGATCCCGAAAGGTTCTCTCCTCTTTCGTGAGAAGCTCGAAGAGTGGATTCCTCTTATGATGAAACCTCGGTATTCTGAAAGGGGGAAAAAAATGGTTAAATTGAGCAAAAAATCCTATAATTTTTGAGGTCTCTAATTGACCAGTGGAATTCATCCGCGGATTGGGCATTACGGAATAATTTTAGGCCATGCTACACTCAATAACTCATCTCTACGGCTATTATCTCTCTCGGTTGAGTATTCGTGAATTATTGTTCTAAAGTCAAAGTCAAATGTTCTTCAATCTTTCGAGTTTGCTTCACTTTCACATCATAAAAGGTCAATGACACTCGTGTGAGTTTCTGACTCAACTCCCAGGTGTGTTTTTCGTGACTGTCTACAATTTTCAGCTGTCAAGGTTACAGATAAATAGACATTGTGGGAAGAATTGAATGGGGGAATCTATGTATCGATACTGCCGTAATCTTGATACAATAGGAAACTTGCATGAATTTTCATTAATTTTGTCATTTCAAGATCATGACCCCAATTAACAATTTTTAACTCGAAAACGTTCCAAAAATTGTTCAGTAATTAGTAATTAATTTTAAAAAATTCCATCAATCACTCGTGACGTCACAAGGTCTCTTGGTCGCTGAACCAATCACAGGACGTATCCATGGTCAACCTAACTCAATCTGTGGGCGTATTACAGCCAATCAAGGACTTCGACTCCCCACCCTCGGACACTCGGCCAATGGGAAGCTACTCAAGTGGCCTTGAGACGTCATAACCTAAAAATTTGGAGCCAAAATAACCCTAAAAAGTTGAAAAATGACTGTCGAAGATGAAAAAAATTATTTAACATTGGCTCAAATGGGAGTCTTCAACAGAAAAATGCAAATATCTTGAAAACTAGAATCGACAAAGTGGACCTTTTTCATACAGACAGCCACATATTATAAACAAACCTCAGTCTAAATAACTGAACCATACGATATCATAAATACTCGAGTTATAGAGAAATTGGTTTTTGAATAATATTTTATTCTATAAAATCAAACAATGAAGATGAAACAATTCTTCTCTGTTCTGTTGTGTTCTATATGAGCATGAGCAATCATATCATAGTCAAGTATTGTTGAGTGGTGAAAGGTCAACGGCACTTGACGACGAGTTTGCTATCGTGTGAAATACGGAAACCAAGGACACAATGGAGAAAATCCCCCTTCGGTTATATATTTCAAGTCTCGAAACAGTTTCATCGTTGTGATTGCGTCAGTTGGAGGTGATAGTGAGTTTGTTTAGTCTCATAATAACTTGCCAACAGTCGATACATATCTAACCAAGTTGAAGTTTCATCGGGAGAATTACTGAATATCAACTTTGAACAAAAGCCACACCTTGAGGTAAATCTTGTTTGCGTAATGAATGAACAAAGTTGAGACTTTTGTTAATTCGTAGTTGATTGAATAACAATTATTATCATGTTTTGTGGTAATTTATTATCAATTCCTGTCCAGGTTTTAGAATTTTTTTTTTGTCTCCATTTAATGGGTATTTTAATCAGTCTGTAATCACACATTATTATCACCGACAGTTCTTATAAAACATGACTCATTCCACTCGATCAGTCTTGATTACGTCAGTGAAAGAGAGAAAAAAAAAAAATAGGTTCAACCTTGTACAATTTGTTGCGCTCGACTACACCCGCGTCTTCGTATTCTCCTTCACCTTCCGAGTTATGTACAGATGTGCAACTTGCGGTTTTACCGTTACAAAAATCCGCTGTTGTATTCATTTGAGATTCAACGACGATTCCTTATTTGAGTCTTCAGCTTCAGTTGGCTCTTCCCATGGCACTTTGTTTGTTCGAGTACTGCAAGGTGGCAATAATCTTTATGACTTCCTTTAACAAGTGTTGGATCTGGACTTGGACAGTAAAATTTTCTTGATTATATTTCAACATCATGACCCCAATTAACAATTTTTCATTCGAAAACATTCCAACAATTGTTTAGTAATTAGTAATTAATTTTTAAAATTTCCATCAATCGCTCGTGACGTCACAAGGTCTCTTGGAGGCTAAACCAATCACAGGATGTATCCAAGTCAACCTAACTCAATCTGTGCACGTGTCTCAGCCAATGAAGAACTACGAGTCCCCACCCTCGGACACTCGGCCAATGGGGAGCTACCCAAGGGACCACGTGACGTCATAACCTAAAAATTGGTCTCAGAAACGAGTGATTTTTAATTGATCATCATAAATTATCTAGAACATATTTCACAATATTTTTTGCTGTTTGGCTATTCATTTGTTATAAAGAATGTTATTTTTTCGCATTTTTTTTTCCACATTTTAATCCTTTTTATAACCTCAAATATCATCAACAAAAACATCTACAATTTTTCCTTTCTCCTGACTCTATAAAATTTTCATTCAATATTAGAACCAAATATAAGTCGAGTGAAATGTTTTATTGAGTCACTGAATCGTGTTGAAATGAAATTCTCATTAAACTTTCATCGAGGTTATTAGCCCCTTGAACATTGGATATTTTACGGATTTCACTGAACTCAGCACTAATTATGTCACACCATCTTGCATTAAAATAAAAGTAGAAAAAAATAATCGAGTGCAGTGACCTCAATTTTTTTTTTTTTATTATTCTTTAATTCTGAATTGTATTTCGTATCGAACAACACTATGTATTCTCCCTCCACTGCAGTCTTCCTTTATTGAAAAGAACACAGAGTTAACTTGAATGTTCTGCCATGTGCGATCCAATCGCTGGATTAAAAAGACCAGAGGCGTCACTCAGACCAATCGCATTTAATTAAATACTTGTCTCTTTCTCGTTTGTACCACACCTGGTGGTCTCCTTTATATTCAATCCACCAAGGAATCTGTCATTATTTACATCAGTTTACACTCCACAAATGAAAATTTCATTCTTCTAAATTGATTTTGTTCAATTGAACGTAACGCGTAACATTACATTTTCTTGTAATATGACGTTTATCTCTGAATTGAGTGACTTTACGAGAAAATGTCAAAAGACCTTTTTTGTAGCTTACAAAAATTGCAACAAAAAACGTCTCTTGACATTTTCCTCCAAAATCAATAATTAACAAGATAATTGCATGTTTAACTACACTAACTGGTAATTATGCATTTATCTCGGAAACGAGTGATTTTAGGAAAAAAAGTTAAAAAACCTTTTTATATAACTGACAAAATTTCCAACAAAAAATGTCTCTCAACATTTTCCCCTAAAATCGCTCATAACGAAGATAATTTCTTATAAATCATCTCCTTCGAAACCATGATTTGTTTTTCAGAGATAAAAATTAGTGTACGATATATGCTTATGCACTTATCCCTGAAAACCACGCTTAGTGGAAAAGGCATGAAAGAGATGAAGGGGTTTTGGAGGGTGGAGTAAATAGGGGGATGAGTTCAGGGGGATTACACAAAATCGATAGTGGCCACCGCGTTACGGCTCGCCGATACGGTTTTCAAAATTACAAATACCTTTGCTACTCGTTTTGCTGAATCCGAGGTTTCAGCGTTTCATTTTTATCTTGTTTCTTTCTACTTGCATTCATTCCATTCGTGTCAGTCAATCGTATACATACAAATGAATTTTCCTTGTAGAAAATATTCTTCGAGTCTTTAAAAATTGAAATTCTCAATTTATGAGAATTAATGGCTTTTTCTTTTTAAGAAAAAAAAATTCGCAGAACTTTCCAAATTTCTAAAGGTCAAGTCCAGTTGGAATGAGCCCAGTGTATCCTCTCTTACGATCTCATACTTTTTGCTTCTATCCAAGTTTTTTTATTGTACGTCGACTAAATTTTTTTCCACGGATTCAGTATCCAGTGATATTGTAGTGTCTGGAGAATTTTCTTCCAGACAATTTACTTTTCGAGTGGGGTATTTGTACAAAAAAAGTATAAAAATTTTTTTAGAAAACACTTTTTTTCTGAAAATTCTGTCAACAGAGAGAATTATTTTTGCTTTTCGCAACTTTGTTAGTTTCAACGGCATCATTAATTCATCAAATCTGAGATTAGTTTATTATTTACACATACTGTACAACCTTCAAGAGAACATGAATGAAAAATTTTCACTATCAAGTATTATAGAAGGGCTGACATAAAACAGAGTTGTTTAATTATTATTCAGTGCTTTCAGATGGAGCCTAAAGTAGTTCAAAGAACAATTATCTATTTATTGAAGATTTTGTCCTATACCGGAGAATAAAATAAAATATGATTCATCATCAATGTTAGATTTCTAGTTGAAATAATGCGCAGCAAAAATTAATCTTATATTTTTCTCTCTGTATTTATACTTCGATATGAACAACATTTTTATGTGTTGAGGCATGATGTTTATGATATCTTTTTCCCTCTAAACAAAGTTCGATGACTTGAGTGTACGTCACCAGAGGTCTCAGGTTGTCATTTGGTCAGTTCCTCAGGGCAGTTGGTAATGAGCGTAATGTGTCTTCTGATCGTATCGAATAGAGATTAAAAACTTGTTCACTTATTTATCGATTTGGTTTTTTAAAATAGCCCATATCCAGCAATCAATCATCACAATCATTATCGATATTTTTCTCAATTATCCAATTATACCGATAATGAGTGGTTTTAGAAGAAAATATCAAGAGACCTTTTTTGTAGCTGACAAAATTTCCAATAAAAAATGTCTTCTGACATTTTCCCCCAAACTCTCTCATTATCGAGCTAACTCGATATTTAACGAGATATGAAAAATCGACTAAATTACAAAATTTGCTCTCATTCAAGAATTCACCCATTAATTATTGTATTGAAAAAAAAAACATTTTCAGTCATTCTAAAATAATATTCAGTGTAATGTAAATTAAATCCATTCATTCATGTAGTAAATGGCGTACGTTTTATTCTTCCTTTTGCATTCGACTCTTGTGTCGCATTTGAACATCCGGCGAGGCGAGACGCACGATACGATTGCCGTCATTTACTGCCGTCTCGTTTTCCTATCTATTCCGTACAGTGGCTGTTGTGCGCATGTGCATAACCACTGTACGATCGAATATACCGTCAGCTCCGAGCCAATATCGTATCTCAAGAATATGCTGTATTTCCGATTCTCTCATTTTTCTCATTTGAAATGTCTCTTTTACGTGGTCACAATATAGACAACCAGTGATAAATTCTCGTATTTCTATTTGTTTTCTTAATTCTTCCCTTTTTTTTTCTTTGGCCTCTTATTGCTGTTTACTCTGACTTTTTCTCGTGTATTTTTCCATCATTTTTCGTACTTTTAGTGTACTGGCCAGAATGGAGTGTCCCGGCGCCTCCAGCTGTCCATTAATGCTCCCCCCAGACGCCTCACGTTGTCGTATTTATGTTTACGAGACAGTGAAGCGCGCTGCGCGCGCTGTGTGAGTGTTGATTTTCACTCATTCAAATTTCCCGGGTGAAACCTAACCAACTTCATACCTATTGCCATTGACCAATGAGGATTCAGTCTTACGCGTTTTCGAGATATTTCGACTCTAACGATGTTCATTTATGTGTATGTACTTTCTTAAATAGGATAATATCAGTTTTTTAAAATTGTATCATCATTTTATTTTCGTTAGTCTGAAATGAGCCAATTTCCAAAAAAACGTCAGAACGGCCGTTGGTGGCGCTGATCCATGTTAAGGGATAGGGGAGTAACAAACCATTTCGTAGTTTGTTACAACCAGAAACTCCGTACAAACCCGATTTGAAAAATGGCTAATATTTATCAAAATTATTAAATCGTATGCAAATATTATATAAATGCTACATGATATTAAAATTGAATATAATTGAAATAATTAGTGAATTTTTTTAATTGAAATTCAGTGAAATTTAATCTAATAATACCAAATTAAATTTAACATAATGACCCACTTGAGTAGTGGTCAAGTACACGTTTTAATCCCAATCAATATTTGTTCAGCGTAATTGTACAAATAACACATAATTATGCACTTGATGAGCGTTTATCGATTCAATTCAATTCGGAACGATCGGATGAGAAAAAAAAAGAGAAACAGATAGTTTGTGGAGAATTTTGGAGAGAACATTTCAAGAGTCAGTAATTGGTATATATGAATCAAAGTTGGGCATGTATGTTGTACATAAGGGATTGTGAATGAGAGAATGGAGAAGAGTCTGTTGAAGAAGAACCGATGATATACAATTCAGATCGATTTTTCAGAATTTGTTCTATTTTTTTTTTAGAAATCAAGTATTGTTGTTAATTACTTCAGTAATCACTGGTTCACTGAAAAAATGTCAAGAGATTATTTTCATACAAAATTTTGTGGATTAATTTAAATAACCAAATCGGTAAATGAGTGAAGAAAGTTTTTAATTCAATTAAAGAAAATGGGTTGAGGAATAATGTTTGACTATTCTCTTTATTTTATTCAATTATGGTATGAGGAAAAAACGTCTGTACTCAATCAACTGCTCCAGCAGACTAATCATTGGTCCCAAAGACCAAAATAATATCAACATCTCACGACAGAGAACTCACATTTTTTTCCTCTCTGACTTCATTGTTTGTGTTTATATTAGCCGTCTGGCATTCTATACGTCAATTTGTTTTTGAACTTGATAATCTCATCAAGATCAATTCTTCGAAATAAACCTATATAATCCAACCTAATCTTTATTCGATACGATCTCTCATTACCAATTCCCCTGAGGAAGTGACCAAATGATAACCTGAGACCTCTGGTGACGTACACTCAATAGACCCCACTCATCGAACTTTATTTAGAATGAAAAAGATATCATAAACATGATGCCTCACACTACTCGGAATTTTCGTCCATATTGAAGTATAAATACAGTTTATGAAAACGAGAGAATATGTTGCATTTAAATTTATATTAAATACCCCGTTATCAATAATCAGTTAATTAATTTCGTAAATACCCAAATTGTTTCTCTCTATACACGAATATACCCCACGTACTTGATATCGGACTATGCAACATACTCTCAATCCCTTGTTCCACCGTTTCTACCACATGCTATATACACCTCTCTATTGCTATGCCCGCATAGTCTCCAATGCCTAGTACACATTCCCTTGTATTTGCTGAAAGTACCCTGAAGGTGAAATGTGAATTTCTCCAACCCCTTTTCATCTTTTTTCCATCTCAGTCTTTCACATTTTCTACTCTCACTGTACGATTTTTCTCTTTTCTTTTCGTCTTTTACAACCTCGACTATTCTCTCTCACACACACAAATACACAATCTACACATATACAGACTTGGTACAATTTCTCGAGGTTGGCTATTTTCAATGTATATATAATTCCCCCCTCATTTTTTCTTATTTCTCGACAAATATGAAAATTCATTATTTTGCAGGTGAAATTTTATTATGTACATTGAACTTCATGAGAGAATATTTCAATTTGGTTAATGGAAACTGGTCTCATCTGGTCCCAATGTTACATCAAAAGTTACCTTGCTACTTACTCGAATATTCGAGTATGGGGCAAACAATTTGGTCTGCCTCTTCCCTTTTTTTTTTTTTTTTCTGTGAATGACTGTATTGGAAATGGGGCAGATGAATAAATGTAAACGCAGAAGATCAAAAGACCCCCCTCTAAATCGAAGCTAGGAATATTTCACTTTATTTGAAGAGAAAAAAAACATTCAAAAACATTGTTTCTCATATTTTTTATAATTTTTTTCTTACCACAGATCTTTGGATGACTCTGGGGGATGAACAGTGAGAAATAGCGGTAAAGTGTCAGGGACTTTTTTTTGTAGAGAATCGCATGCTCTACAATTTTCAATTCCACCTTCTACCCCGTTATCTTGTGTAGTTTTCGAATTGAACCGAAAAAACGCGTTTTTGGGGGGTAGTTTTTTTATTTTTTTCTGCAAGTTTCAAGAGGGGTGGAACTTTCAAATTCCTCAAAGACTTTCACACACCCAAAACACAAATTTTGAAGACTCCCCATTCACTGGACTATTCTCCGTCCAGCAAAAAAAAAAAAGTTAAATTGAGATATTGAATTTCTTAAATTGAGAACTTCGAAAATGCTCAATTTGAGTGTTTGAAAAGCTCAATTTGAGATTGCTATAAAGCTTCAACTGAACGTTTAGAAAGTATCAATTTGAGTTTTTCAAAAGTCTGAAATTGAGATTTTCGAAAAGCTCAATTTAAGTTTTATGAAAAGTTTAATTTAAGCTTTTCGAAAAGTTTGATTTGAGATTTTTTAATCTTTATTTAACAATCGCAAGTTCAATTTGAAGGTACCGAGAAGCTCAAATTGAGCTTTCCAATCTATTTAAATGAGATTTTTGAAAAGCTCAATTTAAACTTTTCCTAAAATTTCAAACTGAGATCGAAAAGCTCAAATTAAGATTTTTTTTTGAGTGTATAAATCATTTGTATATATTTATATTAGCCTCTCCAGCACTCTATGTCGATACATTTTTGAATCCATAATCTTTTTTAATGAAACTCATTGATGAATAATCACATTATAACTAACAAGTGTTTGTCATTCTGCGGATTATTTAATATGAAATGTCGGTTGCCCATACATTTAATTAAACCACTATGGAGATGTAAGTAATGGAATTCTCATGTGGAACTGTTCCACCAGTTGTCTAGGGTATGACCACTGAATGTATAGACTCTACCGCAGACAAATCTGGTCGAGTAGGAATATTGTACTGCCGCAAGCATTCCCGAGGCTAGTTATGAGTGAATAGCAACAGTCTCAGTACTTCATCGAGTGCTCAATATTCTCGGTTCGATAAAAAAATTGTGATAAAATACATTTCATGGATTTATGAGGAAGAAAAAAACAGATGGAAGATATCTTCTTCAAGTATCTCTTCTTGCTAGCTATTCCCACCGGGATTCAATATTTCAAGGAGTAAAGAAAGTGAAGTCGATCTCTCCCAATTTTCATTGCTGTAGATCTTCATTGAATTCCGCTGGGGAATGGCCTTGTGAGACAACGCTGTGCTCTCATTGATCAATATTTATCTTCTAACTGAGATACATTCTTCCCCTTTTTTCGTTATTTATCTCCATCAGTTTCTACAGATACTCACGCCTATCCCCTTCCTCACTTTTTTTTTATTACAATGGATATATTTCGATGACGATTGATTTTAAGAGAAAATGTCAAGAATTTTTCACAGCTATACACCCAAAAAAAAAATCTTAATTTGAGCTTTTTGATCACAATTTGAGATTCTCGAAAAGCTTAAATTGACCTTTTCAAAAATCTTATTTAAAGACATTGAAAAGCTCAATTTAAGCTTTCAGTGCTCAATTTCAGTTACATTGAGACTTTTGAAAAGCCCAATTCAAACTTTATGAAAATCTTAAATTGAGACTTTCGAAAAGCTTAATTTAAGCTTTTCGGTATCTTCAAATTGAACCTTCAATTGTTAAATTAAGATGAAAAAATCTCAAATTAAACTTTTCGAAAAGCTTAAATGAAACTTTTCATAAAGCTTAAATTGAGCTTTTCGAGAATGTCAATTTGAGACTTTTGAAAAGCTCAATTTAAGCTTCACGAAAATCTCAAATCGAGACTTTCGAAACGTTCAATTAAAGCTTTATAAAAATCTTGAATTGAGCTTTCCAAACGTTAAAATTGAGCTTTTTCGAAGTTCTCAATCTAAGAATTTGAAAATCTCAATTTAACTTTTTTTTTTTTTTTTTTGGGCGTAGAAAACATCTCTTGACATTCTCTTTCAGAATCACTTATTTCCGTGATAAATACATAATGAAAAAATAATAATAATTGAATACTTCTTACTCTATCCTCTGTATAAAAGTAATTACAAGTCCTTCATAGATGTCGTGATAGCAAGTAGATTGGTAAAAAGGGACAAATGAGTAATCACCATTGTGTTATCTCATGATATAACCTTAGACAGTGTACGAGACTACAAATGCTATTATCGCACGTTTCCACTCTCATTTTATACCCGCTCACCGTCCCCATTATAACACCTACTCTTAATCTTTTTCGTTCTTATTCAGTATACGAGAGCCATAACTTATAAATACAGTTATACGCTCAAGAACTTGTATCATATGAAAATAAGGGGTGCATACGGTCGATAATACCCAACTGCACGCACTACTCATGCGACCCTTGTGGCACATATAATTCTTCATGAGGAAAGAGAAAATTACCCAGCATTTCATCCGGGGGTAAATGAAGGATCTACGAGGGTTTATTCATTGAGAGCACCAGTGTACCATTAGCTTTCAGGGAAAATGAGAGACTCTCAGAAAATGGTATTCAAATAGAAAGATATGACTCTCAATTAATTACCATTGGTAATTGCAAGCAATTTGCTTAGTTTCAGCTGATTCAACTGAATTTTCTTTCTATTCTTCATTCACTTGTATACTTTACAAATATACACCTAAAAATAAAAGTGAAATTGAGATTTTCAAATTCTTAAGTTGAGAACTTTGAAAAAGCTCAATTTAAGCGTTTGAAAAGCTTAATTCAAGATTTTCTTAAACCTTAAATTGAGCTTTTCAACTGTCTCAAATTGACATTTTCGAAAAGCTCAATTTAAGCTTTATGACAAGTTTAATTTAATCTTTTCAAAAAGTCTAATTTGAGATTTTTGAATCTTAAATTAATAATTGAAGGTTCAATTTGAAGATGCCGAAAAGCTTAAATTGAGCTTTTGAATGTCTTTAAATAATTTTTTTTGAAAAGCTCAATTTAAGCTCTTCGAAAATCTCAAATTGAGATCGAAAAGCTCAAATTAAAATTTTTCTTGGTTGTACCCATTGCTGGGGTTATGGTACATTAATCATGATACAATGAAATACACCAACTGTCGTCATCAAATTGAGCTGCTGACATCCCAAAAGACTTGGAATTCACATCAGCTACATTTTAATTCTAGAAAGGATCCTACTATCATCATAGTGCTTGTAATTATGAATAAGAATTTTTTAATTTCCTCCTTCGGTTTTTCAATCTCGTGCTGGAAAGCATGATAACTATAAGGAGGAAGTCCTGAGTGAATACTTTTCTGCTGTTACCTATACAATGGAATTTTGGAAATCCTTCACTAGATAGCATACTTAGTCCCTTAACAGGCTCTCCTTGAGCATGACAATAAGGTCCTTCAACCGCACTCTTATCTCCTTCGTTATTCCTTTTTGTCAGACAAGTTGAAATTTATAATCCGAATATAGTCTCAAAAATTTTAAAATAGGAACATCTCATCAACAACTACAATATGTCAATTCTTTTTATGATAAAGTGATATTTCTGAACGTCAAATATTTATTTTCTCTTCTCCTTTGTCTTCTCAATTCTCATTTTAGATGAAATATAATACAATACATCGACATCTATTGAAATAAAATGCATTGTTAAAGGAAAAGGATTCCTATTCTCTTCAAGGGTTTCATATTGTAGCTTTTCAATATCACTATGACATTTAAATAAATCGATATTCCAATGTGCTTTCAAACGTAAAAAAACTCTTCTGCTGAGTCGTATTCTCAATGAAGAGAATGAAATATCGGAGGAAAATGTCTCATTATATTCACGCTGTCGATAATTTATTCCAGATGAGGTCATTAATGGAAGCTATCCGATACAGAAAATATTCATCTTTTTCTTTTGAATGTACAGGGGGGGGGGGGGGAATATTCTTGGAGTGATGCATCTGCTCTGATAAAACATTTATAAAAAGATGCTCCATGTGGTTGTGCCCTTATATAGCTCATGGAAACTATAGCATTGTCAATGGATCGATGGCAAATGCAATGTGTATTGAGGATAGACAACCAAATCGTACAGAGCATGTATGAGCATGAGAATCGATTATGCTGCTCTGTTTGATAGTGTTTGATGCTCTTGTAGGATTCAACGCTATTGATGATGTAGCAAAAAAAAATCTTAATTTGAGCTTTTCAGTGCTCAATTTGAGATTTTCAAAAATCTCACATTGAGACTTTTGGAAAGCCCAATTTTAACTTTATGAAAATCTCAAATCGAGACTTTCGAAACGTTCAATTGAAGCTTTATGAAAAATCTTCAATTGAGCTTTTCAAACGCTCAAATTGAGCTTTCTCGAAGTTCTCAATTTAAGAATTTGAAAATTTCAATTCAACTTTTTTTTGGGTGTGTGTAGTTGATTATTAGAACTATGGATTTTGTGAAAAAGCTGAGATTACGCCTTCAGATAATATGAAGAATTTTCATTCAGAATGGAGGTTCAGGTCTTTTGCATTATGGATACTCAGTCGAGTTGATTGTGAACGATTTTTTGAAGAAAGGAGGCTTATCCGCTGAGCTGGCTAAAGTAATTCTTTAATCATTGAAATCATCCCTCTTCCTCTTGTGCACTTTCCTGTCTCTGTAATTCAATTTCTGACTTTGTGGACTATACACGGGATTGAATTAGTGTTTCGTTAAAAGTTGCTGGACATCAATTTATTCAATTGTCATCATCATTCATTCATCAATAGGTGATTCAATAACTTGGAAAGGAGGATACTAAAATAACTTTATCAATCAATATCTGCAAAGTATTGACAAGAAAACTGATAAAATTGTCATCATCTGGTAAGTTTGATTAGAAGAATCCAATAAGTTCAGCATTTACATCAGCAAGATCTTACTGCTTCTACGGTTTTGTAAATCAACAGTTTCAAGCAGTTTCTCCTTGAAATCCCACTGGGTACTCCTAGATGGAATTCCAAGTTTCTACAGTTTATGAGTACTCCAAGTGTAGCAGAACTAACGAAAGTGTTCATGTCACTTGAAATCCATCGGGACTCAAAGGATTTGTTCACGGAAGAGTAATAAATCCAGCACGGATATGAAGCCCAGAAGTATCACCTCAACCGCAGTCACCTTCCCCTCTGTATCTGCTCTATCGATCAGCCTCCACTGGGTTCTTCCTGGCCAAATAGGTGTACCAAAGATACATGGAGTCGTCCCTCTACACAGTTTCCGTTTTGCCTATACCCAAACGTGCATCACCAATATTTGATTAATTTGCGGACGCCTCGAGCATTCGAATGTGTACATTCCCTCTACAATTGGTGAATTCACTGAGAGCTGACATTTTGATCCAAACGTCACGTTAATTGAACATCAATGCTGCAAATGTAAAATCATGAATTCATTGATATTTGTATTATGTCAATCTTTCTGTAAAATATTCAATTCCAGATGAAAATGATGGATCATTGGTTGAGTGGGCAATTCTAAAATAGCTGATATCTGCACCTTCTGTCAATGGTCCTGGCTTTATGTCTCAGAGTAGTAAACCAAACTACTAATCCCAAACAGCTATATCCATCGAATGGTGGTATCATCCATGAATATGCATGTTACGGTGTGTTACGTAATCAACCTCAACCCCTGCATCCCTTACATGCCACCGTAAATCGCGACTCTCTCTCGATTTCCTCTTTCTCTCACTCACTCCTAGTTTCAAACCACGTACGCCAATAACATTATGCAACTGCTCACAGTTATGTTATATATATCAGGTGTGAAAGGTTCTGCAATTTCATTGTCATTTTATTGTACTAGCTAAAATTTTGGCTGGTGGACAAAATTTAGCATCGGGGTCAAGCATATCCGTCCGGTAGTAGTGAAAACTTTGTCGACCCCATTTTCTGCATTGTCCTTAATGCTTCGGGCAATTAGGAAGGCTAGATAGTATAGGGGAGAGGTTGTGTAAAAGGACAAGCAGTCTTGATAAGTCGACAACGAAAGTGCTGAAGAGAATGAAGACGTGAAAAGTGCTTTCTCACTGTACCACGACGGCTTTCCTTCCTCTGCACACTTTGGTTATTGCCTCAGTCTCACTTTGTTTCCTGAGAAATTACCTCTTTTCTTATACCAAAAATCTTAGAATGGCTTTCACAAGGAACAATGGTACTCTGCAATTCTCAACATATGGCATCACATCTTATTCCATCATATTTCAGTTGAATTACAATAACAATTGAAATATCTTCTAGATAATTTATCATACATTTTTTTGAATTCACCGCGTTACCTCGAACGGAAGTGATTCATTTCGAATAGCAGAATAAATTCAATGTCCGTGTGCGTTCCGGACGAACAACTGCGACAGCACTCCATAACTGCGGACAGTCCCGGAATATATTCTATAGAAAGGATTGACTCAACCAGAACGACTTTTCTGGATTCATCGGTTGGGTCGTACATTATTTTCATCTGAAAAAAAAATATCGTAATAAATTGTAAATGCTACCCCAATTTTGCAAAAAAATTGTACCTGCATATATACATGACTGGATGAATGATAATGAACTTACTCGATCACTGGAAAACCGGCAATTCAGTGAATTTTAAAGAAGAAATGACCCGTACGTGTGAAGCTCAAATTCACTTAATTAATTTTCCAAACTCACCGGTTCGGAAGCACTTCTCACTCCCTGTGGACATTGTCTTCTTTCGTTGAACCAATCACCTTTTCACATATAACTCGGCCTCTCTCCATCCATCATGTGAAGGTGCTCAGTACATAAAGAGGATTGGACGCGACCATGCGAACAGTTTTTAGATTGAGTCCCAACGGTATACGGACAAGAGCCTCCAGCAACATGAGCTGTATTCTCTCGGTTCGGCGATCCTTCCTTATATTTTACTGATGGACTTTAGCTATTGTATTCCCCAACACGAATTATATATTTAGGAAGTTGATGGCTATTGTCTGCGATACAACATCCGGATCGCATTATGAAGAGTAGCCAATATTCATCAAGACAATTCCATTTTCTACATGACCCATGCATATTTCAATGTATAGTCCATGTATTCATCTTGGAGTACTCCTAACATATCACCAAACTACTCTACACGTCAGCTAGATATCAGTTTTCCAAAGTTTGCGATTTAACCTCAACAAAGGGCTGTAGCTAGATCTTCGTAATATCTGGGGGTTTCTCATCCGTTAGGGGAGATTGCGGTGAAATTTGAATATAGTTTTCATGAAATATTTCTGAGTCAATTTGATAACTGTATCGAAAGATGAAGGTTTTTTTTTACCAATTTCCGTGATATTGATGAGCTTTCAGCTTTCGACAGAACACAAAAAATCTTAATTTAAGCTTTTTGATCTCAAATCGAGCTTTTCAAAAAGCTCATATGACGACATTGAAAAGCTCAGTTCCAGCTTTTCAGTGTTCAATTGGAGATTTTTGAAAATCTCACATTGAGACTTTTGAAAAGCTCAATTTAAACTTTATGAAAATTTGAAATTGAGACTTTCGAAAAACTCAATTCAAACTTTTCGGTATCTGCAAATTTGAACCTTCAATTGTTAAATTAAGATTCAAAAAATCTTCAATTCAAATTCAAAATTCCCAAATTAAACTTTTTCAAAAGATTAACTTGAATTTTTCGAAGAGCTCAAATTGAGCTTTATGAAAATTTCAAATTGCGACTTTCGAAACGTTCAATTACAGCTTTATAAAAATCTTAAATTGAGCTTTTCAAACGCTCAAATTGAGCTTTTTCGAAGTTCTTAATTTAAGAATTCAAAATTTTCAATTTAACTTTTTTTTTTTGGGTGAATAAAACTGAAAAAAAAAAGTTGAGATCTTTGATTTCAAATTATACTTTCATATCGAAAAGTTAATTCAAGAATAATCTGCAATAAGAAGTTTATTATTATTCTTCACTCGAATAGGGCATGTAAAATCGTACAGACTTGAAAAAAGTTGAAAACTTCTCCAATTCATTCCTGAAATTTCATACCTACGAAACCAAGGAAACAGAGATGTTCCGTAATGGGGTTTTAAAATGCCTCAAAGGTATGCTCATTTTTCACGGCTTATGAAAAGAAATGTAGAAATGAGAGGAAATGGAAAGGATGGATGAAAAAAATTCCGAGTCTTTCTTTGGAATTACCGAAAAAATCTGACGCTTTGAGCTTGTCCAGAATGTCATCAGGGGAATTCTCGTGCGCTATGGATATCCAACTGGAGAACATACCCGGAAGTACTGAGAGTGAGACTACGTTATTTGTGCTTAACACTGGCTTTCAGGAATTGTGTCATAATATGCCTCAATTTCTCAGTTGTGAGTAGCACATACACCCAAAAAAAAAGTTAAATTGAGATTTTCAATTTCTCAAATTGAGAACTTCGAAAAGCTCAATTTGAGCGTTTGAAAAGCTCAATTTAAGATTTTTATAAAGCGTTAATTGAACGTTAATTGAACGTTTCGAAAGTCTCAATGTGAAATTTTCATGAAGCTTAAATTGAGCTTTTCAAAAGCCTCAAATTAAAGTTGTCAAAAAGCTCAATTTAAGCTTGTTAAAAATGTTAATTTAAGCTTTTCGAAAAGTTCAATTTGAGATTTTTGAATCTTCATTGGAGATTTTCGAAAGTCTCAAATTGAGCATTGAAAAGCTCAAATTGAGATGTTTTTTCTTTGGGTGTAATTTTGAGAATATCATCAAACATTTTCGGATCAAAGTTGATTCTCTAAATTTTTTAATACAGGTATTCTTCTATTCACAGGTTGGAATGGGTGATGATTATTCATACGACGACAGTCCTGTCCTGGGGTGGTATCTCCCCCCTCCCCTCCACCGGTCCCTCTCCCCTTTTGCTAAAAACAGGGGCTCCAGGATGAATTTGTGTGCACTACCCAGAGAGAAGGGTTTACCCGACATGTTTTATGCAAGCATTGATGTTGGTGCGGTGGTTTTCATGGTCTGTAGCGTCACAAGGGTTTAAAACAGCTGAATATTATCCATCATTTGTTCAAAACAAATTTCCTCACCAATCTACTTACACTATTTCTTGACAGTTTCAAAAGGGAAAAAGGTTTATCAGAAGTTGAAAGCTTTTTGTCCAGTCTTTCCAGAAGTTATATATATATACATAATTAGGAGAATAGTAATGTGGTGCCTGGATTTCACAGAATGATGGGATTAAGGTTTTTTTGGAGCAGGGTCAGAGTATTTCTTCAAGCTCAAGGATTGGACTTGAGCCAACCTCAACTGCTAAGAAGCCAGCTCTAAACCTCTTGAATTCTACCTTGGCACAATCCACCCCGTCTCAATACTTTTTCTCCCCTTCTTTTTTTGCCCCCATGCTCTCGTGTTAAAGACACGTGTTTCCGCTCGTAAGCCAAGATCCGCACTCAAATGAATCCACTTTTTTTGTCACCTTTCTTGGGGAAAAAAATTAAACATAATATACTACGGAAATTGAGCCAATCAATCAGTTCTCTCGGCTATCCTAAGTTTATTGGTCTCTTTGGTATCCATAGAATAGTATGATTTTGAATTCGCACACTGGTGTCTATGAATAGTCATGCGCCTGCGGTATATCATAGCTGTGATAGATGATTTGTAGGGGATAACGATGTTAACGGAAACCCGTCATCATTTTCAATTCATCGAAATCAATACCTCTGGTCATTGATCATATATCATTGCAGATGTCAGGATTTATTTTATGGGAAGAACTGACAGGTTTATCATTGGATAAAATCAATTTTCAATACAGTTTAGAAGATCTTCTTGATAAAGCATTTTCAATGTCTTAAAATGAGATTTTTGAAAAGTTTGAATTAATCTAGTATCCTTACCCGGAGCAAACATGATCAAAGTCTCACGTACTGTTCTCAATTCCTTGTGTAACCAATTTCAAGTATCAACTTGACCCAGAACTTGTATGTATCCACATCGTCCCTCCCATGAATTTGAATAGGTTCATGTTTATGTCATGCACACAAAACGGTCAGTCAATATATTTCTCATTTTTATGGAGAGCATTTGAGATCCTTTGTACACTCCATCAGGATTGACTTGGATCCAATTCTTAAATTTTCATTTCATCATGAGTGAATGGTTTTCCAGTGACTGATCACATCTTAACCCCAGTGATGTACAAGTAGAGTTTAGATTATCAGAAAATCCCTCTGGGTTTTCATTCTGACACCCGTTCCATAAAGAACATCCAACAAAGTTTGCTTCAGTTGTCGAAGTTGGTGGAATGTCGAATAATCTGCTTGGCGAGTTTCTCTGAACAGTGTGCAAATAATATGAGAAATTTTGGAATCAGTGCAGTAGAATGGATTCACAGTATAACTTTAAATAATGTCCCTTGTGACAATTGGCTCTCTGAAAATAAATATCATCCTCTGCCCCCTGTTCGCATCACAGAATGAGAAATGTATTACGAATGCGAATTGCTGGGATGCTTTCCGGTAACCCCTCTCCGGTAACCCCTTGGAAGTTTATAACTTATAGGAAGGACTTGAGCAACGAGAATAATAAGAAAGGGGAAGGCGTAGCCCGTGGGGTATGAACAACTCGAGGGAAGAAAAAGTATTATGCGCATTTAATCGCTCGTATGAGCATTCTTTTATACTTTTTCACTTTTATTCTCTATTTGTCTTTTTCCCCATTTGATACAATGTTTTTCTTTCAATTGCTCAGAAATAAAACATTTCAACTTGAACGATCAATGTTGACTGAAGTTTCATTTACTTTTATTTTGAGAAAAATATAAAGCAAAAGCTTTTTTTTACCCTAAATGGTCTGTTAATAACCCTCATTCTTTCTCTTTCTGTTCCAGGTAAGCACCCTAAAAGCAAGTAAACATTATTTTCACTTAGCAAAAGAAAAAACGTCTACCAACTCACAATAGAGAAAAGCTTATTTCGTTACGCTTGGGAATTATGTGATTTTTCACACAACTAAGCCGTCATCGGGGAGTAATCGGTACCAATTTAAAAGGCTACAAAATGGTAACAAAGAGGAGAATAAAGTTGATGTTTCTTTTCATTCTATTTGTCCTCGAGCATCAGTATTTCTTTGTCTAGAGAAGTGTAATCACAACGCAGCAGCCCAAACTCTGTAAGCACTTGATAGCTTCCAACTTTGTTCCTTCTGAAAGGACGTTAAATATATAACAAAGGATGGATTCCAGATCTTGACTTTTCTCGGATTCAACCCACGAATTGCACTTTCCCCAGATGTCAATGCGAATGTCAGTGGGGATATATATGAGAAGGGAGGTAGGGAAGCTAATGTGAAGAGGGTGAGACACATGACTGAACGATTCTGTTCTTCCGTCGCTGAAAACACGTCGATTTTAGAAGATTGCTATTGATTCTCCATTTTTCATAGAATTCAGTGATAAAAATAGGTCAATGAACTACTCCTTCAATAATTATATATTTCTCCTGCTTTTGACTTATCTCTCTCTCAGGACTCGTTAATTCTCCATTTTCCACTTGCACCCATATGTCATAATTCGACCAGAGCCTCTCGATACTTAACGCGCTCTCCACAATTTCGTTGCTTCATACTCTCATTTTCGAGATTTATGACTCCCGATGGAATTGCCAGTTTCAGTGTTCGCAGTTCCATTGCGGTTTGACGTTCCAAAACTGTCCTTTTCACACCAACTTAAACTCTTCCCGATAACGACACAATCAATTCTTCATCCGATCCAATAACTGTTGTTGCAGTATGTGTTTAATATTGAATTTATTATTTCTGAAATTTCAATTTCATATACTCGAGCCAATGCAAATACCAAACATCATGCATTCAATCCGATTCCGTAATTGGGTCAATTGATATGAATATGAGAGTACTGCATGTTTGAAATACGTAAATGCATTGCATTTAGGCTGAATATCTGATGATTTCAGAATCAATACAAAGCTTGATTTTAACATTTTTCGGAATGAATTTGAATGACGACACTTTGAGAGAGCATTACAAGAGCAATTGATGTCGAGTATTCTGAGAAATTCTAATCGTTTCTGAAAGCTCTTCACTGTTCACTGGTGCTATTCTCAGTACAACTTGACATTAGACACGTATTGTTGTGACAATCTACTGCATCTGACGATGAACCATTGCTCAGGCTCACACACTCATATTACACTTTAGTGTCCTTCTGACTGTGTTATATCCTCCTCAGATTGCATGGAACACACCTTGACTGGTGCTGAATTTCCTGGAGAGGAGTGAAACCATTATTCCTAATGTTCCATGCAGGGTTGCACTAGTGACATGTTTGTATATATAATTCATGATGTATTGTCAACGGCAGTTCATTGGCATGAACAATGACTAAGTTTTTGTAAGGAATGGATCTTTTGGAATGAGTGATAATTTATCTACAATCATAATCTGCTTGTGCTTCATGGAATACCATAAGGAATGAAGCGAAAATTGGGTTTCCTCACTGAGATTCCATGGTTAGGAGTGTAGTGGGAATCAATAAATACCTCTCATATGGGGTGCTTTGTTACACATTCACGCACCAATTGAACTTCAGGAAGGGTGAAATCTGTCTTATCCTGTATTCAAATTGATTTTGTTGAGTTATTGAGATCTTGATTGAAGATTTTTCGAAAAACTTTTGGAAACCGTACATTCACTTTTTCAAATATTAATTCAACATTTTTCAAAAAGTTATTTCATGTGATATTTTTGGAAAATTTAATTTGATACATTCGAAACGCTCAATCAGATTTTTTCATTTGGGAGACAATTTTTTTTTCTGGAGAATCATCTAGACTCTCGTTATAGTCGAACGTATGGGAGAATGAGGGAAGTGAATTCCGAGAATTTGACTGTATTTCTCTACCCCCAATCTGACTCTAATTCCTGAGAATCTCAAGAAGATAAGAAACAAAATGTGAATCATATGAATGCCGAGAGAAAAAAAAAATACGGCAATATTTACATCGTAGAGAGCGAATGTAAGAGAGAGTCGAAAAAATCGATAAGAGGGTAAAATGGACTGTCCCGAAAATAGGGAACTTGCGTGAATTTTTATTAATTTTTTTAATTTCAATATCATGACCCCAATTAATAATGTTTCATTTAAAAACGTTCCAAAAATTGTTCAGTAATTATTAATTAATTTTTAAAATTTCCATATTTCAAATGCTCATGACGTCACAAGGTCTCTTGGACGCTAAACCAATCACAGGACGTATCCAAGTCAACCTAACTCAATTTGTGGGCGTGTCTCAGCCAATAAAGGACTACAACTCCCCACCCTCGGACACTCGGCCAATGGGAAGCTACCCAAGGGACCACGTGACGTCATGACCTCAAAATTGGTCTCAGAAACGACTGATTTGGCTATTCAAGAGAAACTGAGCTCCATGCAAGTTCCCTATTATATCGTCCTCTTCCCAAATGATTATTTAGCCCATTCCATATTAATATTAATCATTTCGTGTTCATGCTCTACATGATATCCCGCCTGAATTATCCACGATTCGCGTAGACGGCATTCTATGATGAGATTGAATTTGATCCCCCAGCCAGTAAACTCAAAGTGGATATTCGAAAAATTCTAAATATTCCATTAAATATGTAGTAGAGAGCATAGAAGGTCATATTACAAAAAGCGAAGCGAGCGTGAAATTGGGTCAACTCTGACAGAGCAACTGCCTGGAAATCTCTACACCCCTTTATCCGAAGGTAGTTCACTTTACTTCTCGATTCCCGAAACCCCCGGAGCGCGATTCACAGTCTGTAGCCCATCTTCCCCTCTGTTTCCACTCCACCCCCCTGTGACCCTACTCCACAACCAATCGGTCATTCTATAGGGTGCAGCGCTCCAACATTTGATGCGATTCACGTACTTTTTTTTTATCGTTCTACTAACGATTTTTATTTGTACGATTTAAAAGTTCTTTCAACTGGAAATTGCTGTTCCATTATCATTTTTCACCGTTTGAATTACATTCCTCATGGAAATGGAAAATCGAATAACTTGATTTTCTAAAATGGAGTTGTCATAACGTGAGAGGGACCCTCACTGACATTTCCTGTCAATACAATCCATCTACCGGAAATACCGGACACTCACCACAGGGTCATGATGACACCTACATTATCTTTCACGGGACATGTCAATAATTCAATATAATTTCATCAACATGTTGTCATTAAAATTTTCCCCTGACTCATTCTATTACGAAACATGTTATGCATATGCCGATGAACAAAAATATGAATGATGTTGAGAAAATGTTGATCGGAAAAAAGTGAAAATGCTGTCAACGGAAATGAGAAAGTATTTCCTAAACATAAAACACATGTACATACATGTATACATGTGGTGACCTCGAGTGTGACGCGATTGTATCAGAGTTTTATGAAACAAATATCCATGCATTTCAAGTCGCTCATTTAAATTCAATCGAATAGTATTGATTTCGTCGACATATGTATTCCATTTTCCCGGAAGCCCAAAAAATATGAAATTATTATTTTTCTCGAAAACTAAAAATTTCTTTCGCAACAACATTTCCGGCGGAAAACAAATACTCTCCCACCTCCGAAGAAGTGAACTTCTATTCCTCCCTATTTCGTACATCTCCAGCTCTTGAATTTTCTCTCACTGCACTCTCGCATTTTCGTCCATCGCATATTTTCTCGTTTTCCTATTCATATCCAAACGGAGATGAACACCAAGAGAGAGAGAGAGAGAGAGAGAGAGAGAGAGAGAGAGAGAGAGAGGTCAAATATACATTGGGCACTTCGTACTCGAATGAGCACTGTAAACAACAGAGAGAGCATGGAGGGAGATTTATTGAATTATGAGATGATTCATAGGAATTTTATTTCAAGAGCCAAGAGAGAAGTGCTCTGTAAAAAATGGGAAAATTATTCAATTGAATAACCCTATTCATGCCCAAAAGTTACGGCAAGAAATTCATTGATTCTCATGTCGATATTTTTTCTTCAACTTTTTTTTTCCATTTTTTAAAAATTAATTTTCGAGTCTAGATTCTCGAAATTTTGAATTGAATCAAGATTATCGATAAAGCTCAATTTAAGTTCTTGAAAGCTGGAAAGCAAAATTTTCCAGAGCTTACACAAAAAAAATTCTCGATTGGGACTTTTCGATCTCATTTTGGAGAGATTGAAAAGCTTGATTTGAGCATTTCAAAAGTTTCATTTTATGAAATTGAAAAGCTTAATTTGAGCTTATTGAAATGAGACTTTTGAAAAGCTCAAATCAGGCTTTTTAATTCCTTTCAAAATGAGATCGATTAGCTGGAATCATTTTTCGGGGAGTTTTCGAAAAGCTTAAATTAAGCTCTTTGCGAGTCTCAATTTGGAATGTTCATGAAGCTTAAATTAAGCTTCAACAAAATCTCAAATTAAAACTCGTAAAAAGCTCAATTGACGCTTTTATGAGGCTCAATTTGAGTAGTCGAAAAGCTCAGTCTATGTGCTTAAAAAGCTCAACTGAAGCTTTCGAAAGCTGAATTAAAGCTCAATTGAAGCTTTTGAGGGGTCAAGCCTTTCAAAAATCCATTTAAAGCTTTCCCGAAGCCTCAAGTTGAGCTTTTATGAGCACCCCAATTTGAAATCTTGAGCATTTCAATCTGAGAATTAGATCTTGATTCAATTTTTTTTTTCCGAGTGTTAATTTGAGCTCTTTAGAAACCCCATTTTGTTGACATTGAAAAAGCTTCATCCGACGTTTTCAATTCTCTCAAACTGACCTTTCCAATGTTTTCAAAATAAGATTTCTCAAAAAGCACAAATTAACTGATAAAGTCATGTAAAATTAAAATAGCGAAAAACTCAAATAAATATTTATTAATTTTCGTTAAATGGAGAATGTATCAGTCATATAATAAATTGAAATCGCGCATCCAGTATTACTCTTTAACGAATAATTTTTTACCGTTGAAAGTTACACACGTCACTTCCACACGTATTTGTATAGAACTAAATAAACCCCCAACTTTGTGTTCACTTTTCCACACACCGTATGTTTTTTTTTTGTCCCCCTGACAGCTGTCCTATAATGTCTGAATGTACGCGTTTACCAGAGAACTGAGGATTTATCGAGCCCGAGGTAAATGTATTTGTATCGAAGAGGCAACAAATGACCGTGTAAATGCTTTTTGAATAATGACATGGAAAAATTTAATCGATCATTCTTCATTCAACCGCAGCATTTGAGGTATTTCAATAATCCTGAAAATCTGATAGATTTCACGTCAAGCGTAACATCGTCATTATAATTGAAAATCTAGCATCCCTACAAGTATCATATAACTAGAATGCGGTTGGTGTACAATCGAGAGGAGAGAGGTTACGTGTTCCACTTTGCTGTGAGGACCTTCGGTATTCCCGCAAGCGGAAGCTGTTCTCTCGAGTGTGAACGCGTCGTAAATGCCATCCCATCCGTATACGAGCGAGTCAGGACTATGTACAAGCGTTTCTAAACGCCCACATATACACACCTCTGCTAGTTTGTATCAAACACTTGACAGATTTAAGGGTGTATAGTCACGACCACATTTCGGAGAGTGAAATCCCATTTTTTTTTTTAAATTAAAGATCATATCAATGTGAACATTCTGAAAGAAATTCGGGTTTAATTGACCATTTAGTATGCCCAATAGAGATGAATTTAAAAATATTTTCATCAATAATGAGAACATCCTGCAGTCAAATTAATGATAATTAATACTGGGACTCCATTTTTGTTATTCATATTTTCTTCTGCGCATGTACTCAAAGTGGATAGACCATAATGGATGTATTCATTTTTTCTCGTTTATCTCTCTCTCTCTTTCTCTCGTGTTGACACTTTTACGTGTTAATGTTTTATCATGTCAGTTATGACCACCTCAACATAGGGTTTCCCTATCGGTGATAGAGCTCTTTCAACGTAGCCAATGACCCGCGAATAAAATTCTTGTTCCTCAGTAACAACTCCAGGAATATCGACCCCGCGCGTTCACCGACCTGTCGCTGAACACTCCAGACAGTTTTTAATTTTTAATTTTAGTTGTGTTATTTTGGTGCATCAATTAACTATGAATTTTTTAAATAAATGATTCGATATGAGTTATTAACAGTTTTTTTATTTTTATTTTAATGGGATTGTTTCAGCTCGCAGACTGAACGAATATATACGACATTATGAGTCTCTTTCGTACTCCACTGATGAGCTACATCGACATCACTTGAGGGCCAAGAGATCGGTAGCACGTGACAATGCAGTTAATTTAAAATTCCGGGCGCATGGAAAGGACTTTCATATACGACTCAAAAGGGACTTGAATACGTTTAGTAATAGTTTGGTTATTGAGGGTCCATCTGGAGAAGTTGAGGACCTTGATACATCACATGTTTATGAGGGTCACCTACTTGGTGAGTTGTTTAATTAAAATATTGCATCAAATTGGACTTTTTGCTATGCAATTGTACGTTTATCTCAGGAATGAGCGATTTTAGGAGGAAATGTTGAGAGACCATTTTTGTAGATGAGAAGATTTCCGAGAGAAAATATTTTTTCACTTTTTTTGATAGAATCAATCATTCTTGAGATAATAGAGAACTTGCATGAAGTTTTATTAATTTTTTTATTTCAAGATCATGACTCCAATTAATAATGTTTCATTCGAAAACGTTTCAAAAATTGTTCAGTAATTAGTGATTAATTTTTAAAATTTCCATATTTCAAATCGCTCGTGACGTCACAAGGTCTCTTGGAGGCTAAACCAATCACAGGATGTATCCAAGTCAACCTAACTCAATCTGTGCACGTGTCTCAGCCAATGAAGAACTACGAGTCCCCACCCTCGGACACTCGGCCAATAGGGAGCTACCCAAGAGACCACGTGACGTCATAACCTAAAAATTGGTCTCAGAAACGACTGATTTTCAATTAATCATCATAAATTATCCAGGACATATTTCACAATATTTTTTGCTGTTTGGCTATTTGTTTGTTATGGAGAATGTGTAGATGAGAAGTTTTGAAGAAACTGAGTTCCATGCAAGTTCCCTATTCGGTATTCAACGAGATGACTTCTCTCATTCTTTCCATTCTTTAAGAAGGACAAAAGAAATTTTTCGTAGTTGACCATTAAAATTTCAATACTTTGCATTTGAATGCTGCTTCGTAGTTAAAAACTAGGTTTGGAATGAAAATTAATTTTTCTTCTGGAGAATTTAGATTTTCACTGGAGAAATGCACATGAATTTACGTCTTACTTTTTTTTCTTCAATGGTCGAAAGTTTGAGAAAATAAGCGAACAGAATAAATTTCTCTTGTTGTCGGAGAATTGTTGATTTTTAATATGAAAATTAATTTTTCAGGTGAACCAAATAGTCATGTATTTGGTAGTATAAGTGATGGTGTGTTCCATGGTCAGATAATATCACCGCGCCATGGTGCATGGTTTGTGGAAAGGGCGCATTACTATTTTTCACCACAAGCTGTCAATGAATCCCATCACTCGGTTATTTACCATGAGAATGACGTCCTTGATCCATTTGCTGATGTACGACAGGGTATGTATCAACATTTTAATTATCTCGAGAATGAGTGATTTTGGGAGAAAATGTTAAAAAGTCTTTTTTGTAACTAAGAAAATTTCCAACAAAAAATGTCTTGTGACATTTTCTCCGGAAATCAATTCAATAAAAATAATTCCTAAATAGTCCTCCTCCTATTCCCCTCAATCATTAACAAAATCAGACAATCAAGTGACATTTCTTCAGACAACTGATTCAAAGACCAAAAAATAAAATTATTCAGTGGAATGACCCGTATACACATGACAATGGGTTTTTGTCTTCCACTTGGGTTGAGTTTCGCAACCCTTTGTCGTACCCACCAGTAATCGCCATCGACCCCAACCCTATAGTACACAGTCACTTGCATTATTTTCTACAAAATTTGCCGCACTCTCTCTACGAACCATCCATCCGGATGCCAAACTCATACGGAAAAATATATATTCTTAAAACTATATATTTTACAGAGGGGTTCCCTTATTTTTCCCCAACTTCTCCTCTCGACCTATTCTCCCTCCAACAACTCTTCCCACTCCTCATGCATCGTTCATCCTGGTTTTCGACATCATGCGCGTGGAAATGCGCAATGTCACACAAACGAAACGGTTGACAACTATAGGTTATGTTCTTTTTCCCCCACTATTACAATTCCTCCTACCCACTACCTCTACCTCCCCTCTCCAAAGCTGCCCAGAGCGACGGAGTGGGCCCGATTCCTTAGATGCTCTTTCCAATGAAATAGGGAACTTGCATGAATTTTTATTAATATTTTTAATTCAAGATCCTGACCCCAATTAACAATTTTTCATTCGAGAAAGTTTCAAAAATTGTTCAGTAATTAGTAATTAATTTTCAAAATTTCCATATTTCAAATCGCTCGTGACGTTACAAGGTCTCTGGGACGCTGAACCAATCACAGGACGTATTCAAGTTAACCTAACTCAATCTGTGGGCGTGTTTCAGCCAATGAAGGACTACAACTCCCCACCCTCGGACACTCGGCCAACGGGAAGCTACCCAAGTGACCTTGAGACGTCATAACTTGAAATTGACCTCAGAAACTACTGATTTTTAATTAATCATCATAAATTATCTAGGACATATTTCCCAATATTTTTTGCTATTTGGCTATTGATTTGTTATGAAAAATCTGCCGTTGTTGAGAAGTTTAAGAGGAACTAAGCTCCATGAAAGTTACCTATTCGCTCAAGGACACGTCCCGAGTAGAGAAAAGCAAGGGAACTGTATACATGAAATTGGCCCATATATTGTTCTTTTTCCATGACGAATAAACCACTGAATAATTGAAGAAGAACGATTCAGTAAATCATCGAGAGATGAAATTCAAATGAGATTGAAAAAATATTCAATAATCTCAAATGAAACTTCTGCCCAGTTGCCTCTTTCAATGAATAAAAAAAATGGCGGTGTACTTTTATCAATATAACCAAGAGAACAATGAAAGAGAATTCGCATGAATAAAAAGTTGAAAAAGTGGGTAGAGGAGAGCGGACACTCCAAAGAGCATAGATTTTCCGTCTGAGTTTTCGTCTTTATGGGTAGTTGTGTAAACAGTGGTGCTTAAATAAACATAGTCATATCGCGGTACAATATTTATCGTACCTCCGTGCCCGAACGGATCTTGCTGTATACAGTATACTGTTTATATACATTTTGTGTTTGTGTCCGTGGTTGTGACCTCTCTCTCTTTACCCCAGCGCGTTATGAATCTACAACATTAACGAGACGCTTTCTGCCGGGCGCATAAATTTCATGGAGTTTCACCTCCGTTGTACACGTTAGGTGCGACGAGGATTTCGGGTGTATTTTTTTAATAAAAATTTCTTTTTTTCATCTTCATCCCTTTTTCTTCATCAAAAATATTTACAACTCACTGAAGTACAATTTTTTTCATAATTTTATTTTTTTTAATTTCAGTATGATTTTCCCTCTTGCTGTAATCACGATTATCATCAACTTAATAATTTAATCAGACGTTGTGTGAGTCATTAAAATTTCCCTTTTATCATCGGACATTATGTATTTATCAGGTACATCTAGGGTTTAAACTGACTAATGAAGGAGCATAAAATCCATGAAATTCAACCTCAGGATTATGCGTCAAAACGAGGGAATATAACTTGATGAAAATGAATATGTGTATGGAAATACGCGGGTTTTACTCATTTTTAAAAAAAAAAAGAAATGTGAAAAGAAGAATGAAGCATTCAATTTAAAGGTATCGCTTCGAGCTATCAGTGAAAAATGTATTCTATGCATAAACGTATGAAAATTTTCGAGATTTCTTTTCTCCTCCAGATATCTTGAATTTATCAAATGTCCTGAGAAAGCTATAGCCAACGAAATTGCAAAATATGTTCATTCAAGATGCTCGAAATTTACATTGGGGGAGTTATACAAGACTTTTGTTCTACCACTCTGGACGGTGTATACGGTACCCGAGGGTATAGTGAAAATGTCGAGGAGAGTTTTGTTATTGCTAAAAGCAGAATATACACCGTGTGAAAAGGGCGATGCAAGCACTTTATGGATTCTGTTGACCATTTTGAAATTATATGCGTAATAGGGAACTTGGAGTTTCTCTTAAACTTTTCATCTACGCATTCTTCATAATAAATGAATAGCTAAATATGTCCTAGATAATTTATGATGATTAATTGAAAATCAGTCGTTTCTGAGACCAATTTTTAGGTTATGACGTCACGTGGTCTCTTGGGTAGCTCCCTATTGGCCGAGTGTTCGAGGGTGGGGAGTCGTAGTCCTTCATTGGCTTAGACACGCCCACAGATTGAGTTAGGTTGATGTGGATACATCCTGTGATTGGTTTAGCCTCCAAGAGACCTTGTGACGTCACGAGCGATTTTAAATATGGAAATTTTAAAAATTAATTACTAATTATTGAACAATTTTTAGAATGTTTTCGAATGAAAAAATGTTAATTGGAGTCATGATCTTGAAATAAAAAGATTAATAAAAATTCATGCGAGTTCTCTATTGATCATAAATTATCAAGATGTTCAAATTAAGATTAAATATTTATTCCATATTTTAACCTGGAAAATTCCCTATAAGCTGTTCAATTCCTGAAAATTTCGTATCAACATGAAAAACATCTTTCTCCTCAAATTCAATTTTCATAAATTGATATTTCCTATCAATTCACCATGGGAAGTTGAGAGATAAGAGAGGGTAACACGTACCTTCGGTATCGGTCCTCCCTGTTTACACGGAATGGCGTATGAATCTTGAGAGAAGACGTGCCTCTATGAGAAACAGTCATACACTTACCCGCCTTCTACGTCTATCTTGTCCTAGAATCAAGCATACCGGTATCAGGGTTGAATAACTACTGTATAATGGTCATGCTAGAGACACCCTCTTTTTAGTATCTTCAAATGTAATAATGAGCACTGCGACACAGATCAAGAACCATAATTTCTTGAAATCATTCGAATCATATCTCGAGTGTCATAACGAAAGATATTTCCGAATCTAATGAAGATAGGAAAATTTTTATGAGAACCATTTTTGTAGAAAAAAAATGAAAGCTAAAAGAAAGGTCCTCTTCAAAATTCCGCCATCTCCATCAGATTCAGTGATATCCATCAAAAATTGAAATTGACTCATCTCCTTTCATCAATTCACGACTAATATAACGAGGTTCCAAGATTCTGAGAGGTATCCAAGGAAATAATATAAATTATCATCATCTCCAGGTGGTGCCAGTGGTTGTGGCATAACAGAAAAGGTGGCAGAGTGGATGGACAGGGTTCAAAATTCGGGTGAACCTGAATCTCCACCTCCACCATCATCAACAAGTTCACCATCAGGACACTTCGTGGAAGACAGACCAAAGGATACCAAGTGGAGTGGTAAACCAGAAACTCCCGGCCACAAGTACACAAGAGAGGCGAATAGAGATAGGAGTGAGCCACACGGAAGGAGTCGAAGGGCAACAAGGCCACAGGAGGAGAATCGTAACACCTGTTCACTGTTTATTCAAACGGATCCCTTCATCTGGCGACACGTATCCGATCACGTGAGTATCTCTGATCGATTTATCTCCCACTATTGCGATAAGATGAAAGACATAAATTTCCCTTGAAGTATTAAAAATATGAAAAACTACGTGAGAAAAGAAAAAAACTGCCAGAGAGAAAAAAAAATTGATAAAAAGAGAAGGGAGAAAGAATTATTCACAGGCTAGTGGCTTTAGTACTCGGCTCTATCACGAGGGCTTTGCATAGTCCGCAAATACTTTGAATGTTATGCTTCCCCACAATTTGCTCCCTCTCTACATGCACTATAACACACCCCTTTTAATCGCAGTGTACTATGCAAGTAGTAGGCACCAGTCGCCATCTCTCCATCCAAAATCAATAAGCCTACATATAAATTTCTACCAAAGCTCTTTACTCTCCTATTCATCTCCTCTTTCCCCCCTCCCCCCAATTCTCTAATATTTCCGATCCTCTTCTCACAATTGAGTATTCACATTCCAATGAGCATTGATTTTCTCTCCAGGATATCATAAAATCCCCCATATACCGTCAATTAATCCCTGTTAACCTTTTAACTTTTCAGCTACAACGAGATCCTGAAAAAACAAGAGAAGAAATTCTATCCTTGATAGCACATCACGTAACAGCTGTTAATTACATATACAGGGATACGCGTTTTGATGGAAAAATACCACACAGAAATATTAAATTTGAAGTACAGAGAATTAAAATTGATAATGATACAGCCTGTTCTCATCCATCAGACACAAATTCAAATGTTTTTTGTCGTGATAATATTGATGTATCAAATTTTCTCAATCAACACTCATTGGGCAATCATGAAGACTTTTGTTTGGCTTATGTATTCACCTACCGAGATTTTACTGGTGGTACACTTGGATTAGCATGGGTTGCATCAGCATCCGGTGCATCCGGTGGTATATGTGAAAAATATAAAACATATACTGAAACTGTTGAAGGCATGTATCAGTCAACAAAGAGATCTTTGAATACTGGAATAATAACATTTGTTAATTACAATACAAGAGTACCACCCAAGGTATCACAGCTGACTCTTGCTCATGAAATTGGCCATAATTTTGGTTCACCCCATGATTTTCCACCAGAATGTCGACCCGGTGGACTACATGGCAATTATATCATGTTTGCATCAGCTACAAGTGGTGATCGTCCCAATAATAGTAAATTTTCAAAATGTAGCATCAGCAATATAAGCAATGTACTTGATGCTATGGTTGACAATAAAAAACGTAATTGTTTCTCAGCATCGGCTGGTGCATTCTGTGGTAATAAAATTGTTGAAGCTGGTGAAGAGTGTGATTGTGGATATGATTATGTTGAGTGTGTTGATAAGTGTTGCTATCCTAGACAAGTATCTGATCATGATAGATCACAGAATGAAACTGCCAAGGGTTGCCACAGACGTGCTGGTACACAGTGCAGTCCTAGTCAAGGACCATGCTGCTCAAGTGATACATGCCAATTTGTACCGTTTTCCCACAAAGTACAGTGCAAAGTTGAATCTGATTGCAGTTATGATTCAATGTGCAATGGCAGCTCTTCAGAGTGTCCACCGTCTTTGCCGAGAGCCAATAAGACGAGGTGTAATGAGGGAACACAGGTATTTAAAATTTATATTCATCAAAAGTCATTCATTGAGAGGCCTCGGGAGTATAAAAAGAAAAAAACTACTGAAATGTGGGGAAAACTTTGATCCACGAATTCTCCACCAAGAGAACATGGAAAATTATGAAAAATAATTTAAAAAATTTGTTCATTTTTTACTCACTGGATGTAATGAAATGAGGATCCCCGGAAGAGGATAAATAATTTTTTTTTATGTTTAAACTTACGAGGTGGTCGTGCCGCCATCTTGCTTGGATACCCCTTTCCTTCACTCCAAGATGGCGGCACGAGAACCTTCCTCTTCCAGGCATTCATCCTGTGAGTAAAAAATGAACAAATTTTTTAAAATATGTTTCATAATTTTCCATGCTCTCTTGGCGGAGAATTCGTGGAGCAAAGTTTTCCCCGCATCGATTTCTAAGAGTTGAATATGACATAATAATGAACATCTTGGTGACAATTTCTTGGGCAATTTATGGTTTAGTATTTCAGTATAAGGGAAAATTTTGAAGTTTATGATTGCAATTCCTTCTGTGAAAAATGAAACAACTTTCAGTTTGAATATTCACTTGGAAAATTTGTCAAACTATTCGCAGTCAATGATTCGAAATGCTTCTGAGAAAAGAGATTTAACTGGAAGGGAAAAGTTTGGTATACGGGTCCTTTGATGCACACTTTTTGAATGTTAAACTTTATACAGTTTCTGGATATTTTTTTACATAGTTTGTTGATAAAAAAATTGCAAGGAAAATTGAGAAAATTCCTTTGAATAAAATATCAGTAGTAAATTGGCGTCAGTTTTCGATGAATATCTCGGAATCTGAGGAAGATAACGAAATTTTCATTATGACCTTTCTTGTAGAGTACAATGACAGCGACAAAAAAGGTCCTAATGTAAATGTCCCTATCTCCCATAGATTCCAAGATATCCATTGAAAACTGACTCTAGGATTAAATCGACTTAAACCGTTTTATCAATTCGCTACTGAAATCCTCAGAAATTTCATAATTTTAGAGAAGAAAAAAAAAATTGATAATTACCTATAATTAATAAAGACAAACACTGTTTAATCCAATTTTTCCTGAATTTTTATCGATTTAATTGAAAGTGAAATAAATGAGTTTTAAATGCGTTTCAATCGCATGGGGATTATCTCTGTAAATTAAAATTGAAATTGAATGAAACACTCACTCGTACCAGTACAAATCAATTGATTGTAATTGCATCGAATATCAACTGAATCAGTTATTTTTTATTACAGTTGTGCATCGATGGTGAATGTACAGGCTCAATATGCCTTGAATGGAACATGACAGAGTGTTTTTTGACAAGCAACATAATTCCAAATATCGATAAGAGAACTTTATGTGAATTAGCATGTCAAAATGGCACTGACTTGTCAACCTGTCGCAGTACAAGTGAATTTGCACATATTGTTGGATTACCAAAGGGAGGAATTAGCTTAAGGCCAGGATCACCATGTGACAATTTTCAAGGATATTGTGATGTTTTTCTCAAGTGCAGAGCTGTTGATGCTGAGGGACCTCTTGCTAAATTGAAAAATTTATTATTCAATAAAGAGACTCTTCTTACTGTTGCACAATGGGTCACTGTAAGTTATTTAATGATATTTAATAATTATTTTTTATCAACATGATTTTTTAATCACAATCATTGTAATTTTTATTCTAGGAATATTGGTGGGCTGTTTTATTAATGGGTATTGCATTTATCATATTTATGGGTTTGTTCATAAAATGTTGTGCTGTTCATACACCCTCAAGCAATCCAAAGAAACCACCGGCTAGACGAATTAGTGATACTTTGAGAAGGCCTATGAATACCCTCCGAAGAATGGTCAGTCAACTCAAATTTCATTTTCTATGAATATATTTTGATCCAGGGGAGATGGCGAAATTTTCAAGAGGACCTTTTTTGTAGCGAAGAATGAGAGCTACAAAAAAGGTCTCTCCAAATTTTTTCTCATCTCTGTTTGATTCAGAGATATTCCTGAAAAACTTGTAGTAAATTGGAAAATTTATTTTTATGGTTTTACCAATGAATTGTGGATTTATCTCGAGAATGAGTGATTTGACGAGAAAACGTCAAAAGACCATTTTTATAGATAATTAAATTTCCGATGAAAAATGTCTTTTGACATTTCTCTCTAAAATCGGTTATTATTGAGATATTTAACATTTACTTATTCATTATTGGATTATTTTTTGAAACTCATCAATTTTTTAATTGGAAAAGTGATTAATGGTGTTTATAATTACAGCGTCATCCGCATGGTGGTCACCATGGTGGTCCAGGTCCAAGAAGCATTCCTCCACCAGCTCAAGGGCGCAGTCATGGGAGTCGAGGTCCTTCTCATGGCTATGGAGAAGGCCGAGGTGCTCAATATTATCCAAAAGGTAAAAATATCACTCGAGTTATCAATTATCAATAGAGAAGACTCTTTCTCCATCGAGTATGCTCTTGAATATAATCAATTATACAGAGAGAAAGACACTATGACCAGTTTTTTCAATGTGGAAATGATATTCTAGTTATTAGAGCAAATTCGATGGAAAAATAATTTCATCTCATATCATTCTAATTCCCTTCTTTAAATTATATAATATCTGCTACTATATTAATGTATTTCTCCTGTTTGCATCTATCCCCATCACATTGACGCGCATCACTATTGTTCTATGAGATACAGAGGTGAGCCGGGATTAAAGAAAATTTTTCAATGAAGTAAATACATGAATATCATAATAAATTCTTCATTTATCTAGAAAACAATTGATTTGAAGAGAAAATGTTAAGAGAGCTTTTTTATAGCTAACAAAATTTCCAATAAAAATTGTCTCTTGACATTTTGTCCCAAAATCAATAGATTCCGAGATAACTCAATCATTAACGGAAAGTAAAGTGACAAAATTGATGTGTTGTTAATAATGCAATTATCTTGGAATTGAGACATTTTAGGAGTAAATGTCAAAAGACCTCTTTTGTAGATGATAAAATTTGCGACGAAAATCGTCTTCTGACATTTTCTCCTAAAATCAATTGATTCCGAGATAAATCGATACTTAATAAGAAGTAAAAAATTACAATTAAAACAAGATGAACAAATACACAATATTCTTGTATTTTCTTCACGATAATACTTAACAATCATATCAATATTACTGTTTATAATAGAATCACCTCAGTTTCCAAAAAATTGAAAAAAAAAATATTTATACATCATTAGATTAGAATTATCACGATAAATAAATCTTCTAAACAGGATATCGCTCGGTTCCCACAGCTAGTGCACCCACAAGTGGCTCATCAGGCAACAGCCGTTCCAATCACCCAGAATTGTATGCCGGGGCCTATTCGGGCACCGGTGGAGGGGGTAGGGGCCCATCCTACGAGATGAGACATCACAACAAGGTGTGATGAACATTACCATCAATCCTCAAACATTAGGAATAATCAAATTTAGTCAACACGAAGAAAAAAGGTAAAATTAATGTGTAAATTAATTGAACAATATACAGTGATTGACACATTGACAATGCAGAAAAAAAAAGACATGATTAAATAATAATTTCGGTTTCTTCCTGTAGTAAAACGACGATAAAGACTTATAGAATGAAATTCTCGGTGTTATGAACAAATTAGTTATTATTAAGAGGAAAAAAAAAATTTTTGTCTTACTCATGAAAATACTCATGATATGGTCAAACAGCTGATTAAATCATCGATTAAAAAAAAAATCTTCGTGCAATCTAATTGAATACAGATTTCGATAGAGTAATAACCTGGGCATATCTAATAATTGAATTTATCAACAAAAAAAAAGAAAAAAAAAAGAATTGTATTGATTAGATTAAAAAAATTTCCCTAGAATTAATTGGGAATATTGACATTAATGGGAGGAATAACTCAATTATGTGAAAATAATTAATGAATATATTTCTTCAACCATAAAGATATTTTCTTCAGTGATGAATAAAATAACGTTGAAACGTTACCAAAACTATTGTCACAGGTCATTCAATTGATCTCCATAAAATTGTAGTTATAGTAGTTACATTGTGTATTATTCTTATATAATAATTTTTAATTAGCTAATGGATTTATTGACTAATTCATATAATTCCCTGATTGGAATTATTTATAGCTGATGAACAAAATATTAGTGTATATTAAATACTAAAACGATTAAATAGTTCATTAATTTTTTTAAAAATAATTTATACAATTTATTGAATTAATATGTGAATTTTTCTTTTCTCGTTTTGTTATTTTATTTTTTCAACAGCCAAGTAAATTATTTCAATGTAAAAAAAAAAAATATTAATATACATATAAGTATGAATAGGACACTTTGAGCAAAGTTCATGGTGGACCAAAGAATGATTAAATTTCCATAAAATCTGGGTAAAATCGTACGAACAAATGTTCTTCTTCCGATAATTTTTTATCACTTATTTAGTAAATTATATTGAATAATTGAAAAAAAAAAATGGATTAGAAAAATAATTGATAAGGCTGATTATATACTCCCAATTAAATATTAGAATTTTCTACAATTTCAGGCCAATATTCGATGATAATAATTTCTCTACGTTTATTTAATATTATTTATTGTAACGAAAAAGAGCCATTTAGTTTTTTCCAATATTGCATTTTTAATGGTCAAATACAATTGTCATTGGATTACAGAATTTTAAATTATTACCAGTGGCCATGCCAAAAATAATTTAACCATGATCGATGATAAACTATCAATATCCCAGTTTAAAGAGGAAAAAATGATAATAGATGATTGATATTGTGGGTGAAATGACAATGTACTATAGATACAATGTGATTAAAATGAGACAGTGAGCAGAATGACCATGATTAATTAATTAAAATCAAGAAAAATGTGTGGAGATAATAGTGTTTAATGTGTGTCTGAGCCATAAAAATGAAAGAATGATGTGTAAATAAATTTATTATTATATATAAACTATAACTAGACATAAAATAACGAGATGAAACAAAAAAAAAAAAAAACTATTACTTGTTTTTATATCAGGAACAAAAAAATCTGTATTATAGTGGAATAATTATGTATTTTGTAATTGGTACTCTGAATGATGTTCATTAATTAAATTTTCATGTTATTTTCTATGTGCACAAAAGGGGAAGAATGTGGAATTTAAATTGATTTATCAAAAAATTTACAAAATTATAAATAAATGAGTAAATTGGTAGCAGAACGAGAGCTTTAGAGGGAAATTTGTGGAGAAAAAACAGGTGATTATTTGCTGAGAGCAATGGAGAAATCACTGCCAAGCTAGTTAAACATCTTTCATCTTTTTTTTTAATAGTTAAAAATTGACAATTTACTGCTTCCAGTTCACTGCCAAATGGTTCATAATTCTGGCATATTCTCATAAAAATTATCTGTTGATTAATAAATTTTCTTCATTTATTTTCATCAATAAATGCAAAAAATAGTGAAAAATTCATGTAATAAGCTCTCGTTCGTAGTTGAATAATATTGCTTGCGTGTGAGAATGAAATGAGTTTTACGATATTAAAAAAAAAAATTTAGTAAAATATGAAAGAATTAGCTTCAATGATTTTCTCTCTCCCCGAATAATTCCTCTCAATTAACAATTCTCCCCTTCAGTGCTTGAAAGCTTCATTTAAATCGTGATATGATGCATTAATTATCTATCACCTGTATATAAAACGTCAAAGGAATAAACAAATGTGGGGAGGAGAGAAATTTAAAAAGTTTTAAATTATATTTTTTCTATCAATCCAAAAGATAAAAACAACATAAACAAAAAAATGAATGGATACGAATGAAAAAAAGTGTAATAAAAGAAAGAAAAAATGTAATGGATTAAAATTTGAGTTTAAATTGAGTTTTTTTTTTTTTTTCATAATTTTTGACAATTTAAAAAATTGATTAATTTGACTGTTTCTGTAAAAAAACAAGAAAAAAAAACTGATTAATGAATATAGTTGAGAAACAGTTGCTTGGATATCATGAAACACCAAGTGGCCTTTGCTTTCTTTAATCTAAATTTTCTTCCTTTTCGTTTCTCCAAAATTTTTTCATAAACAGTTAAAAAAAAAAATCTGTAATAATTCGAAATAAAATTATCTCTCATTATTTCATTAAGGTACGAGATAGTAATGACCAATTGTCTTGACGTAGTGTCCCCCCCTCTCCCCTTAACAAAAAATATTTAGGGGTAAGAAGTGTTTTATGAATATTTAATCATTGAAAAATGAACAAAAACACTATGATTGTAAATCTCTTTTGTGCTACGTTAATGTGATTACTGGATTAAACAAAAAAGAAAAAAAAAACAAACATTGTAAAGAATTGAATAAAGGAATACATTTTACATTAAAATTTGTCTGACAATTATTCAATGAAATAAAACATAAAAATTTGACAAAAAAAGACCTTTTATTATTTAATAAACTATTATAAAATAGTTACAATTTACATTTATAAATGTTGACTACATTGTTTATAAACCACTATATAATTTATTACCTAATTACATAATTTTCTATGATTTTAATGTGAAAATAAAATCAATTGTTTATGAAATTAAAATTTAAAAAATTAAATTATTCTAAATTGACTCTATTATTACGAATTTCGCACAGTAATGGCGATTAAATATTTATTACTGAGCTACAAATGTCGAAAATAATAATAAAAATTACTTGTACTCAAGAACAAAATGAAAGTCTTTGTATAATTGCAAAGAGTTGAGCTCAAACTCTAGAATAATGTATTAAAAAAAAAAAAAAAAAATAGAAAATAAATTACCCCTGTGCATGCTCAAGTTTATAAACATCATGATAAGCATTACGTATAAGAGCATAAGGAAAACAACTCTCGAGTAAATCCATAGTTAAAAATGGTGATTCCTGAACAATTTGATCAAGCAATAAATAACTAGATTCTCTATTTTTAGTTGCTTCCTTATCAGTTTCTTGTCCAAGTCTGAGTAAACTAGATGATGCAAGTGCCAAAAATTCCTTCATCCTGTCTTCAATATCATTCTGTCCACAAATAGTAAATAATGCTCCAAACATATTATTAATAGCTGTCGCCATACAATGAATATTATTAGAATGTCCCTCCAATGAGGCACGATAGAATGAATTTTCATTGCGTGCTAATTTTGGTATTGAAACAGCAACAAATACCATTAAAAGACAAACAAGTAGATGCTCATCCTCATCAACTTCAGCCTTTTGACTTCTCAATGCAGCTGTCAATGTTGGATCAACTTTGCAAGTTAATCCAGCAGCTGATGTCATTTCAGAGACAACTCTCATGGGATCACCAGATGGTAAATGATGTCTAAAATCAAGAATTGAACTCAGTAAAAATGGTATTCTCTCTTCAAGTACATCAACAAGAGCTGATTGTGCCAATTGTCTGAAACTCAGTATAACACCAATAATTGTGACTCTCTGGAGTACATTATCAACCTGCTGGAGTCGTTTAAATTGCTCTCTCATAACTTCAGGTTTATCAAAATTTGTTCTAAGTGCAACTAAAACTTCCTTATTACCAGCAACAAGTTTCTTAAGCTCTTGTACTTGACTGGCAATATGCCACATTAGTGTCTCATTGAGCATTTTCATACCGTAGGGGCCAATAAGTTCAGCAAGTGCACGTAGTTCATTTATATCAGAAAATTCTTCAGCATTGAATGGAATAGCACCTTCAACTGATAGACTAACGAATGCTCTTTGATTTGGTGAATAGCATATATTACCAGCACTAACTCTTCTTAATAAAACTTCAGAGTACCACTGTGTATAGAGTGCAGCAATTGTTTTATCACCGTGACTATCTAATGCCTGTGTTTGCTGCAACAGTGCATTATTAAATACTCTTGTTATATCAATATGGACATAATTTTCAACAGTTTGGAGGACATTCATATAAGCCCTCACACTGACAAATAATTCCGATGGTTTTGCAATTTCATTAGCTTCAGAATTGAACATTACCATGCCCACAAGTGCCCTAGCAAAACGTGTCTCCAAGTGTTGATTAAGATACTCACGTGGTGCAAATGTATACTCCCATACATTAATTGTTGGACAGTAATTAATAGCATAACACAATTCAGTGAGTGCCATGTGAAGTTTATCCATTGTTGTCAACTCTTCACGTGTTTTTCTGTAACTCTCAATACCAGGTTTATGTATTTCATATATATTCTTCTTATTTTTATCCTTTTTCTTACGATTAACAACCTGTGATATCAATTGTGCACAATGTTTAGCTAGTAATTTGTCACTCATATTGCACTGTTCATCGCAAATTGTTGTTATAATATTTTTAGCCTCTTTAGCCATTTCATCGAGAAACATATTAACAACAGATAGACTCCGTTCACGTATATGATGACGTTCCTCTGGACATAATTCATGGGTGCAGCTTTGAAAATGACTGCAAATAAGTGGAAATGCAACAATATAACGATTTTGGGCTGGAAATTCAAGACACATGTGAAATTGATCCTCAAATATTTTACTGTAAAAACAGAATATCGAGAGATCTGATGTTTCAACGAGCATTTCATCAAGATTATCAACCATTTTAGTATGAAATACAACAGTATCCATGAAACATGCTAATTCACGATTATCCATGAGATTCATATTGCATTTTGCTATTGACATGTATGCTTGAAGTCTCACCCAATCAAGTCTCAATGGTCTAAAGTCAAATAATTCATTATCCTCAACCTGTTTAACCGTTACACTAGCTATTATCGAGCATAAATCACTGAGAATAGCACCCTCATCCTCAGGACAAACTGGAAGATTTTGAATAATTTGATGTAGTGCTGGAGCATCAAAACCAGATAAAAATTGTACATAATAGCGTTGTAATACTTGTGAATATTTTCTAACAAGTGCACGTAATTCTTCACAATGAAATAAGAGTTCTGGTAATTGTCGATCAACCAAATCCTCACTACCTCTCCCCTTACTCTTACCCTGTGTAGGTGGATTATCACCGTGTCTCAATAGCCAGAGAACCTCGTCCCTAGAGTGAGACAAGCCCATGAATACAAGGAGAGCCTTTGGACCCAGAAGACCAGGCTGATCAGTCAATATAAGACCCAATTCTTTCAAAGCAGTTCTCAAAAACTTTCTACGCTCTCTGTGCCTATAACCAGCTTTTTGTATTGCCTGAGTATAACATTCCTTCACCTCAGACACTCTCTTACCATATCCCTTGATTCCCTCAAAGAAGGACTGAATGTACTGATGAATGTAAATAACTTCATCACGAAATAATGCAAGTACCCATCCAGACTCTAAAGCTGTTGTCCAAAGTTTGTTTGGCTGTTCTTGTGCCAAAAATGTGTGACACAGGGCAAAACCAAGAATCACCCATCTCTCAATTCTGTCAAGACTCAGTGTTTCACAGGACATTGTGTCAGTTGCAGCTGCTTTGAGTATCTGTCCTGGACTGCCCACAAGACTGAGCTTTTGATCAGCTCGCCAAGTATCTGCTGATAAATTTCTCCCTGGATAAACATTCCAGAGTGATGTTAGAGCATTTCTCAGGAGTTTTGAATGGGGAACAAATTCCTCGGATAATTTTTTAAGTGGTAAATCGTAATCCATTATCATCTGACCAAGACGTGGAAAACTGTGATCTGATTGACTGTGTACCATCTCATGGGCTGCATTGAATAGCCCAAGAACAGCTTTTCTGTCTTCAACTTTTGATAATAAAATCATGAGACTTACGTAAGTGATAACGAGATCCAAATATGCCTTTGTTAGATCAAAATTTATTGTTATGTCCATGTGAACACCGCACGCATCCATTGTTGTCAATAATTCACACACATTGTCCTTGAAGTCTAGTAAGTCGACAAATGTGTAGTAGTAGAGGGAGAGAGATTTTATTATCTCATTACGTAAATTTGTTATTGTTTGTAGTCCTTTTATATCGATATTTGGAAATTTACGGACAATTGTTTTGATTGATGATTCGAGGGTTTTGTCAGATAAAAATGCAGGCTTTGATTTTGCATCGCCGCAGGCTTTTTTTATATTGTATATGCGGGTGAGCATACCCGTTCCACGATCATTTAGGATTATCAATTTTTCAGCCAATTTTTGTTGACTCGGGAGAATTGGACGTGCCATTATTGTTGATTTTGATTAACGATACTTGTTACAATATTAATTTTTTCCTTTACAATCCACTCATGTTGAGGATTATGGGAGTTAAACTATACCGGACCCCACCCCTGGGTGTATGCGCCGGATGCGATTTAATTGTTGTGGACGCTATGTTCCTGGAAAAAAAAAGAAAAATATAGTAAATTTATTTTTAGTAGATTTTGTTGTTGAAAATTTGTGGATCACTCTACTTACAATTTTATCATTTCATACTGGCAGTTGTGAATATTATTTGCTGTTGGAGATTTATGGAATTTTATTGGAAAAAGTGACAGATTCACTAGTGTACACACACGCACGAATATGGAAATATGAAGTTGGAAGAGGGGAAATTGAAGTGAAGATCTTGGATGAGTGATTGGGAAGACTGGAGACAGAGAGCAGCACTTGATAATCAATTTTTTTTAATCAATAGTAGATAAAGTAGGAATTTTATTTATTATTGAAGTGGTAAAACAGGAAATGTCGACAGTTTTTTTATGAATATTATGGAATTGACTAGAGATAGCAAAATTTTTATTCATACCTTTTTTATTGAGTAAAATGAGGGCTACAAAAAAGGTCCTCAAAGAATTTACTCCATCTTCCATGGATTCGATGTTATTTATCAAAAACTCATTCCCACAATTTGAATTACTCTGTTTTACCACCAAGAAATGACTTTATCCATCGATATTTCCATATTTGGTCACTCTTTTCAAATTTATATAATCGATGACATGACAGTCGACAAAATTTGATGCAACTGTGTGTTCTAAATTGTCAGGTAAGGATTATAATAATAAATTTAGTAGGAATAAGCTGACTCTGGTGATTACATCGATTGGATCAACAAAAGTAAGGGAATAAAATATAATTAGTCAAATTCGTCATGCTGTTTCATAAATATTATTGTTTACTAGATGTCAGATTATTTTGATGAAATGGGATGGACTCCACTCCAAGACGGCGCGACACCAAATTCATTGTTACAAATGGCGCGATTTTTACGGGACATTGGAATGTGGGATATGCTGGGACAGAATGATAAATTACCACCACCAGCATCAAAAGCTGCAGTGGAAGCTCTCAAGGAAATTAAAATTACAGATGCTGAATGTAAACAGTGTCCAGTATGTTTAAAATCATTCGAGAGTAGTGATATTGCTAAATGTTTACCCTGTCAACACTCATTCCATAAAGAGTGTATAATTCCGTGGCTGGAGAAGGTAATAATATATGTTATACCTTGTGTGCGCATTTATAATTAAATAATTATAAATATTTACAGACCAACTCGTGTCCCCTCTGTCGCCATGAATTACCCACAGATGATGAAGACTATGAGATGATTAGGAAAGAAAAATTACGAGCAGTGGAACGAAAAAAAGATTTAGAAGTTTTGCATGATTCTATGTACGGATAATTATTGAATCATTTGTTTCAATTCATTTATTAATTCAGAGGGATTTTTATGAATATGGTAATGGTTAAATAAATATAAAGATTTGTTTCTTTTAATTTGAAACTTAATAGTTTTTATGACCATCAATGGCTGTGAGAAAAGGAGTTTTGTGAAGTTGATGGAAACAGTTGGTTTACAATAAATGATTGGTCCCATTGTCAATTTTTTATTTAAAAAATTGAAATTCTCATTGGTCGATCATTTTGATCGATGCTTAACAGACGATAGATAGATAGTAGCAACAACTTCAAGCAGCTAGAGAGATGATCTCTCTTCGATTCAAAGATATTCCTCGAAAAGTCAAGAACGGGTTAAGTCGACTTGTTACCCTCTACCACTTGTCCAGTCGTCACTCAGACTTATCAATGAAAGTGATCAAAATCATTCAACTTCTCCCACAAAGTTAGTACATACAGTAGACTCTCGTTATGGTCGAAAGCATGGAGGACAAGTGCATTCGTAGAATTCGATTGTATTTCTCTACCCCCACTCTGACACCAATTTCTGGATATCTCAAGAAGATAAGAAACAAAATGTGAACCACATAAATGCCGAGAGAAAAAAAAATACAGCACTATTTAGAGTTTACTGTAGTTTATGCTATCATCCTCTAACCAATCACAGCAAAAATGTTAATTGGCAAACCTCTAAACGCTAAACATCCCCTTATCTCCTGCACGTACTTCCCAACAAAATCCCTGAATTTCCCCATTTCATTCGAGAAAAAAGTATAGACTAAAAATTTGATTTACAATCATTGGGAGAACATCCGAGCGAGATACGTCCAGTTGTCCAACAAGGCGTAACAATTTCACAGTCTCTTCTCTATAAAACAAGACAGAGAGATATACCTCGTGCACTGGACGGCTTTAATTATCCCGCGGCCTTCTAACGTGCAATTAATTCCGAATGCGGTTTAGTTTAGCGAACGAAGAGCAAACAATGTATTACCCTCCCAGACCGGCTAAACGTACGTGGTTACAAGGAATGGAGGCAAAAGAGAAGCTTGGTCGGATGATGGCGGGGGAGGGGGGGGGGGGGAGAGGATGGCAGGCCACTTTGCGCAAATAGCACGGATCTACAGATAGTAGATGCTCCTTGCCCTTCTCAAGACCTCCAATTGCCCTAGCTACTCCTATCCCCACTTCTCATTCCTTGAATCTTCTTCTCCCTCCCTCTTGCCACCTTCCCCCCCCCCCCCCTCTTTAACCTACCTCTAGAGAGAGCGAGGTTAATGCTCTGTGAATTTGTGATTGCCCTTAATGCAAATCTACAGTTTAGTGGGGGCTCCTTGGGCACGCCGAACGACTTGCTGGGATTACCCCCTACGACTCAAACCATACCGATACGTGAAGAAGAAAAAGAAAACTAGCCTGGCATTGAATTTTTTCATTCCACTTTATCAATGCTGGTTGTTCACGAACTAGGGAAAATTTGATGGTGAAAGAAGGAAGAAAAAAAAAGAATGGCAGTAGCCAAATGATATTATACTTGTAATGGTTAGTAGGTGAAATATATTTGAATCGTGTGACATCGAGTTTTGCGAACTAGATGGGATTTCCTCACAGTTAAGGGTATTGGGGGGTGGGGGGGGGGAACTATAGAGCGGAGGGGGTTTCGCACGAAGCGAATGACTGCGATTCGTCCAATTATCGGTTGGCACCAAAAGTGCTGGCTCTAGCTCGCCTGCCAAATGGGAAATAGCCACGGCGTAGCTGTGCGTTCTGTCTGGTGAGGGGCTGAGGATAGTGAGGTGAGGGGGAGAGTGAGGAGGAATAATACCCCTTCTGTATACGACTCGAGAGACGTAGACTTTACATCGAAGCGCTGAAAGCAAAATGCAGAAAATTGCTCCGCTACGTTTATTTTATTTTTTTTCTCTCTCTCTTTATCACGACTTTTTCTCTTTGCCTGTTTTTTCAAGAAAAGTGGGCGTACATCGGGCGTTGTGGACTCGGAGACAAGTAAATGATGTCATTAACGAAACTAAAGTGCTGACGCGTCTCTAACGGATTCTGTCCCTAACCTTCTCACTCTTATTTTTTTCGTCTCTCCAAGAGTCTTTCTATTCGTGACGCGACGTTTCACATTCATTTTTTTTTTTAAATTATTTTTTGTCCCAAGATGCATCGATTCTCGATGGTTGAAACTTTACTACCCCCACTTCTTATAACCAGCATCGGCTCACTTAGTCGAGTTTGAACTTGTTGGCAAGATCTTTTCTCTATCTTTATCAGAAAGTCGCACACTCCCGAAAATTTCTCTCCAAGTTTCGATTTGACATTCGAATCCTCTGATTTATGGTCTACCCGCTAGAGTAGAAATATTGAAAATGGGTAATTGAGGGGGCATTCCTTTATTTCCGAGCCCCTGAATTCTGATCATTTCTGATAGAAATTGACGGACGGAGGGATTTTTTTTTTTTAATCAAATTGGTTCAATGAAACGAATGATTTGGATTAGAACGCATGCAACAGTTTGATGAACCAATGAATTGTTGTAATAGTTTGAAAGTTGATTGGTTATTGCACTAACGCAGGCAACAATAGTTGGAATAATTAATGTGATTAGCTCAATGTAAAAATTTTGAGACATTAAAAAAATACATATCAATGTTAGGGTATCAATCTCACTGTGTTTAATGATATATATACCAATGTGAAATATGTTTGTGTGGTAAAATGTCTGGCCACAGTAATTTTTCACGTTGAATTTCTATTGCGATTGTCCGCAGTAATGTGTCCCGGTGATACTCGACCCCTCTACACGCTCAATGCACACATATATAAATATATGAGGGGGGGTAACTAACATGGAAGGTACACGGTAATTGGCCCTGGGTATAGTTCGTTGTGATGCAGATACGTGCCCAGTTGCCGTAGCCTCTGGCATCGACTAATATACTCACACGTGTTGGCGATCGTGTACTGAGGATTTGATTGTCCATGTACCACGGAGAATTATCGAGTGCGTAAACGCAACACAAAGATCCACTGTATTATGCACTTTGAACATACCAAATATTCACTGTTCATTGGAGAAAGTGTTAATGTCGAGGGTAATGAGGTATAATATTATACTCTAGTCATGAATTTCAAAGGGAATAAATTGCGAAAAAATTTGAAGATACTTTAATAAGAACCGGTGATTTCGAACTCACAACCTTTGGATTGTTGGTCTGGTGCTCTTCCAAATTAATTCAACAGTAATTGTTGGAGATGTCTTGTGCTTCTCCAATTGAGCTATCGGGAGTTATCCAAATTTCTGATCAAATAGTGAACTTGCATTTTATTTCAAGATCATGACTCTAATTAACAATTTTTCATTCGCAAATGATTCAAAAATTGTTCAGTAATTAGTAATTAATTTGTAAAATTTTTATATTTCAAATGCTCTGAAATCGTTTGTGACGTCACAAGGTCCCTTGGACGCTAAACCAATCACAGGACGTATCAGAGTCAACCTAACTCAATCTGTGGGCGTGTCTCACCCAATGAAAGACTAAGACTCCCCACCCTCAAACACTCGGCCAATGGGAAGCTACCCAAGTGACCTTGAGACGTCATAACCTCAAAATTGGTCTCAGAAACTACTGATTTTCAATTAATCATCATAAATTATCTAGGATATATTTTACAATATTTTTTGCTGTTTAGCTATTCATTTGTTATGAAAAATGTGTAGATGAAAAGTTTAAGAGAAACTGAGCTCCATGTCAGTTCCCTATTCAAGTCATTATGTATTAAAAATTTTAAAATATTCATTGTGACTGGTTCTGTATTGATTTACCATGTCAAGTTGTCGAAATAATAGGCACTTTAGTATGATCACAATTTCAGTCATATTCATGTACAATATGTACACTCAATCATCTCAGGCGCCTTCGTTGACGTTTTTAGTGGCTGGCATCAGTGGATCGTAAGACGCAAGTTAAAGTCATCTTTCCATGTATTCTGAATTGAGTTTGTGATTACTTTGAACTACCCTCGTGACCATAAAAATACACTCACGAAAATTGAATTGATACGTCGGATGATAAGTTGATGTTACTGCTTGTCCTAGGTTATATAATTAACGATCTTTGTTGGAAAAAGTGGGAAAAATGGTAGATATAAGTTTAACGTGATAAATGTATAGAGGCTATAAATTTTGTATTGGCACAAATATTTTTGGGAGGGGGGGAGGAATAACGATATGGATTTGGTCGGCGGAAAATGAACAAAAAAGTTGATTTTTTTTTTTTGGTGAGTTTCAGTGCAGCGGAGCTTTTTTCACTGGGCGAAAACTTCTAGAGGAACTACTTGAAGTCTGGTAGAGAGGATCAACGGTTTTTCCGATAATCAGGATTCATCCGAGTATCAAACTCGCTGGAGCGAATGAACCAACGGAGGATGGAGAAAATAGTGGATTGTGATGGGGTAGGGGTATAGTGGAATAGGCTCACGTAAAATCTGAGTTTTTAGGAGGACGATGTACTTTATTTTTAGGATTAAACATTGGAGGTTAAGGATGTTTATCCACTTTGTGAATAATCCAATTTTTTTCATGTTCAAGAGGGTATTTTTCCAATTTTTTTTTAATGATGAGGAAGAAAAAATTAATCACAATACCAAAAAAAAACGTTGAATTGAGATTTTCAAATTCTTAAATTGAAAAGTTCGAAAAAACTCAATTTGAGCGTTTGAAAAGCTCAATTTAAGATTTTCGTGAAGCTTTAATTGAATGTTCCGAAAGTCTCATTTTGAGATTTTTTAAAGCTTAAATTGAGCTTTTCAAAAGTCTCAAATTGACACTTTCGAAAAGTTCCATTCAAGCTTTATGAAAAGTTTAATTCAAGCTTTTTGAAAAGTTTAATTTGAAATTTTATAATTTTAATTTAACAATTGAAGGTTTAATTTGAAGATACCGAGAAGCTCAAATTGGGCTTTCCAAAAGTCTCAATGTGAGATTTCCGAAAATCTCAAATTGAAATAAAAAAGCTCAAATTAATTTTTTTTTTAGGTGAACCGTTTTGAAAAAATTAAATAATTAAAAATCTCGTTTTCTCTTCAAATAATTCCACGTTCATCCGAATGATTTGTCACCGATAAATCGAAGAAATTTCAGGGGTTAGCAATGTTGAGAGTGGAGTAAGAAATGCATGAATAAAGTATTTTCCATCTTCACTCGTGAAAACTCGTGATTTTTCACTCTGCACGATATGGATGGCAATTTGTAAGATTGCTGAAAGCTATTTTGTAATGCGATGGAGTGAGTCAGAGGGTGGGAGAAACGACATTATGGTTGAATTGGGTATGCCCAGTGTGTTTGTATTTTTAATTTTATCCATTGAATTTATATTCAGAGTATCTCGTGTAATTTATTCCTTGTATAAAAAAAACATTGTGGTACATATGCACAGTCCTATCAGATTACCGATAACTCAGACTGATCAGAAGAATTATTGTACATGCCCCGTATTTTTTCAATTTTCTCCCGCAAGAACTGCAAGATAAATTGTTTTTATTGAATTTTTTTTTTTTTTTTATTGTCCCAGAATAGATTTTTTTTTTTCCAAGAGAATAATTTTCTTCGCCAAGGAGAAACGATATAAATCAATTTATTTTCACTTTACCTCCAAGTTTCTTCACCAGTAGCACGACGACGCCTAATATCTGTATAGAGTAAGCCGCGCGCCGTCTAACTGAATAAGGACGCCAAATGGGTTTTTGCACGAATTGGCAAAGACGCGTTCGTTCAACGGAGAAAATACCCCTCTCTACACACTACACTATTCCTTCCTCATACCTTCTCTCATCTTACTCCCACCATTTTGGCACAGTAGTTGCTCTCTCGCGTATAGCTGCCGGGCAAGAACTTAATTATCTGTGAAACAATAGCTAGGGAATTATGATTATTACCCCTGGGGGCCAGTCTACGCAAACGGCAAAACGAAGGGCGGGTCGGATATACAGAGGAAAGAGGAAGCTGGAGGAAAACGGGGGTCGACGGTGTAACCCTCGGAACAAGAGTATAAACTGGCTATTCATTTTTTTTCTTTTTTTCTTTTTCTCTTTATAAAATAATTATGATATCTTTCATTTTATCAAAAATGGGGAAAATGTATTTTTATTCATTTTACCGCATTTTTTTCTACATTTTTTCTTCCACATTTTAATATTTTTTCTAACCTCAAATTCTAGAGAATGCATCAAGATGTTGAATAATCCTCTACATCATCAATCATGAAACAATTCATGATTATTTTTTTGATACTAATAACTCTATTTCTCAGATACCCGCGCTCTTTCCGCCCTTCTCGAGATTTCGTCCTACGACATTTGGGGTCCAACGATAACTCTCTCCAAGGGGCGGAAATTTGTGTGACCACGCGCAGCTCCCCCCCAGGAGAGATGACGGGTGAAGAGGAGAGCCCGCAAGTGGGAGAGGTAGAAACTTTTGATCGTCCACGTGGGGGGGAAGCCGCGTGCAAACGATTCAAGGGAGATGAATAGATGGAGAATAGCAACTTTGGTGGATAGAGGCGAATTGCTGACCCAACGACGTCGTCGCGGGATTTCAATTAGTCTCCTGTCCCTCTATACACACCCACCCAATCTCTCATACTACTTCGCTTGTAACCCCTTCTCACAATTCCACTGTTCTGACTTACAACATGATCTAGGATATGCTCTCGGTATATATCTACCTCTTATATGCGGTTTTCATTTGACCCCTATTGGAATACTCCATCTGTTTGCTCATCCGCCCACTTACAGACCCTTCATCTTGATCAGGTCTATATCATAGGTAGGTTTTACATTTCATTCGTCATAATCACGTCAATCACACCTAGAACAAAACCATTCTGATTCAGGTAGAATCTTCTACCTGACTAATTTCTACCTGAATCAGGCAGATCAGATCGAAAAAATTTTTTTAGATCTATTCAATGACTTGAATCGGGTAGAGTTTGAATCAAATCAGGTAGAGTTTGACTTGAATCAGGTCGAGTTTGACTCAAATCAGGTAGGGTTCGACTTGAATCAGGTAGAGTTGGACTTTAATCAAGCAGAGTTTAACTTAAGTCAAGTAGATTTTGACTTGAATCAGGTAGAGTTTGACTCGAATCAGGTAGGGTTCGACTTGAATCAGGTAGAGTTGGACTTTAATCAAGCAAAGTTTAACTTAAGTCAAGTAGATTTTGACTTGAATCAGGTAGAGTTTGAATCAAATCAGGTAGAGTTTGACTTGAAGCAGGTAGAGTTGGACTCAAATCAGGTAGAGTTTGACATGAATCAGGTAGAGTTCGACTTGAATCAAGTAGAGTTCAACTTAAGTCAAGTAGAGTTCGATTCAAATCAGGTAGAGTTTGACTCGAATCAGGTAGGGTTCGACTTGAATCAGGTAGAGTTGGACTTTAATCAAGCAAAGTTTAACTTAAGTCAAGTAGATTTTGACTTGAATCAGGTAGAGTTTGAATCAAATCAGGTAGAGTTTGACTTGAATCAGGTCGAGTTTGACTCAAATCAGGTAGGGTTCGACTTGAATCAGGTAGAGTTGGACTTTAATCAAGCAGAGTTTAACTTAAGTCAAGTAGATTTTGACTTGAATCAGGTAGAGTTTGACTCGAATCAGGTAGAGTTCGACTTGAATCAGGTAGAGTTTGACTCAAATCAGGTAGAGTTCGACTTGAATCAGGTAGAGTTTGACTTAAATCAGGTAGGGTTCGACTTGAATCAGGTAGAGTTGGACTTTAATCAAGCAGAGTTTAACTTAAGTCAAGTAGATTTTGACTTGAATCAGGTAGAGTTTGACTCAAATCAGGTAGAGTTCGACTTGAATCAGGTAGAGTTGGACTTTAATCAAGCAGAGTTTAACTAAAGTCAAGTAGATTTTGACTTGAATCAGGAAGGATTTGACTTAAATCAGGTAGATTATTTATTTGAATCAGATAGAGTTTGACTCAAATCAGGTAGGGTTCGACTTGAATCAGGTAGAGTTGGACTTTAATCAAGCAGAGTTCAACTTAAGTCAAGTAGATTTTGACTTGAATCAGGTAGAGTTTGACTCAAATCAGGTAGAGTTTGACTTGAATCAGGTAGAGTTTGACTCAAATCAGGTAGAGTTCGACTTGAATCAGGTAGAGTTGGACTCAAATCAGGTAGGGTTCGACTTGAATCAGGTAGAGTTGGAATTAATTAAGCAGAGTTTAACTTAAGTCAAGTAGATTTTGACTTGAATCAGGTAGAGTTTGACTCAAATCAGGTAGAGGTGGACTTTAATCAAGTAGAGTTTAGCTTAAGTCAGGTAGAGTTAAACTTGAATCAGGAAGGATTTGACTTAAATCAGGTAGATTATTTACTTGAATCAGAACTTTCTTTTTGGGTGTACATAGTTGAAAATAGATCATAAGATTCATTGGCCTAGCGGTCATCAGTCAATAAAACGACAAAATTAAATATTAATTTCAGAAAATTTCTGGCAGACATATTTTCAAGAAAAAATATATTCAATAAATAGGGAAATAAATGAATAAATAAATAAATAAATAAATAAATGAATAAATAAATGAAGGAATAAATAAAGAAATTAATAATTCACTGTATTTACATTTATCCATCTGCCCCATTTCCACAAATATCCTCTAATAAGGGTATTCATGTTCATATCCACATCAACATCAAACGAATCCACGTATAACCAAGCCCTAGTCTTCCATTCAACCAGAATATTCCAATTGACTCGCACAGATGATTCAATTCCCCTCATAATTCAATTTTCTTCCGCTTTGACCATCAATTCCCGAGTCCCCATTTTTCTCTTCACAAATTTAGGTAATTGAACATGATGCATTTGAATTCATGAAAGAGTTACACCAGATGGATATCAAATATCGATGAGTGCTGAATAACATTTATTGAATCATCGAAATTCTGAAGGCTACAAGCACCCTAATTTGTTTATAATCCAATATGATTTAATGTTATATTTGCACAAGTAGCACTCATTGGCAATTAATTCATTCTGCAACACTGGAAATAGTTAAAACTCGTCTACAATGAATGGAAATTAAACTTCGATTGCTTTCAATGGTTCAATATTACACAATAAATCATCAGATTAATATAACATCGAATGAATGAAAATTTCTAGTTAAAAATTGCATTTTTTCGTTCATCAAAAGAAACAAAGAATGAAAAATTAATGAGATGAATTTTTTAAAAAATAATTCTCTTACTCTCATCCATTCATTAGATGATGAAAATTAATTATACTAAAGTTCAATAAGCTACAATTCTATGAGCATCATGATATTCAAAACCACCCAGTTATTACCCTTATTAGTGCTAGTCCAACCAGATAAAAGTTACCGGATACAAAAGGGGTAGTTCTGCGTTTTATTAATGATCCATCGTAATCTCTCTCTCTCTCTTCCTCTCCCTCTTCTTTCCCTCTTTGGTACATCGTTATTTTTCCATGTTCCTGCTTTTCTACATATATTTAATAGATTTTTCCTCTACTTTTTTTTTTATTTTATCTACAATTTTTTCTACTCATATTTATGATAATAATAATTATTATTATAAAAATTAATGATTTCAAAAATTATGGAATTTTCTTTGTTCTAATGATCATCGATTACAGGTTTAAATGAAATTTTAGTAATTATCAGGATGTCGCTACCTGCCAGGCGAATATATACAAAGGCTAGAATTGAAAAAAAAAGGTCCAACATCAAGGGAAAAAGGCGGGTTGAAAGTGCTTGAATAAATGGTTTTCTCGCTGAGGTCTCGTTGTGGTATATTCTGCTCCCAGGCCATTGCACAGAGGGCCGGGTAGGCCATTGGATGGACGAATGGCCGTCGTAAAGATTTTAACAACGTTGAGCAGCCAACAGAAAGAGAGAGAGAGAGAGCAAGGGTTTTTCACGCTGTAGGAAGAAATGAAAGGGCTGGTAAAATTTCATGTATTCTTTCCCCTCAGTATTTTCTTACTCTAAACCCACCGTAGAATCGTTAACTGCGTGTATCTTACTTTTGTTTTATGCATGCTGGAGAGGCGCCGAATATTTGGTAGAGTCTGGAGGGATGGGGGCTCAACTTATTGGCGAAATTTTTCTTCCAGCACGGAGAGGATTTTTTCATTTAAAGAGCTAAAAGGTAACGAAAGGGATTTTATTTGGGAAAATGATGACGAAGGGACTTTAAAGGAAGATTATTTTAAAATCGTAAAAATAATATGCGATTCGGGTTAATGAACTTGGGTAGTTTATATGCATTATACATATGTACCGTATATGGTAGATATTATTCGGAATATGTGGAGGGTTACAGACACATTCGTATTACTTAAGTCGGTGATAAACTCTTGCACACTCTCTCTCTCTCGCTCTCTCTCTCTCTGTCTTCTCCTCCACTTGTCCCTCGTGAGAACCTGTAAACTCCATATACCCAACTCCGTAGGGACTATCCTGAGTGCAACTCGCATTTTCATTGGTATTAAATAGGATTTGTTGTGAGTAGTACATGGTATTCGTGATAGCAAAAATTTATAGAAAAATATTGATAATATGGGTGATAAGGGGAAATAATCACTACTTGGATATTTTATTATTCGGAATGAAGAAAATAGAAATTTTATAACAGTCTGATGACCTTGAATGACGTCACAAATGTGGTTCCTAAAGTGGCGCCACCCAGCGAAGAATTTACAACATTTGTGATGTCATTGCCTTCCCTCCCACCATGAATTTTTAATAATTTTTATAAAAAAGGATAATCCATAAATTCACTAAATATATCATTTTTCAAGGTCCTTTAAGCATAAACAATCCATTGAAAAATTTAATTCCTATCCGACGGCTTGGCGCAATGAGTAAGTTTGTTGCTTCACATGCAAAAGGTTCCGAGTTCGATTCCCAGTTGGGGAGAATTAAATAGTGAAATCTAACTATTAAAAGTCTTGATCAAAATCATTGAATATTTAAACAGAGTCAGAGCGATTTAAAATAATAATAATAATAAAAAAAGTAGATATCAGTTTTCAACTCAAAATTTAATGACAGTATTGTAAATACTCATGAAATACATATGGACGTTAGTCTACCCCAGAATAATTTAAAATCATCCAGTGATGTAATTAATCCCTGGTTTTGTGTAGTTCCATCGGGAGAGCCCAACTGTTGTACATATATGCCAGGCGAGTAGGGCATCAGTGTACACTGGTGTGTGGGAATCCCCGGACTCAAATATTCTCTTCGATATCCACTATTACGATAAAACGGCGAGAGTAGAGGGGGATAAAAGAAAGAGAGCCAGTAACGAGTTTTTAGTTTTGTGTTTCAGGGGTACACATCATCCCCGGTTGCCCGAGTTACCAGTCTCGCGTGCCAATCCATCCCTATTACGCGTTAGTAGCGCGTCGCCATGTACCGGCCATTGGTTTTTTTTTATTTTTTGCTTTTTTTAATTTATTCCCTTTTTCTCTTTTCTTTTTCACTGTGTGTCAATACACAGTCCATCTTTATGGGTCTATACACCAGTGTATGGCTTGTTCATGGGTCGTAAACTTGTGTAGGTTCATGGTGATAAAGCAAAAGGTGACCTTGAACATTTTTATCTTGGGAGAATTTTCTTTTGAAGATTTAAATTAGTATATTTCGTCACCAGGCGTATAAAAGTATTTTCGACGAATGTGACTTTATAATCCGAGCCGAAGGCAATTCGTCGATAAATACTTTTTTCGCCGTGTGACGAACGAAATTTTATGTTTCTAGGTGCGAAAACCGCGTTCTAACCGAACGAAGTATGATCATTCTGGCGCTAATTTTGCACGATTGATCATTTAATTAATTAATTGATTAATATATTTATTAATTTATTTCGATGAATTAATTATTTCATTGTTGGAAACAGCTTTTCATACACCGAGAGTGAATGAAAAAAAGAATAAGATGAGAGCATTGTGATTTTCGTGATATTCAGACAAGAAAATTCCCTGAAAATGGGGTAAAAATGTAAAATTACTACCTGTTATTTTTTCCATCAACGTATTTATGCATTTTACCATTGTTTTTCCTCTACTATGTGATTTTAACAAATAACTAAGAATTGAGACAACCGCGGTTTTCATACCATTACTCAAAGCTTTCATTTGGAATTGAAAAAAAAAATAAAATAAAAGGTTAAAAAAACACATTCAGCATGGAAACATGAACAACGTTTTTAGTCTGGCTGCAGTGTGTTTTGGGGGGACAGACCGGCTTGTACCAACGATTCGTGAACCTACATTTTATCAATTTAGAGGAAAAAAAAAAATCCGATTTGCATGGGACACAAGTGGGTGGTATAGGTACACCCGTGTACAGTTGAGAGAGAAAGAAGAATGATATATACACGTTTTTGGATGAAGGAGGAGGGGAATGAGAGAGTTTGGCTAACGAGTGCTCAATTGTAAATAACCAGGTCCTACATTCTCGGACCATCGAAACTATACTGCTCACATAGTAAATCGATTGATCGCCATGCGACAATCGCTAGCGCAAATTTCAGTTCAACTTGTTTAAATGTATTATAGCCGTTAAAGGGCTCATTATGACGATTAATATTTATATTCATTCGTATTTTTTTAAATAAATGAAAAAAGAAAATTGTCAAAAATTGCCACTCTGATTATTGTAGTAATCATCCTCAAAACATGATATTTTATGCTTCCCATTTTGCATATAAAATAAACATACATTCGTCAAAATGTCAGTGAGAATTCAATACACATGGGAGGGGGTACAGATTGGTAGCATGGGAGTGTGCGCATTGCCTGAGACAGACGCATACAGGCTCGTTACTCCTGTAATAGATAGATTGCGCCAACAACCCAGTTGATGGACGAGACGCTGAGGACACGTCAACCGAGACCTCTACATATATCTATATCTTCATCCCTACATGATGTCTCCGTCTATCGCTCCCACCCCCCACCCCCGTTTTCTTCTCACCCACACTTACCCATACATGATGCGCCTCGGTTCATTAGAGAAACGTGCATCCGACGCTAATGCGACATCAATTATGCGCCAATAACATAACAATACATAACACGTCGCATTGGTTGCATAATAATGCTCCAGTATATCCATCCCATTGTACATCTAATACGCTGTATAATTTCCCGTATTCCAAATTTGTATAATTAATAATTGAATTTACCCTTCAACTATCAAAATTCGGACAATGAACTTCAAATAAAATGTAAAATCTTCAAATTATCGGAATACTCAAGAAAATTGATTTTGACTCATAATCGCTCACAATTGAATATCTCGAGAACTACTGAAGCAAAATTGGTTTATAATATCTCAAAATCTTTTGTATAGTTTCCGCCACATGATTTAACCAATAGAATTCCCCCTCCACCCCTCCATCACCATTAAACTGCTATCAAAAGTTGATTGTATGATTCAGAGCACTTCGGGTTTTTGTTAAAAAACCACAAACTCTATCAATTTCAACTTCTTGGGGTAGACAATTTTTTTTTCATCAAATCAATACCCCATGTCACTCTAGTCTCATCCAATCCTTCATTAACAATGAAATGTATAATGCACAATTCGTCAAATTGCTCAAACCGCAATTGTCGTTAAAAGCACGTGAGTATATTTTCACCAAAGGTAAAAGCAAGGGAGTTAAATAGAGAGAGATAAATATAACATATAGATACAAGTATGAGTGAGAAAGCATGATTTGTGTTATGCTTTAGCGTTTGTGGTACTCCGCCCTCGATGAAAGAGCTGCGGGGCTTCGTGTGGTATCATGCGGTCTCGTGATTCGATGCCCATTCAGTCGTCCATAGTTTTGGGGGGTTTGCTTTGGAAATGACCCAAGCACTTGGCTGGCGTTCAGTATGCTCGCTCGGAAATTCTCTGGACCAGAAAGACAAACTTCAATTCTCCCTCTGACCCTCTATCCCCTCTCGGAAATATTTCTTTTATGATCCCCCCCCCTCCCCCCTCCCATATTTCGATCGAAATGAATAGAAGGAGGGAAAAAAAGGGAATGGCGAATAAATCGAGTATTTTTTAACTCTGAGAATGGGGTAAAAAAAAAGTATATAATTTCCGTTGAAATCCTCGGTGATGGTCATTCCATCGGGTGGAGTGGGATTATCATTTTTTTTTTTGTTCAAGAGATATGCGGGGATTGGTGGGAGGGTTTGATAGAACGTTTAATGCATATGCGTTGAGAGGGAATGTTGAAAGTACACCTCTCTGGAGTGACCGGAGGGATTGCTGATCGGAGGAGGGCGTATGATAGAGGACAAAACCAGTGAGTGGAGTGGGAAAATACAGCCCAGGAGTGTAGAGGGAGGAGGGGGGGGGGGGAAGAGAGAGACACAAGAGAGGATAGAGAATGTAGAGTGTGCGAGGGTTGTTATTGCAGATTGCGTGGAGTGTGAGGGTGGAGTGCACTCTCTAGCGCGATAGAGCTGCAGACTGGCCGAATACTGGGCCAACTGCATCATGTATATTCCCTCCCCCTCCCTCCTCTTACACACTCTATACAACCCCAACCCACCGACGCAGGTGCAACTTCTCTCAATAACGAAAATCTATACGCTTTCATTTGTCCATTCGGTGGGAGGGGGGGAGGGGGGAGGTAGCGACTTTATTTGCGAATCGGTGAAGAGACCTGTGCGCACAGAATTTAACATCTCTCTCACTCATACCCATCTCTTTTCATTCAATCATTCATGTAGGTGAAAAGTCAAAATGTGCCGTTCAAATAGAATTTACTTGTCTTTTTAGGTTTTTTGGTGAGTTAAAATGGGACAAATATACTCTACAATGATATCCTAATTAGTGTATTGGATCAGTGGTCGTTCAAATATAATTGGGAATAATAATAATAAACCACAAAATATACATTTGTGCATGTAATTAATGTGACTAATGGGCCCGCAGGTATATCACCGGTGGTGGAAATGTATGAGAGAAATTCAGTGGGATAAAAGGTATATATGAAGGCTTAACGAGAGCTCTGCGGCGACGTTCCATAACGACATCGATTTGAAAACTCCGATTCTCACTTCTCCAATCCCTCTCCAATTTCTCCCTTCCGTACCTCTTTGGCTGACTGGTATATGAGCACCAAACTACGATTGCTATAATTGAACATTCGCGTGTACGTCACGTCTCTGTCACTTGAAACTTTACCACATCCCCTTAATTTCATATTGCGCCCAATCATTGAGATTGTAATTATAAAATTCAAGTGTACATTAGGGGTTTTTTTTCGTGAGTGGTTACATGTTCAAGTATAATGTTATCATCTGTTGTTTACTCGAGTAATTGTTTATACGTATGTATACTTATACTTTACTATGTCTATATTGTCTACAGTTGTCGATGAATTTAAATTCAGTGCGTGGGTTAAAGCCAGGGCGTGAATCGCTGCCCTAGCAAACCCACTAAATTCGTTCATACCATTTCGACAACACCACCGGCTCGTTGTAATGTTTGTAACGCCCGTGTGTACTGTATTCATATAGGTATACAATGTTTCCATAGAATGTGAGTGCTCCACCATCCTCCCCCCCCCCCCCCCCCGCCTGCCCGCTACCTCTCACCCCCGCGAATCCCTTTAATGCATTCTATTTGCTTCTATCCGGTGTTTACGGCTGGAAGCATTAACAGAGAGAATCGCATTATTGCAGCCAACCTACCTTTCTCTTCCCATTGCTCTTTTTCCTTTTCCAAAAACGCCGAATCATAGTCCAGCTGCACCACAGGCGTACAGAGATATTGTTTTCGCTTTCGGTATAACCACGAATATTTGAAATCCATGAGCCGTATCAATAGGGATATTCTTCCTAGAGCTATAATCTATCGCTTCCTATTGTGATTATCATTTGAATTGATATTCAGTATTGATTCTATAGCGTTCTAAGTCTTGTGACGTCACAAGGATATTGTTGGGTAGGATTTTGGAGTAGGTAGGAGGGGAACCAGGATAATTCCTGATATTAGTTTACAAGATATTCTGTTGAAAAAATTGATAGTCCAGACCGGGATTCGAACCCGGGACCTTCCGATTATGCGTCGGATACTCTTCCAACTGAGCCACAATCTTGATTATTCCGGTTATCGAGTTCATCATTTTGTTCATAATAAAATTTCAAGATAGACGTGTGCTCACAGGTCAATCAGCGCCACCTACGTCGGAAAAAATGGTAAACACAGGTGACGATTCTGAGGAAAAATTTGATAGATGTAAATATATATGAATAAGCATCATACATTTGACCGAATTGTTGGTTTTTCGATCCGATTTCTGGGGAAAACGTTTCACACGCCAGAATAACCACAGAAAGCTGTACCCTTTTACCTTCACATGTACATTTACGTGTATAGGAGTATTTGGAAAAGGTTGGGGGTAAAAGGGGATTTGGTAAGCCGGACAGCGGTCTGGGAGCTTGTGGCCTGCTAATGTTGTTTTAAGCGTGGCACTTACCGCACCGACAAATAATCATTAGACTGTGAGTTTAAAGCCCTTCGAGTGTGACCCATCCTATTTCCCCCTCCAGCCAAATGAAAATCTTTCTAGCTGTGTTCATTCTACCAAACTTTGAGCATGTTATTGCAAATTGACATTATTCGAGTCAAATAATTTTCAATTTTTGGGCTAAATTAGTATCATAGGTTAATAGGAAAAAATATATTATCACACATTTGAAATATCTGAAATAACTAAAGACTAGTTAGCTATATACAGTTGTCAGAGAAAGTGATATGTTGGAAGTTGACTGTATACAATTTCTCCATACAGCGTTAGTCTAGTTTATGTCACTCCGAGTACAGCTAACTGTCTGCATGAATTTACATTGCACTGAAGATGAAACCATCTTAGACAGACGTGACAAACAGAAAGTTGTTTGAATTTTTTTTTCACATTAAAAACTTTTTCTCACCCTTTTCATTTGATCTCATTCCACCATTACCATTAACTCCAACAGCGTACAAAAAAGCCTCTGCAATTAATTAATATTCATGATAATAACCATTACCGTATATGCGCTATATAGATAATGGCTTACCTAGTAGTTTTCGATAATGCGAAATGGTTGGATATGAAAAATTCCGATCAATTAGAGTGGGTACTTAACCAATTGCTACCTGCGGTGTACATATTGGAAGAAAAAAAAACCACCAAGTTAACAATTATTTTTCCATTTCATTGGACCTGAAAAAATGACCGCTAACATATCTCCCAGTAATAGAGAACTTGGATGAATTCTTATTAATTTTTCATTTCAAGATCATGACTTCAATTAACAATTTTTTATTCGAAAATGTTTCAAAAATTGTTCAGTAATGAGTAATTAATTTTTAAAATTTGCATATTTCTAATGCTCTGATATCGCTCGTTACGTCACAAGGTCTCTTGGAGGCTAAACCAATAACAGGACGTATCTAAGTCAACCTAACTCAATCTGTGGGCGTGTCTCACCCAATGAAGGAGTACGACTCCCCACCCTCGGACACTCGGCCAATGGGAAGCTACCCAAGTAACCTTGAGACGTCATAACCTCAAAATTGGTCTCAGAAATGACTGATTTTTAATTAATCACCATCAATTCTCATATTTGCTATTATTTTTTGCTGTTTGGCTATTCATTCTTTATGAAAAATGCGCAGATGAGAAATTTAAGAGAAACTGAACTGCATGCAAATTCTCTATTACGCACACGACTGTTCGTCACTGGATAAATTCTCTATACTCATTATAGAATTTCCTGTACGATTCACTCATTTGCATCAATTATCCCTGTACCCAGTGGAGTTTCCATCTTTCGAGAGAATTAGCCACTAGGGAGTCCGTCGAACGTTGAAGACAAAAGTCTGACCAATTAAAATAAAAGAGAAAAACAAGTTTTGAGATAGTTGGATTACGAGCAACGAGGGATCCATACAAACCAACTCTCTTCTTTTCCACTCAATCCAAACCATCTACACATACACCTCCAGTTGTGCTCATCCACATGTGTTTGCTTCGTTGAATTACCTCATATGCTTATCTCGAAAATTCTCCTCCCGTTTCGCTCAACTCGTAACACCTAAACTCAACTCGCTCTCACGATAAAACGAGTCCATCTCTCTCTCTCTCTCTCTCTCTCTCCAGTCACTCAGGAAGATGTCAAATAATAGATTCCGGGAATGACTCCAGCTAAACCACTCATGGCAATAAAAACCAAATGACTCTTCATAACTCGATGTACGGCTGGCGTCAACGAATGAGCAAGAAAAACGAAATGAGCGGAATGAGAGAGAAAAAAAAAACAATGAGAAGGCAAATTCCAGGGGCGGCCCGGCGTCAGCGGTACTCCAGAGAGAGTCAGAGAGAAATGAGCTAGAGAGAGCGATAGAGAAGGAAAGCGGGGGCGGGGGGAGGTGGTGATATTGTTGGACATTCCTCGGCTCGCGCGAATGCGGTCATTTGAATGCTGGGCGCGTAAACCACGTTGACTGCTGCCGCCACGAGAGTTGGGTCGACGTTGGAAACGGTAACACGGGTTGACGGGAGGATGAGGGGGGGGGGGGAGAGGATGAACGCGTGCAGTGATAGAGAGGAAGGAAGAGAGGATGCAGTGGAAAATTCAACTCCTACCACCACTCCAGCGAGGCTTCTCCCTGGAGTGCCGCAGCTATGCCACCAAATCGTGCTTGTGCTATTTTAATTAATCGACGCTGACGCGCGAGCGTTCACTGTAATAAGAGGTCGGTGAACGGGGGTAGTTATGTAGTTTTGAAAGGGAGAGGAGGGGAGGGGGAATGTACAATAATTCAGTTGTACGGTAAAAGTTTTTGGATGATGGCCCGTCGAATCCAGCCCAATCGCTTGTCCTTCCGTCATAATTTATTAAATCGGTCAGCTAGTGGTGGGAGTTGGTGAGGGAAAGGGGGGGGGGGGGATTGACATGAAAATGAATAATTATTGTCATTCTACCTCTCGCATATCCATCGTTATGAAATGGATTTCATGGTAAGTAGAATGACAATCTGTGATGGTAGTTGACTCGTTCACAATTTTATATTCCCATATGATCTATTCAATGGTTGAGTATTTTACGTTTAAATTTGAATCCCAGGTGTCACATAATTTTTTAAATGTTGAATGGGGTTGAATAATTTATATTAATCATGGCAACGTACCGTGATTTTTGCAATTTTGAATATATGCGTGACTTGACATTTTGGGGACATGTGCTGTGATGATGATTCATGGGATTGTGAATATTGTTTTAATATGAATTATTTTATCTGTTTTTCTTTTTTTTTTAATTTTTTAAAATTAGTTTTTTCATATTTTTGAACATGTTTTCTTATGTAGGCTGATAATAGCATCATCGAGTTGTTGAGGGAGTGACGAAAATTGGTAAAAAAAGAGGGGGGGGGGGGTGTCAAGGGGAAGGGTAAAGGTGAATTGGAGAGGACGGGTGAAGGGTTACGGGGATATAAAAATTTCCAATAAATAACCGGGTTCTCTCTTGGGAGAGAGTTTCTAGTCACGCGGGCAATCCCCAATCCCGTGGGTATATATCGTTGGGGGCCTTCTGGAAACGATCCTGCGAGTCGTAAACAACCTCCGGACCATCTACTGCTCAGATATATGACGTCATATTTTTTTGTGCGTGACAGAAGCGCGGCAGGTTCTAGGGTATATCGATTTTTCCCTCTCTATATCCATCACACTCGTCCCTATGCAATTATATAAAATTTTGAGTGGTTTTTTGAGTAATTATGAGTTTCATTGAAAATTGAACTAATTTCTATATCAAATATTGAATGAAGGATTGAAAAAAAACTCTTAAACTTCTCAACTACCGATTTTTTATAACAAATGAATAGCCATTTATGATGATTAATTAAAAATTAGTCGTTTCTGAGACCAATTTTTAGGTTATTATGTCTCAAGGTCACTTGGGTAGCTTCCCATTGGTCGAGTGTTTGAGGGTGGGGAGTCGTAGTCTTTTATTGGGTGAGACACGCCCACAGATTGAGTTAGGTTGACTTGGATACGTCCTGTGATTGGTTCAGCGTCTAAGAGATCTTGTGACGTCATGAGCGATTGATGGAAATTTTAAAAATTAATTACTAATTACTGAACAATTTTTGGAAGATTTTCGAATGAAAAATTGTTAATTGGAGTCATGATCTTGAATTTGAAAAATTAATAAAAATTCATGCAAGTTCCCTATTATTGAACCATCTCCTGAGAATTCTCAAAAAGTGATGAAAACTCCACCGAATAAAATAGGAGAGGTGAAATTGGTGAAAGGAGCCATCCAGAGAAATGAGGGAGGATGGGAATATATGCGAGAAAGATGTTTTTCCGCTTCACGAATCATTTATCGAATGGTGAATTTTATAGTATCCCTCGATGACCTCTCACGTGATACTCCACGATTCTTCCATTCTCCACTCTCACAGAGGGAATAAAAAAAAAAATTCCATCATTCCCATCATCACGACCAAAAATTCATCCGTGTAAATAGTAAATACCCAAAAATGAAAAATCATAGTATATATTTTATGCACAGAGATTTACCCTTCTACGCACAACAGTTATAAACCGTAATGTATTAGTTGGCAAATGCAAATTGAGCGCAAAACCACGCTACCAAAACAATGCTTTTAGTCAACCTTGTATTACTGTATAAAATCCACAATATAAACAAGTCTATGCATATATACAGCATTACTTCGTAAATTAACATGAAACCATTATAAATAAACGGTAACTCAAATTAATGCTAATGCCTTCGTTGTATTAAACCGATACGAGTATAGGCAGCGAAGGGGGTATATGAGCAAAATATAATGCACATTGACCTACGTGTAATCGTGCACACGGATATACTCGATCTCGTTTCCGACTCTGAAAATCGGCTCGACCGCGCCTCGAATCGCACTCCAACTCGTACAACACTCTCTCCAGTTTGTCTATTGTCTCTCTCTCTCTTTATTTTTTAAACGTACAGTATGCAAACAAGTGTATGCAACAGAGGTACAACTATAAGATAATCGAGGTTTTCAATTTATTTCGCTCACTCGCACATCCACTGCTGGATAAGTACCTGCAAAGGGTTTTATGTTGTATTTACATGGAATGCAAATATTTTTTCATTATTGTGTTTGCATTTTAATGTATCTCTGTTTACTCAATACCAGGCTGGATAAAGTGAGACATTCATTGTAGATATGATGAATTACGTTGATTGAAAGTTTATCCATCTCGCTTGTTTTGATGGGTTGATTAATGAATTAGGTGGTTGAAATTATGTAAATGAAATGGGAAATAATAATTGAAATATTTTACACCTGAAAAAAAAAATGTTAATTTTAGCTTTTCGATCTCAATTTGAGATTTTCGAAAAGCTTGGATTGAGCTTTTCAAAAATCTTATTTAAAGACATTGAAAAGCTCAATTTCAGGTTCTCAGTGCTCAGTTAGAGATTTTAAAAAATCTCACATTGAGACTTTTGGAAAGCCCAATTTAAACTTTATGAAAATATTAAATTGAGACTTTCGAAAAGCTCAATTTTAGCTTTTCGGTATCTTCAAATTGAATCTTCAATTGTTAAATTAAAATTCAAAAATTTCTAATTAAGAATCAAAAATATCAAATTAAACTTTTCGAAAAGCTTAAATTAAACTTTTCATGAAGCTCAATTTAATCCTCTAACTCGAAATGCGTACTAAGTCGTACTTAGCCCCCTGGAGTGGGGACAACGCATTACAGTGCAAATGGCGCGTAGTGGGGAGAACGAATTTCGAGTCAGAGGGTTAAGCTTTTCGAAAATCTCACATTGAGACTTTAGAAAAGCTCAATTAAAGCTTCATAAAAATCTTAAATTCAGACTTTCGAAGTGTTTAATTAAAGCTTTATGAAAATCTTGGATTGAGCTTTTCAAACGCTCATATTGAGTTTTTTCGAAGTTCTCAATTGGAGAATTTGAAAATCTCAATTTAAGGTTTTGTTTTTTTGAGTGTATGATGAAACGATATCGAATTTTGATATGAGCGAGAGGACAAATATCGGTCGACGTCATTGACGTTTTCGCTTCTCAAATTTCTATCCCCTTGTATCTCGTATATCGTTCATGCTTGATTATGGCAGGGGTAGGCGTAATCTGAATTCAAAGGAGCGTACGATGCAACAACAAGAAGTTCCTGAAGTAGAATCTCATTTCGTTCATTTCTAATGTATCGGTAATATATGATTTGCATATTATATAATATACGATTGCGGAGTGCTCACAATAATGTCATTTGGATAAAATTTTGCTGATGCTTCTTCATTAGCAACTATTGAAATAAGAGAAAAATCATTTTTATCCCCGAGAAAAAGACGAAAATGAACGAAACAGAGGAAAAATACAATTTGCATTCATAGCTTCATGAATAAAGTATGAGTGACGTTATTACAAATCAAAATATCTCGATAATATTATGCAAACGTACATTTTTACAATTGCAAATTTCATCTTTTTTTTTTTTTTTTGTAAAAATTTTACATTTTTTTTTCTTATCATTAAACTTTTTTTTTTACTCATCAAATGTTCAAATTATGTATTTCGTTGAGTCACACCCTCTCGTGACACTCATTCGTCTTTCACTCTGAAAACCCCGTCTAAAACTTGAACAGTTTACTAGGTTTGAATGGGATTAGTCAATTTTCTCTCTACCTCGGCACTAGGATTTTCGAGGGATTCACGTTAGGCTTCGTCGAATTAATCCAATGGAGGCTTCGCACGAACGCGTTTGTTGAGGAAAATAGTGGTATCAATTTCGAAACTGGTGTTCACGAGTTAGAGAAGATATATAGTAGATTGCGAGGTGGGCACAATTGTTGAGTATTTTCGATATTTCGGAATGAATGCACACATTGAATTAATTATCAAGGTGAATAAATACTGTTTGATGATTAAGTATCTGAAGGTCATTTCAATGCATTTTATTTATTAGTAGCTCAGGGTACGCCGATATTCACGCATTTTTACTCTCGTCAATCCTCGGTCGATTTCGGCAATCATCGTGTGACGGCACCGGCGCTCGTGTCTCGCCCCCTGTTGACGGTAACATCGTGTGTACAGATCGAAAAATATCGGAAATGGTTGATAGGATACTCAAGATGAGAATGAAGATGTGTATGGAAAGGGGTTATATGTAGTAGCCACGGTTAACGATTCGTAGTATTCAGAGCGTGGCCGAGGCACTGTGCTCAGGCTTCTTGCTTGGATAGGGCGATACTGCAATATAATTAATAGGGAACACAATGGCTGTCTTGCTAGACATGCGGGGGAGGAGGTACGTCTTCTTGTGTAAGAGCGACGGGGGATGGGTGAGGGGTAAATGAGGAAGGAGTTGCGGGGTAGCCAAGTAGCGCGACATGCTGGTAATGCGCCCTGACGAATTTCAACTGTATAAGGGAAGTTCTCGGAATTCTCAGCATTCGGGCCACAATAACGTTGGTGTAATTAATTTTTTTTTGTCTTCCAAATTCCATGTACTATGTAATGATGAGGATCTGTGCTCTAGTTGATGTTGTTTATGGTTAACTATTGATTGATATCGGTTTTTCAAAATGGGTCAAATATAGAGGTAGCTATAGGAACCCACATGAGGTGCACTATCATATCAGTTGAGAAATTCAACCCATTCCAACGTATACTTCTGCCTCTTCTCTTTCATTTTTCACTTGTTTTCCATTTTTTCACCAACAACTCGGCATTTGCGATTCTATCTTGTTATTTAGAGGGATGTTTTTACCCCCAGTGTGTTTCGCCTCTGGGTGATATTTATTCGGATCGCGTGGCCAGTACGGAGAAATATTTTAAATCCCCCCGGTGAACAAGGCGGGTGGGTAATTGGCCCTGCTCTCGTATAAGTCAGGCCCGGAGAATCACAGTAGCGAGGAAAATAAACGCTTTTTTTCGGGTTTCCCATTTCATTCTTTTTCGTATATATTCCTTCTCCCCTTGTATTTCCATTATTTTCGCAGTCATTTTTTTTTCAATCCTACCTTTTTCACTCACTCTCAACCGGCAACATACCGGTTACCTCCATACATCCATCGGGCAGGTTACGCAGAGTATAAATTTGAGATTCGGTGCACCGGGGAATCCCAACCGGGAGTCGCTCTCGTGGAAATCAGCCCTGGGGAATGGTCAGAGCGGAGATTGGTCCAATGAAGGAGAGGGCTGTGTGTGCGCAATGGGTTTGATTTTTTGATGATGAGGGAAAAAGCTTCCCCCCCCCTCCAAAACTGTATACGATAAATGACGGTTAAATTGATTGACGTGAAGTTTGCAGATTCTCGCTACCTCATCATTTTTAATATAGGGTTACGTTGGTACTATGTATACACGCACAATCAACCCTTTTACTGCATACCTTCATTCAATGGAGGGAAAATTTGATCAAGGGAGGCATTAAAATACCGTAGATTATTCAAATTTTTTATTAAGTATAATACATATTTGTTGGATACATTTACTGCTTCAATGAGCTACGATATTGAAGCGATAAATTGTACTTATTATGACAAATGCTTCTTCAGCGATTATCATGAGCATACTTCGTCGCACCCATTTTCTTCCTCCGCACTTTAATCCTGATTCATCGGGTAATTTTCTGAAGAGACTGTAATACGTCGTCACCTTATCACTTTTAATCAATCGTACAATTCATTTTCTACAACAGATTCAATTCAATTCATCTCACCCAATAAACTAATACCATTCCCCTCAATTTGATTAATTGTACAAATTGATAATTCTCAGGAGAATGAACATTTTAGTCAAAAGATCACCAACTTTTTGGTTCTTAACACAAGTTTTGAGAAGTTTTAAAACGATTGGTGCCAGCTGACAGGCGCACGAGGTGCGATTCTGATTGCAGCGGGAATTGTTTTCCATCTACGAAGCTGGGAAAATGACTACTGGGAAGTTTGGATTGCGCTTACTTTCTCAGTTGTCGAGGAAAGAAAGAGGTAAAATTCATTTCCATCTTTGCTTTAATGATCGGAAGGAAATGACCTTCAATCATTGAAAGAGGAATGGGGATCAGTTCTTTACAAATAATAACCGTAAACTTTTGAAACATTGATGTATTGCATTAAGTATTTTAGAAAATAGCTGCTCCGTTTATTGAATACCTGGTTGAATCCCTTGGAGAATCTTCTAAACTCGGTCGGAGTCGGATTCTGATTATGGATCTTCGGATGAAGAACTTCAAGAGGCATTTGCTCAGGGTTTATTGAAGCCTGGATTAAATGCTGTTATTGAAACTACGAAGAAGGATAGAAAAAATAATGTAGGACAATTGAAGAAAAAAACTGAAGAAATCAAGTTTAATTTTTTTTTTAATTTTTTTCCAATATCAATACTGCCATACACCCTAAGGAGTTGGGTTTGTATCGATATCTCATGTAAGGGGGAACCGCTGCCATGCACCCGGAGGCGTTGGGTTCGGGCCCCCCCCCTCGCACGTTTGATTTCGCCGAGATGCTCCGGAGAGCTCGGGCGCCTAACTTGAAAGGATGACCGAATCATCGCATGGCCATTCCAGTACATTGGGCAGTTTTTTAATAACGCACCAACATCTTCCTATGGGATGCTCCTCGATCAAACTTTATGAGATATATACTTTATGAGATATATGGTGGCTATGGTTTTACGCTAATAATTATATCGTGGAGTAATTTGTGTTGATATTTCCTAATTTTAAAAAATGTTGAAAATAAATGAAGAATTTTTATAATGAAAAAAAAGGGCCAGTTGAATTAAAATAAAAAGCTAAATAATAATACATATTTCATACCCTTATTGATTAAATATCAACACAATTTACTCTCAGACACCATATTCAGAGTAATACCATAGCCAGCGTATAGTTTTTAATCTTAACCTAATTGATGTCCAGTCGTGTGTCGGGAATGTCCAGGAGTCTGCTGTTGTTTGACGAGATTTCAGCATCCTTCTGTGATGGCTGGAAAAAAAAGAAGGATAAAGATGTCAAATGTAGACGATAATTACCACCATTAAATAATGGAGAACCCTAATTAATACAGGGGAACATTAAGGTACTTCTTCAGTAAGTAAATGGGAATCGAAGACAATCCGCTAGAGACCTGAAATTTCGAGTATATATCCGGCAAGCCACTAGAAATATCTCGCCGAAGTCCCAAAACGATGGACTAGATAGATTCTTGAAAAAAAAATATTGAAGATGTCATTTGTACAGGGTCTTATGAGACGCGGTATTCAAAAATTATTTAAAAATACCTGCTCAATCACTCCGTGAAACATTTAAGAGTTTTTATCAATCATTTTTTCCACATGTTACTACACCAATCCTGAGATATTATTAAAAATCTATCGATTGTCAGGAATTTCTGTCAAAATGGCGGTCAAAAGTGGCAACGGTGAGAGGAGGTTAGAGCGCTCGGATTGTCGCTCCCGTCGAAATACATCAAGGCGCATACTGTAGATTCTACAGTGTAGTATAGGGACTAACTAAAGAGACAAGTGTACCAACTCCGTCGGACGAAAATGTGGTGTTGCCAAATATATTCGAAAAATTTTAATACATAAAGAAATTCATATAAATAATTTTTGAGGTTGAAAATCGTTTCGGATTCATTTATTCAACGTTTGAAACTAAAAGTGAGCAAATCAGATTGATTTCTATCCATAAATCAACTGTTTTTTATTTAATGTATATTTTTTTCAAAGTTGTCGCGAGCTGTCGGATCCTTTGATGTTTACCCCCACTCTATTTTCCCCCACCAATACTGCGGAAGTACCTTAACCCCGAAATACCGACGCTTTGTTGCATCTCAGGGATTTTCTTTACTTCGTAAGCGTATTTGTAAAATAAAATAAGGCATGAAGAGGTACAACAGCCAGTTATCAATGATGCGGAGAGATTTGTGAAATTGTAAAGTTAAAATTCATTCACTCGCTGCTATTGCCAATTTGTCTTCAGGTAATTAATTAATTAATTAATTTTTAATTTGAAGAGACCAACTGAAAGATTAGTTTTTGGTCAATATCTTCAAATCTAAACGAGATATCAAAATTTACCAGCGACCTTTTTTGTAGCTCTCATTTTTTTCTACAAAAAAAGTCCTCATGAAAATTTCGCTATCCGCCTCTAAATCTAGAGTTATTCGCGAAAAACCAATTTTTTTTTTTCCAATTGAAAATTGAGAGATTTTTAAAAATAGATTTTTGTGGTTTTTATTAAATATAATTATGCCTCAAAAAAAGTCAATGGCTAATGATTGATTCATCCAGGTGACTAAAAAAATTTATGTACATGAGATACGATTTTAGGTATTCCTATAAACAACGGAAATATATCACGACCAGATGTAAAGAGATAAATACTTGTCATATGCTCGAATTTTTTTCATTTTAATCTCAATTATGATGTCAAAAGCTTCTCACATATTACTATGGGCATGTTTAATTTACATTTACTCTAAAAAATTAAATAAACTCGAAATTATATTAATATTTATGGAGAAAAAATGATAGATATATTGATTCAGTGATAAATTGATAAAACGTGATAATTGAATTTTTTATTTATTTTATTTTTTTTAATAATTCGTTCATCTCGATAACAAGTTGTTTTAGACGAAAATGTCAATAGATATTTTTGGTATAGAATTCAATTTTCTGGAAAAAATGTCTCTTGACATTTTCCCCTAAAATCACTCATTATTGAGATAAATCTATTTTTAATATTATATTGCAATTGTTCATTTAACGCAATAATGAGTGACTTTACAGGAAAATGTCAAGAATCATTATTTGTAGAGAATTTTATGAGCTACAAAAAAGGTATCTTGATATTTTTCTCTCAAATCAGTATTTTCAGAGATAATCAAATTTTTACGTTTTATCAATCAACTCAAACTAAAAAATTGCTGTTCTGTAAATTAGTATTGAAATAAAATAATGAGATTGATCTAATTATTAAATTTCACAACTAATTCATTAATTATGTATCTCAATGTACCAACAAAGTGCATAATCTCGTTACTTGTGCGTCTTTCCTCGTTGAATTATATTTTGCCAAATCTTCAAATGTGTTTTATATGTTAGAAATGAGCTAAAGATAATTAAAAAAAAAATTAGGAATTGAGGTGAACTGAAAAGGAAATTAAATAATAAATATTACTCAATGGTTTAGGCATTAGTGATATGGACTGTGACGAAAAAGCCCAGAAAAAAAATTATCTGTCGTTTCTGGTTCGATCCAAATTCATCAAAATATCTCAAATAAAAGTTTATGAAGTGGGACATAATTTTTTTAAAAACATTTTTGCCTCGATGAACATCGAATCTAATTGAAATACCGTAATTAATATTATGATAATTACAATATGTAATTCCCAAAGGGGTAATTCATTCTTTCGGCTCAAAAAATGGTAAATAGAAAATAATTAAGGTAAAAAAAAATTCTAAATAATTCCTGATGGTCCAGTAGCTGATTTGATTTGAGAGGGTCAATTTAGTTTCTGTGGAATTTTGGGAAAAAGTAAATTGCTGGGGTTTATTTTTGAGATATCTTTGAGGGGAGTGGGTTTGCGGAGAAATGTCAAAAGACCTTTTTTGTAATGAATTTGATAATCGACAAGAAAGATTCTCTGATATTTTTCCCTAAACCCACTTCCTCACTTGAAATTTAGGCTTTCAATAATTTTCCTTTCCAAAAAAATGGTGGAATAAGAAATTGTGAACATGTGAACTATTATCGAGATGAAGTTATTTTAAGAAAATTGTCAGAACACTTGAATCATCCTCAATGCAATAATTTCAATGAACAAAAAATGTGTAAAACCTCCCATTCCACTCAAATAGAAAAACCGAATCAACAGCAGTGCAGAATTATTTTTTTTACAAACCATCTTCATCACAATAGATGTTTCAATGAGCACTCGTCTAGCAAAGTATTTATATCTTCACAGACTGATTTTCCAAACTTTGAGAATAAATCGTGGACACATAATTTTTGATATCACGATGTAACATGACGTTTAACTATTATTTTCTCCCCCCCCCCCCCCTCTCTGCACCACAGAATTTATTATCATTAGATTTAGTAATTTTCATACCAATGAAGAAGAAAAATGGGAAATCTAACTACTGATAATTTGTTTGTGACTAATAAATTATTTCTAAACAGACGATTCATAACTCTCAGCTAACTCACCATAAATTACATTGAAAAAGTTCATTTATAAGTGTAAATTCTCACGTGATATGTATATCAATGATTTATCATCTATTATCAGTGTTTAGAATGATTTTTATAACTCAATTGTATCTTTAAATTATGTCCATCTCTCCCTCGCAATTTCTCCAACAAAAATCTTAATTTTAATTCCCCCCAATTAGTAAAAACTATTCATGAAAATGTGAAGATAAATGTACCAAACCGAACATTGAATAAAATGGTAGAGCACTAAATTTAAAATTATGATAGTAACAGTTGAATATTGTAAATAAATTAGCAAATATTTCATTCGTCTCTGTATTCATTAATTACTGTGCAGTAATGGATATATTTGCTGCTGTTTTAATCATTTAAAAAAAAATGGTCATTTAATGTATTCCACCCATCAGATCATTTAGCTAATGAAATTATTGCAAATTTCATGCTAATAGTTGATCATTGTGATGCCAATGTTTAATCATCTATTTAATGTATCTATAGATTAATTTTTCGAATTAATTTAACGATAGGAATTGAATTATTTTTTACACACTCAAGTTTAATCATTTTCATTGCACTTGAAATTGACACACAAGTGCACTTTACTGAGATGTCTTGTGTCCACTTTCTATCAAAAATACCAATCGAAATATTTTCCATCGATTTCGTTCAATTTTTTTTTCTTTCTCAATTTATGTAAAATATTGAATAGCTTGATTTTTAAGAAATTACGAATAAATTAAGGGAATGTTGTAGATTCTGTGGCTACTTAACGAATGATTGTTATCGATAATTAAGATATAATTTTTTTGAATAGTCACTAGTTTCTAAGTGTGAATGACGCAATGATTCAATAAAAATGTTCCATGCAAGTCTAATTGTCTAAAATCTAAAAAGTTTAAAATAGGTGGAAATTATTATTTTTATGACTTACTTGTTCGAAGCCACACAGGATTTCTGTTAATGTCCACAGAGCAGCATTCACAACAATCGATTGTAGCTTTTGCCCAGTCTGCTGTGCCAGCACCCGAACAACACTACTCTTTCTAGCTCCAGGTGGTCCCACCTATCACTGAGATTAAAGAAAAATAATCAAATTCTATTACACATAAATCATCATTAGGATATTATCAAAAACTTTCAAAGTTTCACAGTTCTTTTTAGTAAATGATTAAAGTAGCTCATCAGTACACATAAAGTCGTTGAGTGTGCAAAAATTAAACAATTTCCAAAAATTATTGTTTTCATTTTTAAATTATTTATAAGAATTATTGAGGTCATCAATATGAAAATTATAACATTTTTCGATTTTTAAGAAAGTAAAAATCAATAAAAAGTAATTCAGTTGACTAGCTTGCAAATATACGTGGCAACGCTGGATGTCAAAATGACAGGCGGGAGTCGAGTGGACTGAACGCCATAACCTCTTTACTCGAGCAGACGTTGCCATGTCGATTTCGGTTCCGGTTTCTCGTCAATTTTCACTGTTTATTGTTAATATCAATAAAACTAAACGGATAAACCTCATGAAACAAGTGTCAATATTTTTTATTATTTTTTTCACATTTCGAGTGAAAAATTCAGATTTTAATCTTTATTCAGAAAAAAATTATGAATTTTTCCATAAGACGCTGGGTTAAATGTTGATTTTTCAAAATTGATTTTTTGAAAAACTTAAACGGTCATTAAATCGAGCAAAAAATTACGATTAAAAAATCTAATAACACTTTCAGGCGATTTTTTGTAGTTTTCAAAAATCTTTAAATTTTATTGCACTGATGAGTTACTTTAAATTCTCCACAAAAAAAAATTCGGGAAATTTCTCGAGACATCTTCCTTTTCAAGATTCTCATTAAAAAAATGCTTTTCATTTTTCGCCTGGATTCATTATTTAATTTTTTCACCAATTTACTACTCCATTAATTGAATTAAATACAAAAGATTGTTTTTTTTATACTTACAAGAATAGGCATCCATTTCATGTTGACACAATATCCCAGGCTCATCACCAGTAAATTATCTTGTATATGAAGAAATAAAAGCGAAAAATGAATTTCTCTCAAATTCGAAGTGCGTGGTGGTGGCAGAAAAATATAGTCGAATTCTCCGAATTCGCTTCCCCTACTGCCCCATGAGTTCGACTATAACGAGAGTCTACTGTATTTCTTATCCAGGGTGTCCCGCAACCGATCACTTTCCTGAAAGGGTATTGGAGAGAATCATTTTTGGGATTGAAAGTTCCTCTTCAACTTTTGGATCCGAGTTTTTTTTTTTTTTTTTTGATTTTTTTCAATTTTTTCCTGCCTGACCTTATATTTTTTTTCTGTCTGTCACTACTCATTCCAGGGCCGAAATTTTATTTTTCATAAAGGGTTCAATTTTGACGTGGATACGTCTATAGTTTCGTTTTGAACTTTATGGGGTTGGGGGGCGATTTTGTGAAATGATGTAAGTAGTATTTATGCCCCAGCGCCATCTACCGGGAAACATTTTACTCTTTCGAAAACTTATCATGTCACATTGATAACTTATCGATGGATAACTGCGAAATAACATACAGACAAAGTTAATCGTTCACACCAATACGTTGGTTTTCGTTTCATTATAAAACTTGTCAAATTTATGGAAACCGAATTTAATTCAACTTCATGTCAGACTCACCCGACGACATTAGGGAATACCCGTTTGGACCTACCTTTTGCTTGAAATATTGATGTCAATATTTCGTTATTGTATCATACTTTTCTTATCACCGACCAATACTTAATAAAGTGACATTAAAACAGTAACCATTGTATGCAACATGTTCTACTTCTCATATCTCTCTGAACGTGAGACGTATCCACGTTAAATTCTACGGCTGTATCGACGATACAGCCACCTGTCATTTTTTTTTAGGATCTTTTTCGGCATAGTGCCACATACCAATCGAAAACCCCACTCACCCCCCTCCTTGGCATTTAGCGCCTCCAATTATTTTCGGAAAAGAAAAACTAAATTGCAAAATTATTTTTTTTTCTTTCATTTTTGGGTTTTTTTTTATTATCTTTTTAACTTTCCGATCCTAGAGGGAAGTTATTGTAATGGGTCCGAAAATCAAAAGTGAAAATTTCAGCTGATCTTCACGTTTCATGACCCCTAGAAACGTTCCATGACATTTTGGTGTGTGTGTGTGTGTGTGTGTGTGTGTGTGTGTGTGTGTGTGTGTGTGTGTGTGTGTGTGTGTGTGTGTGTGTGTGTGTGTGTGTGTGTGTGTGTGTGTGTGTGTGTGTGTGTGTGTGTGTGTGTGTGTGTGTGTGTGTGTGTGTGTGTGTGTGTGTGTGTGTGTGTGTGTGTAAACAAAATTTTGGCTCGCGTTCTCTCTTAAACTAATAGTTTGATTTGAGTTTTTTTTTCTCAATCAATGTGTTTTCATGTAGCTTCGACCTGATTAGATTATGAACATGATCGTCTCAGCAGTTTTTGAGTTATTTCAGTAAAACTTTTTACAAAATCGACGATTTCTTCGCGGAAACCAATGGAATTCAAGTGTTTTTTTTTTGCAATCGATGTGTCTTTGAGTAACTCGGAACTGAGTGAAATTCGGACAAAATCGTCTCAGCAGTTGTTGTGTTATTGAGTTATTTAAAAAAAGCAATTTTTTGAATGTCAACAAATTATCGATTTTTTTGTTCGATCGATTCGATCAGATAAATTCCCCCCCCCCCTCTCCCCCTCATCGCCATCCACCCAATCGGTCAATTAGTTATCCTGAGATATAGCAATTTTTCAAAAATCATCACATGATTTTTTCTAATCTGAAGTTTGACGGATTATAAATATTGAATATATTGGAAATTAGAGAAATTGAGTTTTGCAAATGAATGTTTTTCTTTTCTTTCATGATTCTGATTGGGTATTAGGTAAATTAATTCAGCAGTTGCTTACTTACTTGCATGAATTTCTCATATTTTATGGTTTTTTGCATTGAATTTAAATTGAAGAGAGTATTGGTCGGGAAGTTATTGGTTCGACCCGCTAAGTGTCACACCATCACTACTCGTTCTGCCCTGTTATCCACCCATCGACAAACACACTTTCCCTTTTTGGACCCTTGGCGTTCCGAATTATTTTCAAAAACTCAAAAATCAAAAACGCAAATGAGTTATTATTACTATTTTTTTGGTTCTTCGGATGTCATTCTTTAACACAGCTAACGAATCGAAAAACGAAAACTCTCTGGCCGCCCAAATTATTTTGAAAAAACTCAAAACGAAATTACAAAATGAATATTGGTTTTTTTCGTTTTTTTTTAAGTTTTTTGACAGTGGTCTATTAGACAAGTCAAAAAACCCAAAAAATAACTAAAAAAAAAATAATATCTACTTTGTAATTTCATTTCGACTTTTTGGGAATAATCTGGGCTGCGAGAAAATGACATCCGAAGAACCAAAAAAATAGTAATAATAACTCATTTGAGTTTTTGATTTTTGAGTTTTTTAAAACAATTCGAAACGCCAAGGTTCCAAAAAGGGGAAGTATGTTTGTCGATGAGTGGATAGCAGGGCAGAAAAAGATAATGAAAAATACCCAAAAATGAAAGAAAAAAAAATGATTTTGCAATTTAGTTTTTCTTTTCCGAAAATAATTGGAGGTGCTAAATGTCAAGGAGGGAGTAAGTGGGGTTTTAAATTTGTATGTGGCACTACGCCGAAAAAGATCCAAAAAAAAATTGAACCCTAAAGGGTTCAATTTTTTTTTGGGTTTTTTTATTGAAAATAAAATTTCGGCCCTGGAATGAGTAGTAACAGATAGAAAAAAAGTATAAGGTCAGGCAGGAAAAAAATTGAAAAAATAAAAAAAAAAGCTTGGATCCAAAAGTTGAAGAGGAAGTTTCGATCCCAAAAATGATCCTCTTCAATACCCTTTCAGGAAAGTAATCGGTTGCGGGACACCCTGTATTATGAATAACTAATGTTGTATGGTCCGCCTTGTGATGGTTCAGTTTTCATCGAGATGAATTCGATTTAATTCCACTAATTCGTGGAAGATCTATGAAAATTTACCATCACTTTAAATATTTTGAGAGATTTCCAGACTTTTGAGAACATTCTAGAACTTTCTAGAACATTCTGGAACTTTTTAGAACACCTCAGCGCTTTTCAGAAAATTCCAAAACTTTCTAGAACCTTCTAGAACTTTTTAGAATATTTTAGGACTTTCCAGAACATTCTAAAATTTTTGAGAATATTTTTGCATTTTGCAGAACATTCTGAAATTTTTTAGAATATTTTAGCACACTCCAGAAAATTCTAGAGCTTTCTTGAACATTCCGGAACTTTTTAGAATATCCTAGCACTTTCCAGAACATTCTAAAACTTTTTAGAACATTCTGAAACTTTTTAGAATATTTTAGCTTTTTCCAGAAAATTCTAGAAATTTCTAGAACATTCCGGAACTTTTTAGGACATCCTAGCACTTTCCGGAACATTCTAGAGCTTTTTAGAATATTTTGGAACTTTTTGGAACATCCTATTTTTTACCACACGTTTATATGCGATCAATCATTATATATTGTCAAGGCGTTAGTATAAGAAACACCTACTAGATGGCGTTAGTAAATAAATACTTTTTTCACAAAATGACACCTCAAAAATGAAACCATAGACGTATCCACGTCAAAATATGACCTGCTTGTTAAATATTAAAATATTTCGATAGAGAGTGATTTTAGAGGAAAATATCAAGACATCTTTTTTGTATATAATTAAATTTACTACAAGAAATGTCCCTTGACATTTTCTCATAAATTCACTTGTTATCCAGATAATCGAGAATATGTGTTCTGCAACTTGATCAATTTGATTGATATCAGTTGAGTTGGATTTCTGTATCATATTTCATAGTCTTTTCAACTTGTTGAGTGCAACCAGATCATCAGTTAGTCTGCCATACTCGTAGCAAAGTCTGCTGTAGAATACACCTACAAGGCTTCCCATAGTTCTGGTTGAATGTAGCAATCACTAGAATTGAAAAGAGTAAAGAGTTGATCGAATCAATTTATTTTCATTGCAGATCAATTTCCTGTTGAATATCTTTTCATTTGAGAAAAATAGAGAAACTTACTTTGTCCAATTTCCAACACTTCCTCATGACTTTTCGATTTCTACCTCGATGAATTACGTCATTGTCATGAGATAGTTGATAACCACTTGCATCTCTTTAACTGTCCACAACTTGCCCAGAGTTCTATTGAAATAAAATTAATTAGAAAATAATTCATTAAACATCCTTTGGCGAAACGTAATGAGTCGAATCTAAAATGTGCGTGTGTCTCGAAAACGAGTGACTCTAGGAAAAAATGTCAAGAGACGTTTTTTGAAGATAATAAAATCCTAAATAAAAATGGCTTCTTAACATTTTCCCGTAAACCAAGTCATTATGGAGATAGTTGTATATTTAGTGTTATGTGAAGAAACAAATTTAAGATTTTTTATGATGAATTGTGGGTTTATCTCGGTAATAAGTAATTTTAGGAGGAAATGACAAGAGACCTTTTTTTTAATAAAACTTCAAACAAAAAAATGTCTCTTGAAAATTCCCCCTAAAATCGCTAATTACCCAAAAAATCTAAAATTTCAATTGTTCACCTTTTTCCCAAATATTGATGCTGAAGTATTGCTCCTCCCGATTCAAATATCTTCTGTAAATTTCTCTTGAAATATTGTTCAACAGTCAAATATGGAAACAATTGCGATTTGGCAATACCTAAAACACAAATATCGATCATTATTAATTGGACAAATGAATAATTAATTTTTTATTCCTCTAAAAATTACCTTTTCTCTCAACATATCCTCTTCCAAACTCCAATTCCTGCCCACACTGATGGTAGTCATTTATTTTTGAATACCTCAATTTTCGAATTTTCCTCTTTTACATTTTCCTTTGAAGCCTCATAGTCATAATCCTCAACGTAATTTTCCATGTCGTTTGGGTCAATTGAAACCGCCTAGAAACACAGGAGCATTATTTAAAATATAAATAAATAATCTTTCCTCTTAATATTCAATTGATTATTATTTTTAATTTTTGTATTGTAACAAAGTTTATCATGAAAAAAGTGACAATTAACAATTACTCACCTCACACACTTTTCCAAAAATAGCTATAAATGGTTTATCATGAACTTGTTGAACAAAGAGGAGACTTGTCTCACTGGACCATCTAGGTTTACCATTTGTGGTGCTCTAGCTGGAGAATCTTCTGGTGGTTTCATGTTGTAAAGTCCACATTGAATCGCCTGAGCTGGTAAAACTCCAGCTCCAGCGAGAGCTTGAGTTCCAGGAGATGAACTCGCATGTTTATCTCCTGCGCATGGAACTGGAATCATGATTTCCTTTCGTTTCTCCTTTTTCTCCTTGATTTTTTCCAACTTGTCCTTCTTCTGTTGTTTTTTCGCTCTCTAAAGTGTAAAAAATTGTATATACTATAATTATTCAACATAAAGAACAATATAACGATGTTATTAATGCCAATTTTTTTCTAATCAGCAATTTTTCCTTGACAATAAGAGATTTTATAGAAGAAATGTCAAATGACCTTTTTTTTATTGACAATTAAATTTTCAACAGAAAATATCTTTTGATAATTAATAATTTAACAACATTTGAAATATGTCCCTTTGATAATTAAAAAGTATAATAAATTATTTTCTGTTACCTTATCGAGTTTAATTATGCATCGGGTACCTGTGAGATTGAGGCACTATATTTTTAAACTAAGCTGTATCAGTTTAGTGCTGTTGAACATCCGCTGTCAAGAGCTGTCCAAGTGGCAACAAAATGTGAAGAATCATTTTTGATGGATACCTGTCAATTCCAGGAGGCCTTAACCAATTTTTTGATTTAACAAAATAAATTCTGAGAATTTTGTAATAGTTTACCGAACATTGAGTCCATTTTTTTCAGACAAATTTCTCCAAGTATTTGATACTCACCATCGACAGACATTTCTAATAAGAAATATTACACTATATTTGTAAGAAATTACAAATTGATTATTGTTAGTAGGTACAAAAAATGACTTATACATTAAATGCGTGAATATAAAAAAAATATGTATTTAGTGAGATGAAAATTAAACAAGTAATTGTTTTTAGTGTGCAAAAAAGGCGATGGTACCAGTACGTAGCCTCATACCAGCCATAATCCTGGGTCACTCTCAACAGCCCAGAATTACCAGCTGATATTTGACTAAGTCACCGGACTTTTTATTCAATTAAACTCATAATTCAAACATTGTTCTCATGTGCGTTTTTTCTTGCTTTTTTTTTTTTTTTGGCTAAATTGCATATTAGTCACATAGGTCACTCTCATTAAATAATCAATGCTTAATAACTAAATACATCATTCGCTTACTACTAGAGACTAATCAATTATTGAAAGGAATCCATGTATCGATGTGCATTTAGAAATCAACTTGAAAGAGCGTTAGATAGATAATATAACAGTTAAAATGCGAATGAAAAAGTGAATTAAAAGAGGAAAATCCATGCATTTTTAAATAATTGTCTTTTTTGTTATTGCAGTCGTGCATCAAGGCAACAATTTTATTATAACAGAATGAAACATTCATTATTAATTACTGTGCGTGATGAATGAATCTGTTACGTGCATAAATTGATGTAAACCAAGCAAAAATTCAAGAGAATAGAGCAGAATTGATAATTAATAAATTCATCGTTAAATACCTTCTTGACTGAGTTCCTGAATTCTCTCATTCTTTCTGTCCAGTTGCTCGCTCAATCGGGAAGCTGTGTTACGGTTTTTGAGACGTTTTTATTTAATTTTAACCAACCTTAAGGGGACCTCAGAGCTGATCGGACCGTAACTAGTTACAACAGGAAGAAACCAAGAGAATAGGGATGTGTATTTCTTCAGTAGTAGGGAACAGGTTGCGTGGGATTAGGTACTAAAGTACGTAAATGGAGCCACAACGTCACAGTAGAGAGAGAAAAAATAACGAAGGCAAAGAGATGAATTTACACACTTTACGAAATTAATTTATTTACCGAGGAAATGAAATACACACACCGTTCAAGATAAAACCGAAAGGAAAAAATAGGAAGGAATAGAGGAAAATAATAATTAGGTCTAGTTTCATCTCTAAAATTAACTTACAGTAGTTGGTAGGAGAATCTAGGGTGAATCACCCAGGTATGACGACTCTGGAAGCTGGCGGCAGGTACCGATACAGGTGTCTTTTGTAGTAGGGCCGGAGCGCCGGAGGTGTCAGCGGGGTGCAGACCCCAAAGTGTCGGTCGTAGACTGGGTTATGACAGGTGGATGACCTCAGCTGCAGGTTTTTACTTGTGTAGAGTAGAATTACGTTCCCAAGTTTCGATGGCGTGGCGGATGGCCAGCTCGGACTGGATTTTGATGTAGAACCAAATGATTGCGAAAATCAGGGTGATGGTCAGTAATGTTCGCATGAGAAACAGCAGGATGAAAACACTGGCGTTTATAATTGCAGAAAGAGCCAGTTCGGTGACGCCTCGTGATAGGTTTTGGTGCAAAACCCCCACAACGGGAGTTGTAGACTTTCTGAGACTCGTCGAGGTGTTTTAAGAGCGAATCACCCAAGTGAAACCTCGTTACCAGACTTGGTACTACCGTACCAAGATGTAAACTCTTATGAAGGAGTTGAAGAGTTAAATGACTTAGTACTTGACTCTCTTGTACGGAGAGATGTTCTGATTCTGGTGAGTGACGGACAGAGTCACGATGTAATCTGTGCTTGTTGAAAATTTTGACTCACTGGCTAAGGGTTGCGTCCTCCCTTATATATGATTTTAGGTTCTCTCTCTCGGTGCTATGGTAGAAGATAGGATAATCCCTCCATGCGGGTTTTCTCTCTTTAGCAAAGTTATAAAAAAAAGGTTTTTCTCAAAATCTTTCCCGTAATTTCCGTATTTCCATTGGTGACGTGCTACCAGGGTCCGATCTGTTTTACGGAGCCCTATTGCGGCGCGCGCAGGGCACGTTCTCACTCTCTCCGTGCTATGGGCAAAGGTAGGATAATCCCTCCATGCGGGTTTTCTCTTTTTAGCAAAGCACTAAAAATAAGGTTCTCAGGGCACGTTCTCACTCTCTCCGTGCTGTGGCAAAGATAGGATAATCCCTCCATGCGGGTTTTCTCTTTCTAGCAAAGCACTAAAAATAAGGTCCTTTCTTGCTATACTTTCGTATTTCTATTGATCAAGTGTTACCAGGAACCGGACTGACTTCCCTGTCACCCGTGCTGTTGGCCAGGAAGTCTCTTTAATTTATGGCCTTTGACCAATTATAATTTCCGGTAATCCCGTAGTATTGTTGAGTTCTGTGAGGTTCATGTGCCGCAATATCAATAGAGTTTCTACACGGTGTTACACATCAAAGATTCGGTCATGTTGTTTATTGTTGTTAAGCGGGAGGGGGTGGTATTGTCCACCTTTTTGGTCCCAAGGTCCCTTTCTTTTGATTTTCCTGGGAACTTACTCCGTGGGAGAACAGCTGTCCATCTTTGCAAGAGACAGATCCATCCGCGGTTCAATTTTCTTCACCTTACTTGTTCGGTAATTTATTGTAACAAGCATTTCTTCCTGGCGTTTGTTAGGTTATATTTTTATGGCTGTTCGGGGAATACACTACTCCTCATATTATTGTGGTTCCCTGTTTCCTTTTTTCTTTTGGCTCTTTGGGTTTTCCATACTCCTGGAGTTTCCGGTAGCGTTTTACGACCGTCTTTCATAGGGTCCAAATGGAGAAAGAGAGAAAAAGAAGGGATTGGTTCCACCAATCAGTGTCCCCCAGTTCGTCCTCACAATGTTTGCCTCGATTCTCCCTCCGGATCTCATACCTAGGGTACGTATGTGGCATTTTGGCGGGAACGGTTGAATGTGGTGGTGTGAAGGGGAAGGGAGGGGCATTTCCCTTCTTTTGTGATCTGATGTTTCCCCTTAACGCCTTTTTGGTGGTATCCCTGGAGTCCCCCTTCCTCTCCTTATAATACCGTATTGATTTTTCTTTTTCGTACCGACATTTTCTTTACTTTTGTTTAATTAACCACGGGATCCGCGACAGCTGCTTGCAGGCACTCTTTAGCCTCTGTCAATTGACCCTATTGGATCATTGGACAATTATTAATTTACAAATGATTAAAACAATTTTCAAAATAACTTTTTAACTGTAAAAAATTGTAAATTACCTTCAACGAGGCAATTTCTGTACGAAGCGTTCAACTGCTGGCGAATTCTCTCAGTAGCATTGCGAATATCATTTTCCTTATCTGGAGAATAACAAAATTATGTTAATCATTTTCCTCATTGCAACAAATTACAAAGGACGGTAATGTAGGACAACTTACTAAAACAAGTTGATTATTGAATTTTTTCTCGTTAATTACGAAATTAATTTGATAATGAGTGATTTTAGGGGAAAATGTCAAAAGAAATTTTTCAACTTTACCTCTTTGGAACTGTTCAAGCACAATCTGCAGATTAGTCAACGAGGCCGTATGCGCTGCAATTTTATCCTCAGCAGCTGACAATTTCCCCTGAATATCATCTCGCTGTTGAATAATAAGTGCCATTTGTTGCTGAAGAGTTTCCACTTGTTGATTAGCCCGAATGTTGGCAGATGTGTACACAGTGGAGCTATTCTTAACTTTCTCCTCAGCCTCCCTCAATTTCACCTCCAGTTCCTTCTTACTCTGCTCCATGAGCAGGGCCTCTTCAGTAGAACAGGCCTCCATCTCCATCAAATGGGTCCTCAACCTCTCAAGTTCTCTGGCAGCACTCGTCTCCCTATTCTGACTCTCAGTCAACTGATTCTGGAGGATTCTATTGCTCGACTGTTCCTTAACGAGAGCAGCTTCAAGTGCATTACATTTTTCATTTAAAACTTAGCTCATTCTGGGCCCACAAAACCTCAGCCTCTTTCTCCTTCAATGCTGTATTTAATGCATTACGTTCTGATGAACAAGTTTGAAGGGTCGACAATTGCTCATTAAACAATTGCGTCATCCTCTGGATCTCTGCATGATACTGAAGACTCTCGTTGTGCTTTACCTGAACGAGTTTCACAAGTTCATCTCTCTCGGATTTCAACGTGTTGAAAGCACTTTCTTTCTCCAAAAGTTTTCCCTCTAATTCCTCATCCTTTTGCTTGATTATCTCGGATAAATTCTCGATTGTCTCTCTTGCCATTGAGACTGAATCATTGGAATTACTCTTCAGGGACTCTAATTCAGTCTTCAGGGCATCCAATTCTGATTGGAGACTAGTCTTCTCCGTTTGTAAAATTTCTAGGTCTGATGATTTTTTTTCCAAGGCAGATTTGAGGGCTTCAGTGTCTTCTGTTGATGTATTCGGAGTTATTTTTGGGGGTTCGGACTTTAGAAATATTAATTCTCTCTCCAATTCTTCAGATTTTGTAATATACAATTGTAATTTCTGTGATAAATTATCAGCATTCTGTTTCAATTCTTCGTTTTCAACCTGGAAATGCACCAGCTCTGCATCCAATTTTTCATAATGATCTTCTGATAATTTCAATTTTTTTGAAAGTCGAGAAATTTCATCTTCCAGTTCTTGCATTGTGTCTATTCGTTGACGTGAATTCTTACAATCGTTTACCAGTGCTTCATACTCGATTCTAGATGATTTTATGACATTTTCCATGTCATTATTTTTAGATTCAAGCTCTTGGAGCTTTAATCTCATTTCTGAGAGTTCAGATTTTTCAGCAGCTGCCTCCTCCTGCAAAAACGTGTGCTCCTGCTGCAATATATTCATTTCTGTCTGCAAAAGTTCAATCCTCTCAGCAGACTCTTCATTCATATGATTCAACTGCTCAAGAACATTATCATTCTCTCTAACAAGTTTCTCATTCTCCTCCGTCAATTTTAAACATTTATCCTCAATCTGAGACACATCACTTAAAGCCAAATCCAACTCTTTTCTCATATTAAGTAAATCATACTTCAAATCGTCTTTTTCACGAGTCACAGACTCCAATTGACTCCTGAGATCCTTCAAAACCTCTGAATTATCCTCCTGAACTCCATTTTCCTGGATCAGAGCCAGCTCAGTCTCCAGATGCTCTTTCTCCTTCGAAAGAGCAAGAATATCTCTCTCAATCTCTTTCTTTGCTTCAGTAACAATCATCAACTCATTCTCCAATCTCTTAGTATTATCAGATGAATTCTTCAACTCTTTACGAGCATTCCCAATGTCCAGTTTCAATTCTTCAATGAGTTCAATATTATCATCCAATCCTTTGCATTTTTCAGAGTACATATTAATCTGTTCCTGCATCTGCTTCTCTCTAGTCTCCAGAGCATCAATTCGTTTTCTCAATTCATTATTTTCCTCTAAAGAAATATGCAAACGTCGACTCAGATCCTCCATCATATTCTCGTTATTTTCTACATTTTTTGAAGCTCCAGCCAACTGTTGATGTGCTATTTCCAACTGCTGTTTAGTGTTTCTAACTTCAGCTTCAAGATTCTCTTGATTTCTGAGAGATCCTTCCAATGTCGTTAAATTTTTTATCAATTCTGTGTGCTTTTGACGAAGTAAATCATTCTCTGATTGTAGACGTTTTATCTCCTCATTCATTGACTCGGTTTCTGTCTCCAGAGAGGCAACTCGTTCCTCACTGGCTTCAGGAATGGACGGTAAGTTTGATTTCATGTGTTGAATGTCAGATTCCAGGGCCTCGATTGTCGTCTGAAGATCCTCGCAGTCTATCTGAAGGGCGTCTCGCATTTCACATGCTTGATTCAACTCTCGAGTTACATCGGTTATCCTTCGTTCCAACATTTGTTTCTTCCATTGGATCTCCACGAATTGATTTGCCAAAGCTTCAAAGAGAGTTTCGTCTTCTGGGATTTTCAGTGTTGAGTTTTTCAAGATTTCTTGGATCTTTTCAGTTATTTTTTGGATGTTTTGAGAGGGTAGGAGGTTGTCATCTGTCTGAATCGTCTTTTCGTGGATCTCTGGAGATTTTTCTGGTACTGGAGAATCTGTTTGGACTTGTTTTTCATCGAGAAATGCATTTTTCGGTTCGAGAAGGGACATTTGATCTTGCAGTTTGTTGTAGTCCACGTAGAGGGTCTCTGTATCTCTCTGATTGAGTCAACTGCTCCAACAGTTTAGCAAAACAATAATTGTCACGAATTATGGGGAGAATTTTCCAAGGGTTGTATTTACATGGACAGGCCATTGAAAATAGAATACGATTGAACCGAACACTTCTGAAAATATTAAAAAAATAATCAGTCCGATGCATTTTAATGTCTTCATTTGTTAATTAGAATTTTTCAATGGGAATGAATTCTTTGAAATTCGCTTCAAATTTTTTTCCTTTTGTCATTCATGGAAAAAATAATTTCAAAGATTTAATTATGAATAATAATTATAAACTCACCTAGAATACAAATACATGGTGAGAATTCTCCAAACAATAGCAATGCCAGTGACAAGAGTGAGTATAATGTACCAAAACCACAAGAATATGTAAATCTTCTAATTGACAATATCCAGAACTATGACACAGAGTGCATCGTATTTCTCGATTGTACCAGATGTGGTCCATATTTGTGAAAAGTGCAGTTGGTAACTTTGGGAAAAACAATGTCCAGTGGTGTAATTATTGAGGTCCAGTTGTCGTACTCTGCCTAGAAAGCACCACCAAGAAACAAATTTGTTATATAAATCTGCAGGATGACGTTGATCAAGTTCAATAGCTCGCAGAATGCAAGGTAATACAGCTGAAGACAGGAAAAACTTTATCAACGACCCTATAACATGATTCTCCTCTTCCTCAGCTAAATCACCCCCTTTGTGTCGTGATTGAGTCACCAGTGGGTGCCTCGTCACACTGTCATCATCAACAATTCTCTGAGTTCTTTGTAAATCGTCATTTTTCTTTGTCATTTCTTCTCACAAACCTGTAGCTTTTGATATCATGATTATTTCCAGGTTAGAAGGTAATATTTGACGTTTTCAACGGCATAAAAACGACTTTCAACATTTTAAAAAGTTTTTAATTACTTTTAAAGGGTTTCTAATATTTTTTAATGGTTAATCAATTTTTTAATGAAGATTAAATACGTTCTGAGGATAACTCCCTGAGTGAGTGTACAAACAATGAAAAAACGGAGTGACACACCGGCACAACGGCACAATGTTTGTGAGCGTCGAAGTAATAATAGCGAAAGAATCAAACTAAAACGGAACTTTTTCGTATAATTCATCACTTTGCGTTTTCTCACGACTGAATTAAATTAATCCAAGGTAAGAACATTCAATAAAATGTATTGAATTCGTCAGAAATTACTTAAAATCATTGAGAATCCGAAAAGCAATGATGCACAATGAACAAACGAACAGGGTTGGTTTTCACTGACCATGAGAGTTTTACATTTTTAAATAATTTTGAATATCCATAACAAATAATTTAATTATGTATTTATATATATTTTTTTTGTGTTTTTTAAATCATAAATTTTTGATAAAAGAATTTTTATCAATTAAAAGATTCGGGAACAAAATCAATGAGAGATCACTTCTGAATTTGAATTTGAGTTGTTCGGGGTACCAAGAGCCTCTCCGACCAATCACAGGGCTTCCAGAGGGCCCGAGGATACCCGACAGCGCCCGACTGTATCTTTTTTCCGAATAATTTCCCCCTCTCCAATTTTTTCATCAGTCATAACGTTTTCCCTGTAACGGCCGCAAGACACACTGTAGTCAGTGCCATAAAAATCGAAGACGAAGAACGTTTTCCCTGTGCCTGTCGCATTATCACTCATCAGTACTACCCGATCGAGATACTAAAAACAACGCCGTAAAACAACGCTCTAAATTTTCTCGCGCAGTTGCCTGAGTGGTAGTTATTCTAATAAACAGATCATCGAGATACTGTATAAATGTTCGTGGTATTTTTTCTTTCGCGAATTCTGAGGGAAAAGTAGCTTCCACGCCAAACACGAGTTGATGAGGGGCAAAACCGGTTGCTTCATGAACTGAGGTATTATATGCAAATATCCCAAAACGAATCCAATCATCTCAATTTTTTTTGGTACAATAATGCTTCAAATAATCGACAAATACTCGGTGTGCACGTTCTAATGATCCCAATGATTCCGGATGGAATGCAGTGGAAGTAATCCTTTGGATTTTAAAAATCTTACAAATATTTTTTATGACTTGACTAACGAAATTACTACCCTGATCAGTATGAATCGTCCTGGGGCATCCAAAACAAGCATTCAGACTTTTATCTTCAACGTTCGACGGACTCACTGGTGGCTAATTCTCTCGGAAGATGGAAACTCCACTGGGTACAGGGATAATTGATGCAAATGAGTGAATCGTACAGGAAATTCCGTAATGAGTATGGAGAATTTATCCAGTGACGAACAGTCGTGTGCGTAATAGAGAATTTGCATGCAGTTCAGTTTCTCTTAAACTTCTCATCTGCGCATTTTTCATAAAGAATGAATAGCCAAACAGCAAAAAATAATAGCAAATATGAGAATTGATGATGATTAATTAAAAATCAGTCCTTTCTGAGACCAATTTTGAGGTTATGACGTCAGAAGGTCACTTGGGTAGCTTCCCATTGGCCGAGTATTTGAGGGTGGGGAGTTGTACTCCTTCATTGGGTGAGACACGCCCACAGATTGAGTTAGGTTGACTTGGATACGTCCTGTGATTAGTTTAGCCTCCAAGAGACCTTGTGACGTAACGAGTGATATTAGAGCATTAGAAATAAATGGTGAAATAAATGACGTAAATTCACAAAACATTGGGGTCACTTGAGAACCATTTTTCCATGCAAATTTTCTACGGTAATAAAAGAAAAATAATATCGCTACTGGTGAATACATGAAGAGAATTTACAATTAGCTGGGTTGTGGAAAAATTAATTGAATTATCAATTTGTTAAAATACTGGATAAATTTTTTTTTCACGTTGTATGTGAACACCTAAAAAAAATCTTAATTTGAGCTTTTCCATTTCAACTTGAGATTTTCGAAAAGCTTAGATTGAGCTTTTCAAGAATCTTATTTAAATACATTGAAAAGCTCAATTTGAGCTTTTCAGTGCTCAATTCGAAATCTCCAAAAATCTCACATTGAGACTTTTGAAAAGCTCAATTTTAAGCTTTTCGAAAATCTCACATTGAGACCTTTGGAAAGCCCAATTCAAACTTTACTTATCTCCATCCTCTTCTTCCTTTTTGGAAATGTTATATACTCATGCTTCCTTCCGCCAGTAAAGGCAATGGGCCAACACATGCTTAATAATTTACGTGGCACAAGTGGGCTGGAACTTAGCTGTGAGTTATGCTGAATTCGATGTGTGTGAGAATGGCACAGTCATGCTCACTCGGAGACCCACGATACACATTTTGCACACGAGTATTGGGAGAAATCGTCCCTTTCCCCTCCGTAAGGTAAAGTGCATGCCTTCATGTGTGAATTATTGCCGTTGTAGTTTCTGGGCTATGCGCTTTCCTCAACACATTACTGATAAATTCCTTTTTATTTGTATCTATTCTCTATATTTTTACTATTCCACTCGTGTACCCTCTCGAGTTTTTCCCTTCTACCGCATTCGCCGAGGGCCGAGGAAAAACCTCAATCGAGGAAAACCTCATCATGTACAGTCGTCCCTTGCTAGACTTCCCCTCGGACAGTGAAAACTGTGAAATTAGACTTTTCCAAAATTGGTCCTCCCCAGCAGGGAATCGAACCCGGGTCGTCTGTGTGCCAAACCCCCGCTCTAACCACACAGCCACCGCGGTCGGTATCTATTTTTCATATTTTATCCCAATATCGTTCACTAACATTTCAGAATTTTTCCACCAACTCATCTGCATTAAATATTTTAAGATAACCCATTTGACCCAAATTCCACTAAAGTGGAAGTGCAGATCGATAATACTCATAAAAATAGACGACATAATGTTGCAATAGTCAATTATAAAATCGCTTACTTCAGCATTTTAAATACCCAACGGGTCATTCACTGAATACAACGATTAGTATTCTATAGAATCTGAATGAATTACTAGAGCACTTGAATCCTGAAAATTACCAATTCTCCACTCATGTTTTTTGAAGCATGTCCTTCAACAATAATTTACAATTTTATCTCAATCCTTCTGAACATTAAAGAATAACGAAAATAAATTTATACCGTACATGTATTTTTTTTTTTTGTTAGGGTCGCTTCCCACTAGGGCAGAATAGCATGACGCGGTCGAGTATTACCGTAACGATGACTCAGCACTCGGAACTGCTCCAAACGCTTCATGACTAACCCCAAAATTCCATTTCTGCTTCTCACAATTGCGATTTTATACCTCTACATTCTCCAAAGTCTTCATTTCACTAAAAATATTGATATTCATGAAAAAATAAAATCACATGACTCTTTTTGTCTGTATCATCTACCTTCAGGCTGCATTTCGCAATATAAGACTCACAATGAGTGGAGGGGGGAGGGGAGTATTCTACAAAAAAGACACCCTCGTAACACCGGCAAAAGACCCCTGCAGGGGTGCGATTCTCGAGATGGGGTGACGTTGAACGAAACAAGGAAGGGGGGGGGGATAAGAGAGAAAACGTTATGCTAGAAAAGGGGAGCAAAGGGTGATGAAGGGAGGAGGGAGGGGGTGGGGTGTAGGGGGTGGTATCCATGTAATTTCCCCGTGGACGTAGAGGGTGCGTGGTTCTGATCGGCCTGAGGGTCGTTCAACCAGTGTTGTCTCGTGTCTCGTACGGCATATCGCCTCGTCCTCGTGATCGTAAATGTGCTGTATTTGTGATCGTTAGGTTAAGATTCACTCCTTTGTCATTTTAAGATGATGAGGATTTGATAATCAGCTGTTTTCATTTTTGGATTATGTGCAATAGTTTTTTGTACTGAATTTCTTGGAAATTAAGTTGAAAATTTGACTTCAATTATTGTGATTGTGGAGTGAATGTACAAGTGCTGGAATTATACAGTCAAGTGTTGATTATTGTATGAGATTCAATGTAATTGATATAATCAAATTATTTGAATTTCTTATTTGTAACCTGCGTGGAAGGTGACACAATACTGGCATTACCTGCGCATCCTATGCAACTGGTTGTTCTACCCACTCCTACATTTCTCGTATAACCGGGTCATATCCGTTATTCCAGAGGCAACGTGCACGTACCATACCTCGATAAACATAATTGGCGTTAATCAGAGCCACCACCCTCTTCTCCCTTCGACAATATCCCGGGGGTGTTGGGCTTTTCGTCTCTTTGTCATACCTCTTTGGTCACATTTTTGTCATTTTTTTTTTTTTTGTTTAAATTGAATCATTAGAGTTGAATAATTCTTGAAGAATTTTAATACGACTAGAGTTTCTCACGTGCGGTATTAACTCCAGCATTCCATTCTTAATAACTCTCATGAATTCAGAGCATTTGAGTATTATCCTGAAAGCTCAAATAAAGAACATGTTGATACCAACATCAACATCTCCAATATTGAGTGATGATGACAGTGTTTTAAAACTTTTTATCGGCCAAATACCCCGTCATCTCGAGGAGGATATACTTCGTCCAATGTTTGAGGAGTTTGGTAAAATCTATGAGTTTACAGTACTCAAGGACAAGTATACCGGTATGCACAAAGGTCAGTATATATTTTGTGAGTAAAAACTCTTTTTACTCTGGAATATAAAAACAGATTATCTGCTTGAGAAAAATAAGGAGGGCAGCAAAGAGATATATTGCTACGTTGCTACATTAATCTTGATTCACAAAACATTGGGGTCACTTGAGAACCATTTTTCCATGCAAATTTTCTACGGTAATAAAAGAAAAATAATATCGCTATTGGTGAATACATGAAGAGAATTTACAATTAGCTGAGTGGTGGAAAAATTAATTGAATTATCAATTTGTTAAAATACTGGATAAATTTTTTTTTCACGTTGTATGTGAACACCTGAAAAAAATCTTAATTTGAGCTTTTCCATCTCAACTTGAGATTTTCGAAAAGCTTAGATTGAGCTTTTCAATAATCTTATTTAAATACATTGAAAAGCTTAGTTTGAGCTTTTCAGTGCTCAATTCGAAATCTCCAACAATCTCACATTAAGACTTTTGGAAAGCCCAATTCAAACTTTATGAAAATCTTAAATCGAAACTTTCGAAAAGCTCAATTTAAGCTTTTCAGTACCTTCAAATTGAGCCTTCAATTGTTAAATTAAGATTAAAAAATCTCAAATTAAACTTTTCATAAAGCTTAAATTAAATTTTTCATAAAGCTTGAATTGAGCTTTTCGAAAATGTCAATTTGAGACTTTCGAAAATATCAATTTGAGCTTTATGAAAATCCGAAATTGAGACTTTCGAAACGTTCAATTAAAGCTTTATGAAAATCTTAAATTGAGCTTTACCGAAGTTTTCAATTTAAGAAATTGAAAATCTCTATTTAATTTTTTTTCTTCGGATGACAGCTGCAAAATGGAGAAAAGATAAATTATCGGGCAAGTAAAGTGCATTACAAGAAAAATATAGAAACGTGGGAAGCTGTGAGTGGTTCGAGAACCAAGTGATAAAGAGTTTTTGGTATGAAGGGAGAAATGTTGGTGGGAGAGGGGTTGCATGAGAAGAATAATACGCACAAGGTGGAGGAATAAAACGAGGGGTGGTTTTAAGGGATTCTCAGAGAGTCGGGCCTAACAGTTAGGAACATTGAGGCACTGAAGGAAGAGGGCTTTTTTTCTCGAAATGGCTATTCACATGCGCAGAAGTACCACGTGTCTCAACCACCATTTATCTTGCTGCCTTTTTCTGTGTTACATCCGGGGGGCCTATATTCAGTTCAGCAAACTATACCGTGAAGCTGAAGCCCGGCTCGAGCAGATTAATCAAGATTTATTCTTTATATTTTGCTTTTTTTTTTAAAAAAAAGAAAAAATTTCAAACTCTAAGCTCCTGGGACAATAAATTTCCTGGTACTTTATGCTGGGTTGTAACAAATTTTATAGGGCTTAGAGGCCATATAGGCTCTGTGTGAAACTTGAATCTGATAATGATTTGAATATTTTATACCCGACCAATTGCTACGAATTTAACCAAAAAATGACGAGAAATGATAAAGAACGTGAAAAAAAAGTAAATGTGGATATTTTACAATAAATATCCGGACGATAAGCTGCACACGATCATCTACGTATCCATATATATACGTACGCTAGAGTTATGTATAAATGGACGTGGACTGTGCACATTTTTATTTTGTAGGCACACGCGAAAATTTATGGCTGACGAATGGCCGCTCGAGTTTTTACCAGGGAAATAGCTCGTTAATCTTTCGAATTATTCTCGCGTCCAGCATTCTTCCCCATCCAACCGTCCCCATACCTCTCGACCTTTTTCGCTTAAAAATCTCCATCAAAATCGGAATTATCTTGCTTATTAATGAAATTTTTATAATTAATCAGGTAGACATTGATGGACGATATGAAAATTCAGAGATTATTAATTGAGAAAAAATAATTTGATTCAATATATTCTCTATTATTTCAGAATCGTTGAATCTTCAATCATTTCTTGAATGTTTTTTCAAGTAATGGCATCGGGAAATGGGAAAAATTCTGCAAAATAGGGGTTGGGCACAGGTGGAGATGCTCCTGACGTAGAATAGAATAAATATTGTTGCAGTAGCAGAAGCTCTCTGAAATCGTTCATGATACCATCCGTCGGTAAATTTCGTTCGACCGCTCAAGGTCACCGCTGTTCACCGCGCCAATTACTTGACGCGTAGCTCTACCGCATCAGCCGAAAACAGTTCAAATGTATAATCAGATATTTCGTCAATGGATTTAATGAGTATCCTCTCGTTTCCTTGATCGAAAAATATAAAGCCAAGAGCGTATGCGACTCGCTCAACTCCATATTCAATAAACATCTCTCGAGTATTGTATCCACTTTATAAGAGGCTATCGACCCAACGAGTCCAGTCAATATTTTCACTGTACTTTCATCTTTCCTCATCTATTTCATAATTCGTCGTGTTGTCTCTCCTGCACATACCACAAACACTCAACCAGATGATAAATAAAAAATACATGTATCTGCAATCGAAATGAAAACAGTGACATAGTACTTGTAGTTACAAAACAGCTCTCCAATTTTAATGAGAGTTTTCCCTATCCTTACCTTTATTCCTATTCCATGAAACAGTTCTCTGTCTCGGCTTTTCTCGTCCCTTTGTGTAATTATATTTTGATTTCTCGGCAAAGCTACTATGGTACTCACTTCATCCGCAGTCTCTCCTTCAGTGGCGGTGGTGGCTCGTTGTGAATGCTAATATATCCCTCTCCTCCATTATTCCTCTTTCTCAAACTCATTTCTCCTCTCTCTCTCTCTCTCTCTTTCTCTCTCCATTTTGCTACTCCTCAGTTGACTGGACTTCTTCTTTTATCGTATATTCTCAGGACCTGTGTCTCCTCTCCCTCTTACAAATCCAGTAATTCTAGTTTAACAAACGTAAAAAAGAATGAGAAATGAAACATTATTTTTCATTAATTCGAATTATGAGGAAAAATGTCAAAATTTATTTTTTATTGAGAAAAATAATTCAAGTGTTTATTGACGATTCATGGACAAATTTATAGCAAAATTATTACATTAATTTTATTGAAGCTTTTCCAGCAAAAACTATGAGGGAATACATACAATAAATACGCACTTGACGTTCCCACGCGATTCAAGTGGTTTCTGGTGCTTTTATCAACATCAACGTGTCTGAAGAATGAGGAGGGTTGTGCGATAATGTTTGCGTGTATGAGAGCCCACCAGAAGACGAGGGGAGTACATGTTAGGAGTGCACGCACTGTAATAACGCATGGGAAAAACACCAGGTCCACAGGCTGTCTGAAAGCAGGAGTTATTCACTACATCCATGAACACCAGCGTACACTAGGTTATGACTAGCCGTGAGGTAGTGTTTTTCCTCCTGCATATCCTTTCTTTTTCGCGTGGACTCTCTTCTCACTACCTTCGGGGTGTGTTTTTTTATACGCAACGGTCGGATCGATTGTCCTGCTACGCATGGCCCTCTGGCTCATTGACAAACGACGCACTGCTGTTGTAGTCAGGAACGCTTCTGACAGTTCCAGTGCCCTACGATTTATGGGTTTATCGTGGAAACCTGATATTTTCAGTATTCAGGTACTATACAACCGTCTCGGAATGAATTTCAAAGGAAATAAGGACGAGAAAAATTTGGAAATATTCAGGTGGGGATTTGAACCCGTGTCTTTGAGATTGCCAGTCCGTAGCGCTTCTCATTGAGCTATCGGGGGTCCTCTGAACTGATGCCTATCGAATTTAAGTCTTTTTAGACATCGAACGAGCGAGTCGACAACTACAGCGTGGACTGCAACGAAAAGAGGGGTATCGGGTGTAACGAAAAATGGGATGATGAGGGGAGTCGTGAGAGTTGGGGAGTGGGGGAGTGGAGCACACCAACACGGCTCTAGTACTAGTCCGCTTAGGGTCCCCATACACGAGCGGACGGTTCGGCAAACGGTTTGCTGCGAAACATGGTGAGTATATCTATATATACATATATATATATACAGGGTGTATCTTTATTGGTGGAAAACCTCTCGTCCCTCACCGTAAAATGACTTTCTAAATACGGAAAAAATACAAAAAAAATTACTCCTCAGCATAAAAGTGCAACACTTGTGGCAATAGACACTGTGGTAATTTAGGCGATTTTGGATACCACCGAGGATACCACCCTTGTTGCGACAGTCACAACGATAATCGAGGCGATATAGAATGCAACATTTGTAGCGATAGCCTCTGCGGCGATTGGAGTCAAACCTAATGCAACACCCGTGTCGATAGTCACGGCGATGATTAAGACGATATGAAATTGATGTACTAGAAAAATTAGCCAAATTAATTTTTTTTTATATTTTTCCCGTATTTAGAAGGTCATTTTACGTCGGGGGTCGGGAGGTTTTCCACCAATAAAGATACACCCTGTATATAGATATACTCACTTCTAGGTTTGCCACGAACCGTCCGCTCGTGTATGGGGGCCTTTACGGTGTATAGTGAGAACACTCATAGACGTACGTATTATATGCTATGAGAACACTGCACATTTCTCGCGTTGGAGGCGCCGCCTCCTGAATAGGCGCCACCTCCTAATCGCACGTGGAACCAGCATAAAGAGTCGGGCGGTTTCAGCTGATGCGTGAATCGTCGCAAAATTATAACCTACAATTTATGCACTCTGAGTTAGTCTCGTGTCATTATGAAAATAGAAATTGTTGAATAAAATCTAATTTTTATTTTTCATGAATATCACGAGAATTCTCCACTTATTGCTCCTTTTGCTCCTTTCACATTTCAAGCCTAGATAAGTTTCACTTCTATCGCGCGTGGCCACCACGCACACTTTTTGCTTCCGAATGGAAGCATTGTCATCGACATATTTTCACATTTTCTAATTTTGGCTGGAAATGATGTAGAATGGTCTGAAACGTAAAAATACGAAGTTTGGAGCCAATATGTTCGTCTGTTCGCGTGTCCACTCGGGGGTCACTTTTCCTTAAATTGACCAATTAATTGAGAAAATCATTTCCGAAGGGTTCTATACCGGTCGATGCAAGATTTTAGAGATATAGCCAATTTTTTGTTTTTTGCGGAAAATTCTTGTAAAGACGCTAACTTTTGAAAAAATGGAGATATCAACTTGAAATTTGGCATGAAGGTGACTCTCATGATTGTAATGTTTGGTATTTAAAATCAGCTCAATCGGACAGGTGGTTCCGGAGATGTTCAACTTTTGAGATATGAAATGCAAAACATTTACTGTAATAATACGCGAAAAGGATTGAAAGGACCATTCGGAAGCGCTCCATCAATTGACTGATGGCGAAAAAAAAACGCACACGTAAAATGAACAAACTCCACAACCGCAAATCTGTAGTTACAAATCTATAGCCTCATGTCGCTGGCTCCTACTTGTTTTTTTTTTTCTTTGTGATATCCTAGTCATTTTTCTTCCCTCAATTGTGATAATATCCAGTTTTATCTTTATCATCAGACGAACACCATTGTGTATATTGGGTTCTATGACTATTGTGATTCATCGGAGAATAAACAATGAGACTAGGAGAAAAGAAAATTGAGGGCTTGTTCTGAGTAAACAGGAGATTGTAGGTAAAAAAGATGAGAAAATAAGGGAAAAAATCCGATTGACAGAGGATGAGGTGAAGTATGGCAGAGGCAGGATGAGTAACGGATCGGTGGAAAATAAAAATAAGAGAATGAAGGAGGAAAAATACAAGAAAAATAGGAAAGTCTGTACATGAAGGACTTGCAAAAGGGGGTAGACGCTGGGGAAATAAGGTAATACGTGCTGCTTTGTCTCGATCGGAGTAGTTCCGGGAAAATGTTGGTGGATAGGGGGGAGTGAGAGTTGGAAGAAAGCAATGCGAGAGAAGGAAAATGTACAGTTGCGAGATGCCTTTCTGTTATTACCGGAGCACTCGGGAAGACACAAGGGGATATACCTTCTGCTCTGCATCAAACTAAAGTTATACTCTCAACACTGGGAGGGAAAGGAGGCATGTACTGACGTTACTGTAATACCTGAGTTACTGGTTAATTTTGGGAAAACGGATCCGGTAAACAGCACCACTTCAGGGAATTTTCATGGAGCTAGGTGAGGATATGATGAAATAATTTTACTCGAAATTAAAAAAAAAATACGACCCATTCTGCCCCAAAATTTCTGGAGTTGGAGATGAAAGAGGATATACTGGGGCAAAACAGGTCATTTTTTGAACTAGAAATATTCTTCTTGAATTAATGGGAAATAATGTTCTCCTCCTTGGGTAGATTAAAATTAGATATCATTCATTTTTCATTCAACTTTTCAAGATATTCATGACGTGGTATGAGAGGACATAAGCTCATTCGTGTTTTAATGTTATACCCTTCATTGGATAGGCAAAATAATGTCTTATTCTCTTGGATACCATAAGTTTGGGCTGAGTGAAATTAAATTTGCATAAGTGATTCAGCCCTCCTTGAATGCCCGCTTAGTCGACTACTCGTGTCCTGAACTCATGAAAAATATGGATATCTGACATGGATTTCAGTCAGCTACGGTTAAATCAATTAGGATATTATTTTACTCTGGCAATTATGTCTGTAGTAACTTCGTGTCAATGTCACTGACAATAGGTAACTTGCATGATTTTTTTTTTTTTTAATTCCAAGATCATGACCCTAGTTAACAATTTTCCAATCGAAAAAGTTCCAAAAATTGTTCAGTAATTAGTAATTGATTTTTAAACTTTTCATATTTCAAATTCTCTGAAATCACTCGTGACGTCATAAAGTCTCTTGGACGCTAAATCAATCACAGGACGTATCCAAGTCAATCTAACTTAATCTGTGCACGTGTCTCAGCCAATGAAGGACTACGACTCCCCACCCTCGGACACTCGGCCAGTGAGAAGCTACCCAAGTGACCTTGAGACGTCATAACCTAAAAATTGGTCTCAGAAACTACTGATTTTTAATTAATTATCATAAATCATCTAGGACATATTTCACAATATTGTTCGCTGTTTGGCTATTCATTTTTTATAAAATTTTTTTTTAAAACTTTGCTTTACAAATTTCATAAAAGCATGAATCGACATTTTCAAAAAATCCCTCTATTTTTCTCGGAGGCACCGGTAACCTAAAACACTTAAAAAAAAAATTCACAATAAATCATAAATAACTCATCAAAACCTGTCAAATCTGATAATCCCTCATTATTCCTAACCCCTTAAAAAAAATATCTCAATAATCCCCAGACATAACTCATCATTAATCTTTGACGACTATTAATTTTTTAACACGTCTAAGAAATGCCGCAGTGTGTCGATCGATCGCTCGTTAACCAACATTCTCAACCTATTGGTTTGGAATCTGTGATGGTATGTGTGTTGGTGGATTGACTATAGTGTTGGGAATAGAATGAGCGACCAGGGTAGTTGGGATGAAACGAGGAGGAGGGGGGGGGGGAGGGGGTAGTTGCAAGTTGACTGTATATACAGGATGGTGAGAGTATGGAGAAGCTGATGGTATATAGAATGCAGAAGGAGGGGTAGGGGGGGGGGGCGTGGTAAACGTAGACCACGTTGGTTAGGTCAGGAGGTTCGGGACGCAGCAGGGCAGAGCCGATAAGGGCTTGCCAGCCTCTCTCCCCTTCTCTTGGTCCGCTAACGACTATGTAAATTGACGTGTCTATTTATTCATCGTATCGAAACAATTCAGAAGAGATGAAGACATCAGGCTAATTTTCATAGGCAATAGGGGCCCTTCATCATTGCCCTCCTCTCGATGATGAGTGGTTATTTTTTTTTTTTTTTTCAATAATCTTGTTATAATAATTATGCTAATTTGGAATTAATGTTAGAATCATTATTTCTCACGGTTGCATCGTCTGTGGGTGATATTTAATTTCGTCTGGAGAGTATAGCTTCTCACGAATCTCATCGATGTGAAATCGAACGTGGCGTGAGCTTCTACTACTATCTGAGAAACGGGGGGAGGGAGGTGGGGGTGGATCCATCCCCTTAATTCCTCCTTCTGTTCATCCATGAAAAGCACTTCAATCTAGATAGCATCTACACTTCAAATAATTAGATATTTGTTTTGTATTACGAAAAAATTATTATTTACAAAATTTAGAGAGAGAGCTTTTCTTTTGTTCTTGAGCTTTTTGAGATTCTCAAATTGAGAAATAATTTTTGAATTGATATTACAAGTCTCAGATAATGTTTTTGTTATTTTTGATGATATATTTGCAGAATGTAATAGTGAAAAAGATAGTTTAAAGTTGTATATATACGTGTATAGATTGTGATGCTGAGTAGAGCGCATGAGATGAACAGAGTGAGGGTGGCTGCCTTGGGGTTCATTATTCAGGGCTATTGATTTCCATCCAAGCTCCCTTTTACACCCCTTTCTACCCGCGGGCAATGCCACCGAACGAGAGAATCAGCCGAGCGGGAGTTTGAGTGAGACAGAATGGGATTGACGGGGAAAGGGTTCTTCCACATACTTTCTCCCACCCATACATTCATTGATACTCCATGCTATACCTATTATCGATATCTTCGGTATATAATATGGCCGTATAATACGAGTATTTATTCACGCTCATATCTCTCATATCCTCTTAAAGCTCCTTTGCCCATCAAACCTACATACCCAACTGACGTCCACTCAAGCCAAGTGTTCTACGGTTCTACCTAGTGTCCAAAACGGTACCAATTGCCCGTACCATCATCTACTTCAAGCACGACTGTCAGGTCCTTTGAACTCTTGGACATTGTCAATTCCACTCTAGGAACAATCTAACCGTGAAACATGAGATGGAATAGTCATGGCCTTTGTCACTATGCACTTGTGTCATCCTTGAGAAACAGAGAATTAAAGTTTTTTCATTATTTTTTTTTATTCAGAATATTTCCATTGTTCCTGAAGGGTTAATTTGATTTTTAAGATTTCAGTAATTAGCTATTCATCTCGGAGATTAATGATTAGAGGGGAAATTTTAATTGATAAATTTTTTGTAGTTTAATAAATTTCTTACATATAATGTGTCTTGATACTAAATTATTGGGCATTAACATGCTCAAATTGAGCTTTTCAATGTCTCCAAAATAGCCCAAAAAGCTCAATAGGGAACTTGCATGATTTTTTATTGATTTTTTCATTTCAAAATCATGACCCCAAGTAACAATTTTTCATTCGGAAAAGTTCCAAAATTGTTCAGTAATTAGTAATTAATTTTTAAAATTTCCATATTCCAAATGCTCTGATATTGCTCATGACGTCACAAGGTCTCTTAAACGCTAAATCAATCACAGGACGTATCCGCGTTAACCTAACTTAATCTGTGCACGCGTCTCAGCCAATGAAGGCCTTAACATTCCCCACCCTCGGACACTCGACCAATGGAAAGTTACCCAAGGGAACTCGTGATAACATAACCTAAAAATTGGTCTCAGAAATTACTGATTTTGAATTGATCATCATAAATTATCTAGGACATATTTCACAATATTGTTTACTGTTTGGTTATTCATTTGTTATGAATAATCCGTAGATGAGAAGTTCAAGAGAAACTTAGCTTCATGCAAGTTCCCCATTTCAAATTATTCTTTTTTGATAACTTTAATCTACACCCCAAGAAAAAAGTTGAATTGAGATTCTCAAATTGTTAAATTGAGAACTTCGAAAAAGCTCAATTTGAGCGTTTGAAGAGCTCAATTTGAGCTTTTTGAGAAGTTTAATTTGAGATTTTTGAATCTTAATTTAACAATTGAAGTTTCAATTTGAAGGTACCGTAAATCTCAAATTGAGCTTTTCAAAAGTCTCAATGTGATATTTTTTTAAATCTCAAATTGAGCACTGAAGAGCTTAAATTGAGCTTTTCAATATCTCTAAATAACATTTTTGAAAAGCTCAATTTAAGCTTTTCAAAAATCTCAAATTGAGATGGAAAAGCTCAAATTAACATTTTTTTTTTTGTGTAATATCATGAGAATTGAAAAAAAAACTTGTCACACTGAGCTCATTGTGACAATCAGACATCGGGTTTGTACCGTGAAAAAGTAAAGTTAGACGGTTATATTGTGTATACACGTTGTGTGAGCTGGCTTGTGCTACACCGTCAACTGTCGGTGAGTGGTGGACGGTGATAGAGGGGTAAAGGGGTATATTTGTTATATACGCAAAAGCCTTGACAAGGGGATGAGGAGGGGGGTGGAGGGGTCAAAGGGCGTTGAATGGCGCCGGCGCGAGTAGAGCATAACTTCGGCATCGCTGAGAACCACCTCCGCGTGGTGGGTTTGTGACGTCAGCCGTTCTCAGTGTGCGGAGAGCGACCGTAGTGTGCACAATCTCCACATTTATCGTTTAAAATTACCCAATTACATCAACACTAATCCCAATAACGTGTATTTACAACTCCAGTTTATACATTTATTTTAAATATATTTTTATGTGTAAAAAAAAAACGTGATTGTGGGTGTTGATACATTTAATCATTGATTTGATTATTGAGCAGATTAATAGTGATAATGTACGTGTGTGTATATAAATAATTGGATAATTGAATCAATGATATATAGTTAATCAATTATTTTTTTTTTAATCAACACTGAGACTCGTTAAAACAATATTGTGCATAAATATTATCACGTCATGTGATAACCACGCGGTTGAGATTATTGCTCTTGCTGGTACTGTTGGCACCTAGCATCTGGTTGAACCACTTGGCTACATCGTTGGCATTATAACAAGCATTTTGAATTTTAACTGAACAATGAGGAGCCAATGGAGATGGTAGTGAGAGGCCAAATATAATAACGTTTTTTGAGATTGATTTTTATTAATTTTCACGAACATATTTAAAGAGTGAGATATCTTATGACGAGTGAGATGAGCCACTGTCGCGAGCCATCATTGCTCGGCATGGCCAGCTAGCCGTCCCTTTTTGTAATTGAAAAAAACTCAATTTAATAAACAATTATTATTATTATTATTATTATTATTATTATTATTATTATTATTATTATTATTATTATTATTATTATTATTATTATTATTATTATTATTATTATTATTATTATTATTATTTTTAAAATAATTATTGTGAATTTGTGCGTGTTAATGTTTATTTAATAATTAAAAAAAAAATTTATGATTTTTAGTTGGTGATTATTATTAATTGATTAATTATATTGAACGTCTGTGAATATTTCAAGTGATAAAATTCAACATTTGACCAATAAGATCCGCAAGCACGCGGAATAAAAAGCAGACAGCGTGGAGCGCTCACCGATAGTGTGGCCGCGTGCCGCGGACCTTTGCTTCTATCAGCCAGGTACAATTAATTTATGTATTTTTTTTCCAAGAGATTAAAAAAAAATGAGGAAATTGATGATAATTCACGATGACAGAAAAGTTGATTTATCTGGGGTTGACAGGACACCGGGCACTGCGAGAAAAACGGAATAATTCAAGTTTTCGGGTAGACATGAGCGTGGGGGTGGGGGGAATTGAGAGAGTACGCGACAGGCTGAAGTGGCAATTGCTAGAAATTGTGCCAAGTGCAGCTCGTATTGTAGAGTTTCAATTTTTTTTTATCATACTCTCCAAGTGGTGGACAACTTGGCACAAACACGAGTATTGAGAGGGATAGATGTGATTTTTGACTGATAATTCCCTCGAGAGGTTGAAAAAAAAAATATTGGGGTAATATAAACACAGATGTGCACATGAATTTGGAGAAAAAATTGGGGCGAGATGAGGCTGAAAATATAATGGTTATCATAGCGTTGATGATATTGAACTGACTGGTGGATAAGCTCTATCCAATACTTGACTCGATTTGGAACGCGCTCCACTTTATGTGCACATTCGACTAAGGAGAAACCTTCGCCAGCAAAGTACTTATAGATTTATCCCACCACCAGTCTATGCATTCACATTCTTATTTATTCATTCATCCATACCCACCAGTGGTTATACCCTTCTTCTTTCCATACCACTACGTTACTCAAGATAACCGTCTCAAGATTTTCCAAATTTCCGAATGCAGAAACTTTTCAGACGTATGTATTGCTCACCTGGAAAATATATTACTCGATTAAACTTTTAAATTTACATGTATTTCTGGACTTGGGTATTGGGGAGAAAAGAATATTGGGATAATTCGTTTTTTCTAGGGTATACCCGAAAAAAAATTCTAATTTGACCTTTTCAATCTCAATTTGAGATTTTCTAAAAGCTCAAATTGAGCTTTTTTGAAAATCTTATTCAAATACATTGAAAAGCGCAATTTGAGATTTTTCAGTGCTTAATTTGAGATTTTCAAAAATCTTACATTGAGACTTTTGGAAAGCCCAATTTAAACTCTATGATAATCTTAAATTGAGCTTTTCAAACGCTCAAATAGAGCTTCTCTGAAGTTCTCAATTTAAGAATTCGGAAATCTCAATTTAACTCTCTTTTTTTGGTGTATTTAGAGTAATTTTTTGGTGACAAGAATTTTGGGAAAATTTATTTGAAATTTTTTAAATTGGAAATTGAGATTTTTTAAAGCTAAAAATAGAAATTTTCAAAAAATCTCATTTCAAAATTTCGAACTTTTTCTTTCTCTCAAACTGATATTATAATAATGAGTAATTTATTTGAAAATGTCAAAAGTTCTTTTTTGTATAAAATTCAACGAGATGAATAATTGTGGAAAAATGTTGAATTAAACTTATTTATAAAATTTTTAAACATCAATCAACTTACCCGGAATTAACTTTCCACTGAATTCCACTCACAGCAATTTCCCCATAATCAGCTTAGTCCCTTGGAAGCAGATTCGTCTGTTGAATCCAGTTGTCTCATCGACATTTCAAGTTGTATCGGCTGCGGGTTGAGAGGACTTGAAGAGTTTTTGGCACCAAGATATTGTCACCCAACAGTCGATTTAATTTCCACATTTTCCAGTTATATCCACAAGAGTATATCCAACTCCCCTTACGACAATGAGTATATGTTTCTCTACATACTCACCATCCTCCCATATTTGCTATCGAGCCGGAAATGTTAGGGGATGGGTACCATGACCCGAATCCCTAAGTCACAGCCGCATACGGTCACGGGAAAAGCCCAACGGACAAGCACGTAGTAACCTAGACACCCCTCCATGGACAAGATCTACCCTCTGCAATTCCCCAACACTCCTCTCCTTTGTTCAGTTACTGTGTTTCAAACCCTCAACTTCTCTGCATATTAAATCTTTCAGTCTGACTGAACTACTCGGAAACATGATCATGTTAACTGGTGGAAGGGGTTTGTGGGGTTTGTGCCAAGTCTACAATTCATTATCATGTATTTTTCCGCAACTGAAAGTATCTCAATACTTTGATTTCATTCATTTGTATAAAAATAACAACAAATATCGAATTATCTTTTCCATTTTTTACGTTTAAAGGTGGTTTTATTGATACAGAATATATGAATTCAAATTAACTCTCTCAAATTAACTTTCTTACTCTCATTCGTCTTAATCGAACTTCATCGGGCAGAGACAAATTGTTGCCAAAATTATGCGCATATATGTGCATTCTCCATTTCTAGTAAGATCAAGACAATCGTCGGGGGCCTCACGCATGGTGCACGCATCTTGTTCCGTCTGACATTCTGTATACGCTGTGAAAAAATATTGTAAATTTATGACTTTTAACAGACATTGGTATGAAAAAATTACAATCGTTCAATTGTAAACCTGATTTGTGAGAAATTTGTGGAAAATTATGACAAGGTCATTCAATTTTATCAGTCATACTGTGAAAATGACGGATAGTACAGTAAATTCATCACAAAATGATGATATTATTACGTTTGTATGGTATTATCATGACGTCATAGGTCATAGGTTCGAATCCCTCCCGATAAGAAAATTCACTTTATATTTCTAGGTTAATTAGGTAGGAATATGATAGCAATACTGTGTGATAAATTTACATTACTGTACGGTGTAAATGACTCTCTGTATATGTGTCGTAATTTCTTCGCAAAAAATTTTAATAGGGTAGAGAAACAGATTTTAATGAACAAAGTCTGATTATCCGGCAGGATAGAGGGCGTTCTTCTCCATGTTATCACCCAAAAGTACTCATCCCACTCAGGATTTACATGAATTCTTACTGGACTTGAATGTAAACTGAATTTCTATCGCGTGTTCTGTCGAGAGACTCGAACAATAACGGAACTGATTAATCCAGAGGTGATTGAAGAGAAAATTAATTTAGGAAATTAGAGAAAACACTTTCCAAGTTTTCTTCCTGAAGGGCTATACACAACATCTGGTGTTTGTGTCTGTGATGTTTCTTAATGTTTAAAATTTTTCTTCAAAAAAATAAAAAAAAAAGATATAGTCTAGTTTCTTAGTATTCCAAGAGCATCTTGGAGTCGATGTTGGTAAAGAGCCGCACTTGTTGACGCCAAGGGACACGAGTGGAGAATCGATGGAAAACGTAGGCGGTATTTCCAATGCTGACTAAAAGGGTTCAGTGAGTTGAAGAAGGATACCAAAGAGATGACCCAAAGGGACACAATGTTGGAAAGCAAAGTGAGTGGTCAGACTAGTGGGATTCCCCAGAGAGAATTCTGGGACCACAATTCTAAATCAGGTTTGTCTCCCTCGTGAGTCTCTACACCTCGTTCAATACTTGAAACATCTGCCAATTTTTTTTTTTTTCAATTGTTGAAAACTGTCAATTTTAATTATTGACAACAATCACTTCTGATTTATCATTTTTTCGTAATAAAATTTTTACAAATGTAGATATATCTCAGAAACGGGTAGTCTGAAGAGAAAATGTCAGAGGATCTTTTTTGGAGCTAAAAAAATTTTCAACAAAAAATGTCTCTTAACATTTTTTCGTAAAATTGTTCATTATCAAGATAATTATACCGATGTGAAATTAGCATAGTATGTAACCCTGTACAAGTGAAATTGAATGGTGGAACGCGCCCGAGGATGCTTCCGATGTAGAAGCAATAAACACAAAATAGTGACTTCCTGTTATAGAAATGTTTTTCACATTTCAGACAAATTTCTTTCTTCATCAATGTAGATTCACTTAAAATACGAATAAACTAAAAATATCTCATGATTACATTTGTTTCCCTCTCATTGCGATGAAAGGGGGATGATACGAGACATTGGACTCGTCGTCGAGGGGGTTTTGAAATTAAATTCTCGCTGTTAGATCCTTGGAGGCACCAGTGCGCCGCGTGTTAGTGGAAACTGCTCGGCACAAGTCAGACGTGTTCGTGGATTTATCGTCACCTTCATTATAACGTGTAAAAGTCACTACGTGAGCTTGCGACCTAATATCCTAACAATATGAACAGTGAGTTAGGAAATAATTATTATCAAGGGTCAAATTCTGTTTAAAAGATTAATCATTCAACAATCCATCAATATCATCTCTACAGTTGAAAAAAAAAGTTGAATTGACATTTTCAAATTCTTAAATTGAGAATTTCGAAAAAGTTCAATTTGATCGTTTGGAAAGCTCAATTTAATATTTTCATAAAGCTTTAATTGAACGTTTCGAAAGTCTCAAATTGAGGTTTTTATTTTTTGGATCTAATGAAAAAAAAAAAAATTAATTTCAACCATGAATGTATCCACAATACATACAACCAAAAAAATATTGACAAAAATATATAATAATATATCATCTCAGTGTTTCGTATGAAAGCCTAGAATTCAGCTCACATCAAAAGCAATTTATACGATTATATGTATGGCACCTTCAATGCCGCCTTAATCAAATAAAAGCCATCCCCTCTGGAAGGTACTGTGTGTTGACGTGCACGTCTCGAATGTATACAATATATCCAGCAAGTTGGTTCACGACGTGTGTTACCCCACCTATACTTCTTCTTCCATCAGTATCGTAACGTATTGTATGCTGAAAATTTTCCCTCACCCATATTTTTTTTACAATTCATACAGAATATACATCAGGCACTATTCGTCACCGTGAACAATCACACGTACCCAGTTTTTCTTTATTGAACATCTTTCAAGAAAAGAAGTGAAACAATAAAGAAAACAGTGGAGAGAGAAGTCAAAAAAAAGAAAAAAAAAAAACGAATACAATGTAGACTGTCTTCAGTGTTCACACGAGTTGGCTGAGAAATGCTTTTGAAGCGTTCTCAAATGCATTTGAATGTTTCCAAATACCACCGAGTGGAATAGGCCGACGGGCGAGAGGAGATGCTAGGACTTGCCTCTGGGGACTGGTGCCAAAATCTCAAGAGGGCGTCTCTCGTCTCCACCTACCCCCGTATCTACACCCTTTCTCTATTTCCTCCCCCCTTTCAACTCCTGTACAACCTGGTATTCGTCTTTATCTCACACCCACTTCCCCTTGTACACCCCCCTCCACTATACCCCAACATATACCCATTCTAGAGGTACCGTGCTTTGTTATGTTAATTGTTTCAAACTCCGAGCATCATCGCTACGTTTATTTTCCATTCCCATTCCCCCCTCTCCTCGTCTCCTACCCCCCACCTCTGATTTTCCTATCCAGCTGGGCATGCTCGCGTTGTTTTGTGCAAGTACAGACTATAGCCGTTGAGCCTTCTCATACTTGGAACTCCTCTTGGTTCGCTCTAAAATATGAATTAAACTTTTGGGATAATTTTTTTTTCATAATTTTTTCCTCTTCCTCGCTCCATATCACTATGGCCTCTCTCGATTTAGAAAGGAATTTGATACAAAAGTTTGTTGTGTAAGGATTTGGAAAGAAAAAAAAAATATATATATATATATATATATATATATATAGAAGGGAAAAAGTTTTTCTCTATCGATTTTACGTCAAGTTGTTCGCCTTCGTAACCTTCGTACACCCCTCTTTAATGCGCTATATTCTATCTCTCTTTCTGTCTCTCTCACCACGAGAGCAGTGGCACCAAGATTCACGAGGTCTGTAGGGTGGGATTTGGAAAAATGCTTTTTAATTAAAATTGTAAAATTATTTCGTTTTTTTTTTTTTTATATTTCTGTAATTCTAATTTATGACATTTTTGTATTTAGATTAAACCGAGAATTGTTTTATTGTCTAATTTTGAAGATATTTAAATAAAAACTCGCCTTAATCTATCTGCAGTGCTCCGTGGTTTTCCGTGCGAATTGGATGAGAGAAGAGAGAGAAAAAAAAATGGGGTTAAAAAAGCATCATCGTGAAGATCCTATGACGTGCAAGAAAAGCTTAGGTGTATACGAGATATCTGTGGTAACTCGTCTCTTTGGGTTTCCATGATACGTTGGTGGCCTCCAGGATGAAATTGTACCTTAATTTGAAAGCTTCAGGACCGCGCCTCTGACGGTCAGAAGAAGCTGAACACGACGGAATGAGAGAGAGGGTAGAGATAGCCTTGGAAGAGGAGGTTTCATAGTCCAGTTTTGTGAACACATATAGGGGTAGTGGAGAGTCGCTGAAGGCAGAAGGATCGCCTTTATACTGGGGATGGCCGGTTCAAGGGCCCAGACCACAGAACTGTCGGCTATCGACGTTGGCAGGGCTCACTGCACAGCATGGTTTGTATGACCCTAGAATACGAGACTGCTGGATAATAGGCATGAGATAGTAGAATTAATTTTTTTTTTAAATTTATTAATCATACCTCAATCATGTTCACTTTACAAAAATAAATTGTTTGATTTGGGGTAGACAATGTACTTTAACCATTTCAAAAGGTTTTAATTTTTATAAACAAATGATGGCAGTGATAAATGTGGATACTTTTAGCGCAATAATTGTATGCGTAAATGTGTTATGACGGGTGAATAGAAAGAGTGAGGTTAATCGAGATATTGATAAAGTAGATTATCTATCGATAATCGATAAAACAGTCGATATTACAAATCTCTATTTTTGGCGGTAATATTGAAGTCTGAATACGTGTCTTTCACTACTCAGATCCTCAAAAATAATCAAAGTTCCTATAAAATGTGGATTTTTATACTGATGAAGAATTTTTAGAGCGTAAAGACACAATGAAATAGCTATTTATCAATAAATAGTGAGTATAGTTGTTAAATGGATGAAAGTATGTCAATCGAAGGAATGAAAAGAGAAAAAAAATAACTGAGAAATGACCTTTGGAGGAATCCTATGGAGTGTGAGAATTGAGGACAAAACTCGAGGAATTACTATAGGTAGGTGAGAATGTTGAGCCTTATCCAAACCCATAGGATGGATGCTCAGTTACGTGACGCTCGTGTGCAATGCTTTGAACAGGGTATTATCTGGCGGTCTATGGCTCAATAGGATAGCCGAAACAAAAGGGTCCTACCAAGCAAAATAATGCCAACACTCAAAGGGTGAAAGGGGGTGGGGGGGGAGGGGGCAGGAGGAGAGTTGGAGGAGGGGCAGAGGATACGAGGAACTAACCCAAGAAAGAGATATGGGGGATCGTAGAGTATAGGAGCAAGTATTCTTTGTTTGTATGTGTGGAAGCGTGTTTATGAACGACTACGTGCCTTCATAGTATACCTGCTATGGGTATACGTGTTAGTATGTATGTGAAAAATGAGTAGGACTACGTGAGGGTGGCGTACCAACGAAAGAGTGGAAACAATGGAGGAAATAAAATAAAGCTTAGGACACACTAGAGTCCAGACCAAAGTATAGTATATTGTAGAGGGGGGGGGGGGGGGGGAACTTTTATTCAGAACAAAGAAAAACTGTTTGAACTTGATTATTTTGCTTTTTTTTCCACTCCTCCGTCAAATCTCATAGAAAATGAAATAAAATAGAGAAGAATGAAATTGTTGGGTAGATGAATGATTTCAATTTTATGAGTATGAGCAATTGTGAGTTTTATTGTGAGTGGTTCGAGTCATACACGTTCCAAGGCTACTTAGCTTGGTATTAATCGTTTCTTCTAAAATACTTAAATTGAACGGCATTCTTCCCCCCTGGTGTTTCTCCTACTTCTAGTCACTCTCGACAAGCCGGAAGTAACGGTACGTGACTCACGGGTGGTTTACGTGTTCAGCGTTTTACTTTCAATTCCACTTTTGAACTTCACTTGGAGTCACAAATAATCGAGAATCCAAGCGGACTCTATTATTTGTTTTTTCTTCGTTTTCTCAATCTTTGTAACACCATACTAATCCTTATCGTATGAGACACGATATTTCGTGCAGCACGAAATATCACTTTTGATTTCATTCATTCAATTTCAATTCTTTTGTCATTAACTGAAGGCCTTTGTGTCGTTATTGGTGTAACAGGTCCTATTTCTGATCTTGATGATGTCATGAAGCATAAATGTGATTATCATTGAATATTAAATTAATCTCCAGGGCTCCAGGATGCTCCTAGGAATTGCATCAGTTGGATGGACTTGAGAATATGGCTTAATGTCGGCCAATGACCCAGGTCAGCCATAAGTCCTCGACCAGTGGGCGTCATCTATCGAACCCTCGTTTCTCGTCACCACTCTCACTCTCTCTTCTGCCGATCAATCTCGCACTAACCGACGCGTCCATCCACCAAAGTACCCCCTCATTTCAGTATACCTATACTTCTCATCCCCTCCTCCTCGCCCCTTCTTTTCTTTGGCAAACGCCACAGTGGCATTATTCTACATTCTATAGGAGCGCTGCTTGGAAAGAGGGACGATTCACGGAGATTGATGAAAAGATGGAAGACGAACGACTGGAAGATCGAACGATCCCACCAAGATTTTTTTTTTTTAACCATTGCTCGATGAATCTTCTAACCGATCCACAAGCCTTCAGTTTTTTTTCTCCTGCCAGCTCTGATGCGCTGGGGATCTTTAATTAAAGTTGGGAAGGAGAGAAGACATAAATTATATTCTTATATTCTCAACTGTATTATCGATGATTCTAGTTGCTCATATTTCTTTCTTCCAGGGGTTGAAATGCTTGAGAAGAGGGAATCTTTGTAATATCTCAAATTAAGCTCAATCAAAACTATTCAAAACCTTATTTCAGGGTGAAAAATTTGAAAAATTTGAAGAGCTTAATTTGACCTTTTTGACATTTAAATTGAGAGTAATGTAAATCTCAAATTGACATTGCGAGTCTCAAAACAATTTTTTAAAAACATTTTTCCGATATAGAGAATATTATTCACACCAAATGTGAAGCAAGGTAGTGTCGATTTCATACGCGTTTGAAGTTGGTACAGAGCCAGACCAGTGTCGGGCTAAGGTTGGCTGGCCATACACAGCCCTAGACGTGATGAGGCTGGCATCGGCTGAGTGAACAGAGTTCGAGCGAGAGAGTAAGGGGGGGGGGGGATAGCGAGTGGCGGGCGTTCGCTTTTTGGCGAGCGACCGGACAGAAATGTTGTTGAGCTTGATTGAACTTTCAGCGCGGGTGCGGAGGGGGTCACCTCTCAAAGCACTTTCTCCCATCCCCCCACCTCTTTTGCCTCCTTTTTTTTCATCATTTTGGATCCCTCTATCCAACTTTGGTGTAGAGGCCTTGCTACTGGGCGATGCTCGGCACTGTTGACTATATGCATTCCGTTTGAGTTTCATACGATGCTATACACGGTTTGCACGGATAATGCGATAAAGCTCGACCGAGTGGAGCCAAACAAACTGGTACCACGTACCAGTATACACTGTGATACATATTACAACTCACTGTGATATCGTAAAAAGATCAACAAGCTAAGTTGACTCGTTTAATCAAATAATAGGTTGTAATCATGATGCAAGATTTGCTCCTAATAATTGTGAAAATAAAGCTTAAGTCAATTCACCCAAAAAAAAGTTAGATTGAGACTTTTACATTCTTAAATTGAACACTTCGAAAAAGCTCAATTTGAGCGTTTGAGAAGCTTAATTCAAAATTTTCATTAAGCTTTAATTAAACGTTTCAAAAGGGTCAATTTGAGATTTCCATAAAGGTTAAATTGAGCTTTTCAGACATCTCAAATTGAGATTTTCGGAAAGCTCAAGTTAAGCTTGTCGAAGAGTTCAATTTAAGCTCTTCAAAAAGTTTAATTTGAGATTTTTGAATCTTAATTTAACAATTGAAGGTTCAATTTGCAAATACCGAAGAGCTTAAATTGAGCTTTTCAAAAGTCTCAATGTGAGATTTTTGAAAATCTCAAATTGAGCACTGAAAAGCTCAAATTGAGCTCTTCAATGTCACTAAATAAGATTTTTTTTTTTTTGGGTGAATGAAAATAGTCTAGTTTTTGTTGCGGTATGAATAATAGCAATTTCTGAAAATTTTCATGAATAATTGTAATTCATTCATCAAGCAAGTCATACCCTTTCGTTGAATTTTAATATCAAATGAGTATGCCACTTGGAGAATTGGAGTCTCAGCTGCATTCATCATGCGAATAAATCCCTGCATATTCATTGATACAACATCCTTGGTATTTGTGTTTAGAGGGAGTAAATGGAGATACAGTGCAACAAGAGAAATTCCCATGTACCTTAAACTTTGATCCCTCAATCCTTTAGTGCCAATGCACGCATTGGTGCGTACTGCTTCAGGTAACTATCTATTGATTCTCAATGAGATTGTGTGGTATGTGGATTAATCGAGACCAGTAGTTTGTGGTGATTGAAACTGTGTCTGGCTTCAGCTGGCTTGCAAGCTTCATCAAGAATTTGGGTGCATGTGTAATCAGCCACTGATCAATCAGATGTATCATTCTGCTAATTTCTATAGCCTAATTTCATGAAAAAAGAGAGTAGGGGGAATTTAAAAAATGGTAAAAATCAAATAACATTTCCGGTGAGCTTTTGGAGTCTGACCGCAGGCGGTTGTAATCACTGAGGGGAGTAAAAATTCGTGAGCTGGCACAAAGTGTGGTAAAACCTCTCTCTCTCTCTCTCTCTTGGACCTCATTCCCTTTCCGTTTGGGACATGTTTGAAATTCCGTACTGGAGACTTACCGTTGGCGAGTATAAGGGTGTTTGGCGGAGAATGGGTAAAACTAGGCAAAGATTTGGAACAAGAGCATCACCATCGAATCCCAGTGACACGTGTCTCTGGCGCCTACCCAGAAAATCCAAACGGATATTTGGAGGTTAGGGGAAACTGATCGGTCTCGTTACCCAATCCCTCTTTCAAATTCGTAGAAATACAGTGTTTTTTTTATTAGTGTATCTTTTCAGTTACTCAGTATCGTTTTTACCCCCTAGGCTCAGTGTCTACGTGTATACCAGTGCTGATAAATTACTGTGTATGCGACTCGTCTTGAAACGACGAATATGGGAGAATAAAAGTCGATAGATAGCTTGTGGCTTTTTTGAGAAAGGACGATAGCTGGTAACAGAGTGGAAGAGAGAAGGAATTGGAAGGTTCGCTAGGCCACTCGAATGAGCTGAAAGGGAAGGGGGGGGGGGGAAGGCAGAGTAGAATGATATACAAGTCCTCGACGACCGTTGATTAATCAAGCAAATTAACAAACTTTTACGTTTTGATAAAATTGATGCTAATTGAGGGGTTCTTGAAGGAGACAAAATAAATTTAAAATAATCACGATTTAACGGAATAAAGATTATACAATTTTAAAGAGATATTTTGACATTTTTTTCGCTCAAGAATTTTACCAAATACTTGCAGTTTTGAATAAACATCTTTAAAGTCCACTCGAAACTGACTCGTTCCACTTATTTTCTCCCCCACCCTTATAATTACTGTATAACAGACATTCCAACTTACAACTGTTAATTTTTGCCGCCAAACGGAGCACGAATAACGCGGACAGTTTGGCGAGCTTTTGGTGTGTTGGAATGAGGGGGATGGAAAATAAGAATGGAGGAAGGAGGAAGACATCAGCGGAAGACTGAGACACGCGAGCCTTTGCCGGATATGCCAGTCGCAATTATTCGCCTCTTCCGCTAACCCCTTGGGTACATCGCTCTACCCTCACTCACCTCCCCCTCCTTCCCCTCAACCTCACCGATTTCTGGTTTCCGGAGAACTCTATCGTCCACTGCAGCCGTCTCCGCCACTTCCTTTTACCACTTTTACATCCTGAATACACCCACAATATTCAACCCTGTATGACTAAAATCACTGTCTCAGTTTATCGTCATTTTTTGGGGTATTTGTGGTCAATGGTTCCGCTAATTGTCATTATTTCAAGTGCGTGAAATGAGAAACTTTCAATGGATGAATCAACATGTTGAAATTTTGTTTATTTTTGGAGGTGAAGCTTTCTTATGAAATTTCCACATTACGTAATTTTGTGGGAAAAATGTGGAGACCCAGCTCTGATTTAGGATTGCGTCTTCATTTATTTTTCTTCAAATTCACAAATTTTCATTCGATTTTATTGACATTTTTTCAATTTGGAACTTTTAAAAAGCTCGAATTGAGCTTTGTCAAAAATGAGATTAAGACGGCCGAAAGATTTAAACTGAGCTTTTCGAAAATGAGATTGAGACGTCCGAAAAATTCGAATGGAGCTTTTAAGACCTAGTTTGAGCAAATTGAAAGCTCAGGCTGAGCTTCTAGAGACGTTAAATTCTTAGCCAGCTCTAATTTGAGCTTTTGTGAGCTTTAATTTGAGTTTTTGCAAATTTTGATTTGAGCTTTCCGAACAAAAGAATTAGAAAAATCTTGATTAAAGCTCTTTTGACTAATTTTGTTGAGCTTGAAAAGCTTAATTTGAGTCTTTTGGAAATTTCAAATTGATACTTTTGAAAAGTTCATTCAATATCTTGAAATACGACTTTTCAAAAGCTCGAATCAAGCTTTTCATTCCCTTCAAGATGAGATCGAAAAGTTGAAATGAAGATTTTTTTCTTTCGAGTGTGGATTTATGATTATTGCATGAATTTTTATATTCAGTCCTGAACTTCTGAAAAGCGCGTCGCACTGCGGCTTCGTCAAGTGACTCTGTAGTCAGATATCTATACAACTACCTTTAGACACACAAAATAATAGTGAGAGAAGGGGGGGGATGTAGGATACGTATGCGAGGGGTTGTATGGATGCAGAGAAAATTTCACACGAGGCGAGAGAGAAAGAGAGAGAGAGAGAGAAAGAGAGAAGTTTACACTTATGTCTCGTACTCTTTTCCACTGGATCTCATTCCGGTAGAAATCCTGCAGTCCCACTAGGGAGAGACGGCTTTTCTCGACTCACTCGGAGCATTCGTCACTGAAAGAGCCGTTAGAGTCTTGTCGCGAACGAATCGCAGAGATTTGCAAGCTACAATACCCGGAATTTGTCGCGGTTGATGATTCTTACGTTTCACTTTTTACGAGGTTATTTCTCCTCTGGGAATTTGATAAAATCGATGAATGTGCAACTAAAAAAATTATCTTGAGTTGCACTTTTCGATCTCAATTTTACATAATTTTATTAGTTAACTCAAATCTCTTAGAAATTTCATTTTGAAGACTTGAAAAAGCTCGAATTAAGCTACTCGATGACTTCAAATTGAGATTTGGAAAAAGCTCAATTCAAGCTTTTGAAAATCGCAAGTTTAAGAAATTTTCCAAACTCAAATTAAGCTTTTTTTGATGATATTGATTGAAGATTTTGAGAATCTCAAATTATACAAGAGATGACACGATTATCTAAAAAACATGTTGAGACTCTCTCCAATATGACTGTTCATGCTCTCATGGGCTCATTTTATGGTGATGTCCCGTGCGTCTCCCGAAGATACCACAAGAGAGATGATCTCGGTGACAAAATGCAAGCCATATCAGCAGTAAGAATTGAGGAGAATGACGAATCCAGTGATACAAATAAATGTGATACATGTAAAATTGAGATGAGACAGAGGTTGGGCTGAAAACCCGGCGAGAGCAAGGGGAGTGCTCGGGTAAACCCAAGCGAAAACGTTACCTATACTGTAGTAGGCCGTGGCTGTATTGATCAAGACGAAGCGGGACGAAGCCTCCTTCGGAGCCTCTATTTCCGTTGTTGCCCCCTATTCCCTCGTCTCGCGCCTACGAGGAAGCCAAATCCTCTGTCTTATTCGCTCTCACCCTGTCTCAACACTCTGTCCTCTCACCGCGTGTCTTTCGGTCTTCAGCCGCCCTTCTCTCTCTCTCTCTACCATTCCCTACCTCAAAAAAACTTCTCCCTCGTGCACTGAGAGCACATCCACCTCTGCGAGAATCGGCGGAAGCCGCGTTGAGTTGTTGGGTTTCACTCATTTTCAAAAACCCTTTCCACTGGCGCCCTGGGCACAGATATAAATTAAATACTATTCTCAAAATTTAGTAGAGATAAATTCAGTTTATCCCTCGTCATCATCACTCAAAATACACAATCCTGGAGGATTCTACACTCGAATGAGCCACTATATCTCGGCTCATTGACTTATCGATTTCATCAATTTTGTATATTCAACATAAACTCCTCGACTCTTCTCCGGAATTGTCTCTCCATTTAAATCGATTCTCACAATTTTCCAGTGATCCACTTTTGATATTTTGCCCCCGGGATATTCTTGTCTGACTATACAACCAGGTACTCCACTAGGTTTTATCCAATTTCTGGTGGAATAGACATCTTGACAATTGTCATTTGCCAATGATCCTCCAACTTCCATTTTCGAAGTATTTATAATTAAAAGTAATTCATGTAAATGACGATTAAATTTCGAAATTCAATGAAGAATATTTTGACGATGTTTAAAGAGAAAAATAAATGGGAGAAAAAACAAAATGGCGTGAGTTAATATATGCTTAGAAATATACGGAACATTCGTACTCGGAATACAGCGGAGAGTTGGTACTGCTGGCATTCACAGGATGATGAGAAAAGGATGGAAAACCAGCTGGGGAGGGGGGAGAACTATTTTACGCTCAGCTGCTCCGTCCTATCTCATTTTTCCGCGAAGTCTCCTTTGCTCTCCATTGCGGTGACTTTGTCGTGACCACGAAGGTTCCAACTGAATTATATACATATACAGCAACCTCTGTGTTGGTATCACTCACACTGTACGATATACATTTATATTTTCTCTTTAACCTTGTGAATACTCTACTGTGGTACACCATGACAGTCATAAATTTTCACTTATTTTTTATCATGATTTTTTTTTTGCATCATAAATTTTTATTTAATACACGTGAAAAAAAGCTGATTCAAAATTTTCAAAAGCTTCATTGAGCTTTTTCAAAGAGAATATTTTCAAGACATTTAAGAGCTTAATTCAAGTTTTTAACATTAAGCTCAGAATTTGAAAAAAAAGTCAAATTGAGCGTTTCAAGCAGAATATTTCAAATACATTTGAAAGCTTAATTCAAGCTTTTTACATGAAGCCCAGAATTTGAAGAAGCTGCTGGAAAAGCTCAAATATGAGCTTTTAAGAAAAACATTGGAGAGCTTTAGTTGAGCTTTTTATTTTGAGATGAAAATCAAATTTTAAAAAAGCTCCTGAAGCTTTTGGATTAAAAAAATAATATTTCCTGAAAGCTTCAAATTAATATGTAAAATAATCTCAGAATTAATATCAAAAAGCTTAAATCCAGATTTTTCATTTTTCTCCGACTATATGATGTAAATCAACACGACGTAATATGCATCGGTTAACATGAAATTTCCCCGTATTCACGCAGCTAATTATCCTCGCACATATAGGTACATGCAGTCATAGGGGCTTGTCGAAACGCTTAATGACGATCAATCGTGGCTGTTAATTTTCCAGCAGTGGGAGGGTAGGGGGCTAAGTGTATACAAGGGAGTTTAGATGACGTCACTAGCGTGTCGCCACCCTTGGCTACATCACCTTAGCCCTTACCTCATACCACCCCTCATGTTGTTAGGAGCTTGCTTAGGTCATACATGGGTACATCCAAGGGTGTTTACCTTACCTCAGTGCTATACTCCTAAGCTACCTCTTGGGTGTTGGGTTAGGCTAGTTACTCAAGCCAAGTTGGGTTTAGCGACTTAGCAATACTAACTATTTATCCCCAATATCCTCTAACATACGCACAAGTTGTAGAATTCATAAAAATGATTGAATTTTTCAATCCGATCCCCAGAATAGTTGAATAATGATTCTTCATGCAAAAACTTTTCAAGTGGAAATATTTCAATTTACAACATTCAAAGAATCCGGGGATTCCCATTTACGAGAGAGACGGTATAATTTGTATGCAGTACCTATGAGATCTGTCATTTTACCTACATTTTGATTTTGAAATATCCCTTCAAGAGGTAAAGATATTTTAAAATAAATAAGGTATGGATAACGGGCAAACCCAGCCCGATTGAGAAGAGTTTATCCAACTCATACCTTCAAGAAAATTGTTGAGTATTTGCCAGTGAGGGTGGAGTTATATCCTGAGGATTGAATTTGAGAAACACGGGGAGACGGAAAATAGCTGGTTCACTGGTGCTCACCCTTTTTTTTTTTACTCTCTACTTCAGTTGTAGTTAAGAACCCTCCCCTCTATATTTTTTTTTAAAACCCATTTCAACTCATCCAGCCTACGTGTTTGCAATTAAAAAACCATCTTCAACGAGTTTATGCAAAATACCCGTTGTACGTTTCTTCGAAAAATTTTCTTGTCACGTTTTATTGAATCGGTTTGGCTGATTGAGTTAGTTACTTTCCTCGCTTGCAAATTTTGGGAGAGTAGGGGGGGGGGGATCTTGCTTTAGAGAGGAAAGAGTTGGTGGGATAAGGGGCTAGGGATAGGCTGATGGGGCTCATTTGAATTGGGAATTTAACCGAGAATTCGTGGTGGGCCAGGAAGTGAGCATTGGAGGCTACAAGAATACTCACATTTGAGCTTTTTGTTTGTCGAACACTTGACAGCTTTCAATGATGATAATAAATAATAATAAATTTCAAATATAGGATTTGCGTGATACGATGAATGCATCATGAGATATTCATCATGATAATATTGTCATCCGTGCATGGGTAATGCGATTCTTTGGAGAAACGAATGGAGAGGAGAAAGGGGGGAGGGGATAGAGAGCATTGAATGGAGTTTAGATGGGCAAGGAATGCAGGAAGATTGAGTCCATCGATACGTTTCTTGGAAACATCGGTTGTGAGTGGGTAGAAGGGTACGATATAGAGAATAAAAACCGGAGGCGAGTGAACGTGAAGCGGATGACTTGTGGGTAAATGCTTGAGCTGTTGCTCTGAACACAGAGCTCCTGATATACATCCGATATGATGGTCAAGAGTGATGGTAATATATGAAAATAAATTGATAAGAATATCCAGAAAAAAAAAGTTGAATTGAGATTTTCAAATTTTTGAATTGAGAACTTTGAACAGGCTCAATTTGAGCGTTTGAAAAGCTCAAACTGAGCTTGTCAAAAGTCTCGAAGCGAAATTTTTGACAATATCAAATTGAGATCGGAAAGCTCAAATTAAGATTTTTTTGGGTGTACTAGGTGACAGAGACATGATAAGTAATACATCGAATAAATAATAAACAGAATTATTTTACCGTAAAACTTTTGCATTATAAATATTTTTCCATAGAATCGTTACGTCTGAAAGTTTCATTACATGGCTATTGGGTCCACCTGGTATCCTCAAGTTGGATGGAAATGTTCCAGGCGTTTCCTTTTGGGATAGCGTTCACCTCACAATTTATCCAGTCTACCACTTTGATACTCTCTTTCTTCCCCTTCCTTCATCCCCTTTTCTAGGTAATAACTTTGAATCGTCTCGAGGGCCGCACTACCATAGAAGTGAGAGCATCGTGTGCTGCACTCTATTCCACCAGGCGTATCTTGGAGATCGCATGGAGAAACACGCCTTGGGAAGTGAAAAAAGGCCTTGGGGGAATGGCGATGAAAATTCGTAAAGAACAGGGAAGTGTGTGTGTGTGTGTGTGTGTGTAAAATAGATAAAGTGTTTGACCCGTCGTGCAGAATTGTCACGTTGAAGTATTTGCAGATTTGTCCATTTGGTAGAATCATGTAGAATCCTACTTGAATCAGGTAGAGTTCGGCCTGATTCAGGTGGATTTCGACTTGATTCAGGTAGAATTCAACGAATTAGGTAGAGTCCAACGAATCAGGTAGAGTTCTACTTGAATCATGTAGAGTTCGATGAATCAGGTAGAGTTCGACGAATCAGGTAGAGTTTTACTTGAATCAGGTAGAGTTCTACAAATCAGGTAGAATTCTACTTGAATCAGGTAGAATTCAATTAATCAGGTAGAGTCCAACGAATCAGGTAGAGTTCTACTTGAATCATGTAGAGTTCGATGAATCAGGTAGAGTTCGACGAATCAGGTAGAGTTCTACTCGAATCAGGTAGATTCTGACTTGATTCAAGCAGAGTTCAACTTGAATCAGGTAGAATAAAGGACTGACGCCTCTCTATCTGTATCAATCCGATTTTCTACTCACGGTAGGTCGAAGAATCGGATTTATTGAGATATAGTCATCCTGCTTAAATGAGGTAGATTATCGACTGGATGAAATTTTTTTTGCTAGGTTTACACTGCGGGAGGTCCTAATTTATGAATCTATGGTGTCTTATCTTGCAGGTAGGTCGCTGGTCTTCAAGAGGCGAGGGTTGGCAGCTCGGACACGTGATGTTCCGCTATTAGCGGTGGTATTTCCTTAGACCTTCTTTGCTCCTCCTTCAGCATTCCCTCGTTTCTATGTGTTGGAGATCATTGTGTCTGTATTCCCTATTTCCCAGTATTAGTGACTGGATGTTATATTGATTATTAGCTGGTGAGCTTGCTATTTCTCAGACACATTCACCATTCCATTTCAGAATTCGTATTTTTTAATTGGACGGGGTTGGTGTTGAATACCCCAAAAAACTGATTAATTCAAGTGGTCACTATCCTCCAGTATTTCCCCCAAAAATACCCAATATTCTAACAAGCAAATCTCCATTCATTCACATCAACTGATTTGATTTCAGATACTCCATAAAATTTCCCTACTTTCCTTCCTCTTCGTTCGGCCGCTACATTCCTTGAATTTCCGGCATAAATTTATTTACCGGTAGAAGTTTCACTTCAATACATCAACCGCGCGATCTAAATGGCGATAGAAAAAAGGAAACGGAAAGGAGGGGGTGGGAGTTATTCACTGTGTAAACTCCGAAGACGCACTGTTGCACCGAAGAATAAAACCTCAATTTACAAATCAGACGGGATCAAGTGGAAAATCCTGTTTTCAATCAGACATTGAAATATCACCGCTACTGATACGATAAAACCTGGGGTAAAAAAAAATTTGAGTTATATGCAATTTATTGCCCTCCTGTGAGTTGAGTTGTATAAGTTGTCCGATTACCATCGAGTTGAACGAACTTAGCCCCAAAACGATCCTCAAAATGTCACAGGAAGAGAGATTGATCATTCCCACCGCGTCTTACCACTCCAATGTAAGCTTATATATATATATTCTGGTATTTCAATAAAGGGGTTCTGGTGCAGATGGTTAACGATCCACATCGGGTTTGTACCAAGAACACCCATAGTCTAATTAGGGGTTACTCTATTAAATTCCTTAGCAATGGCCTACATGATAGGTATTGATATCATGGGAAATACATCCCAAGATGAATTATTCACTCAAAAAAAAAAAATTTGATTTAAATTTTTCGATCTTGTTTTACAGAGATTAAAGAACTTGATTTGAGCTTTTCAAAAGCCTCAAATTGAACTTTCTAATGTGTTAGAATGAAACTTTCAAAAAGCTCGAACTAAGCTCTTTACTCTTTTCAATATGAAATCGAGAATTTCTTTTTTGGGATCTCTAGAAGTCTGAATTCAATATTTTCATAAAGCTTGCATTGAGATTTTCGAGGGTCTCAAATTGAGAATGTTGAAAAGCTCAAATTAATCCTTGCGAAAAGCTCAAATAAAACTCTCAAGAAGCTCAATTTAGGCTTTTTAGAAGTCTCAAATTAAGCTTTTACGATAATCTCAATTTCTAACTTCGAATATCTGAATTGAGCTGTTTTTTCTTGACCGTTTTATTACATTTTCATCTCTTGAACGATCAATATCACAAGTGGACAGGTTATATTCTCCAAGGTATATATTATGTACGTTTTCTCTCTGAATTCGCGATAAAATGTCAAGGCCTACAAAATATGCTGTGTTGAAGAGTGAAGGGAGTGCTTGCGGATGAGGACACAAACAAAATAGAAATAGGTATATATTTGATGCATTCCAGACATTTGGCAACACTGTTTAGATTTTCGTTTGTATATAACAACATGGAGAGGTTTTTTCGCTGGCAGCTGTGGACTCGGACTAGAAAGACGAGTGGAAGAGAACTAAAAAAAATAAAGAGGGATGGAAATGTTGAAGGGCAAATACAAGCGTAGGTGAAAAAAAAAATAAAGGAGGACTTCCTCAGTCACCGTATAACGCAGCTGTAGGGAGCTGGGTTCGTTGTACTGTTCGCGTTACGTCCGTCAACACCTCACCTTCCCTTTTTCCAAGCCCATTCGAACTATAAAACACACGTGACACCTTTCCTCTACCATCCACCATCCCCCTCCACCCCGTCATCCTAACTACCAAGCCCATTTGACGGGCTGTACAAACACAGACACAGGTGCACATACACTTTTACCAAACCGTCGGCAAGACCAGAACTCAATTCCCAGTCCCTCTTTTTTTCCTCTTTTATTTTATTTTGGGTTTTTTTTTTCATTCTCCTCTACTTTCCCTTTTTTTCTGTTTTCATGGTATATCTTTTGGATTTTCGATAATTGCTTAAAAAAAAGACCCGTTTTGCCCCGGCAATTGAGAAAATTAATTTTACTGTACAGATTTCCTGAAAAATCTGTAGCTTAAGAAGTATCGGGGTAAGATGGTGCTTTTTTTACTAGGAAATTTGCCTATCTCTTTCCAATGACAGAAACCGGAATGTCTACATGTATACAAAAGCCTAAGCTCGACCGTATAAATGATGGGTTTATGGTAATACTAGGTTTGGTAGGGCCAATGTATATTGTAGCAGAAGAGAGAGAGACAGAATGAATAGTCAGGTATATAGTATTCACTCGGCGCCAGTTAGACATAGGGAGTGTAAAATGGAAGGTGCATTTGTATATTTTGAGCATATCCAAAATTCGCGCTCCGGTAAATCTTCGTGTCTCGAGGTATTTGTCGTATAATTTTGATATTTTTCATTGTGTTTATAGGTTTGTGATGAGTCTCAGGCTCTATTATTCATTTTTACTGGTGATCGAATTCTCGGCATTAATTTTTTGTTGCAAAATGAGAATATTCAGCCGAATTTAATCCCTGAAATAGGGACTTTTTATTAATTTTTTTTATTTCAAGGTCATGACCCCAGTTAACAATTTTTCATTCGAAAATGTTCCAAAAATTGTTCAGTAATTGGTAATTATTTTTCAAAATTTCCATATTTCAAATGCTCTGAAATCGCTCGTGACGTCACAAGGTTTCTTGGAGGCTAAACCAATCACAGGACGTATCCAAGTCAACCTAACTTGATCTGTGGGCGCGTCTCAGCCAATGAAGGCCTTAATACTCTCCACCCTCGGACACTCGGCCAATGGAAAGCTACACAAGTGACCTTGTGACGTCATAACCTGAAAATTGGTCTCAGAAACCACTGATTTTTAACTATCATAAATTATCTAGGATATATTAGACAATATTTTTAGCTGTTCGGCTATTCATTTGTTATGAATAATGCGTGGATGAGAAGTTTGAGAGAAACTGAGTTCCATGCAAGTTTCGTATTAATGGAAAATTTTCTCTTGTCGATGAAATGAATTGTATAGATATTCAAGTTTATTGGGAGTGCGCGGGGGAGGGAGGAATATCGACAGTACATGTTTATGAGTGTTCAGGTGTTCTTGCGAAAACTGAAATTAATGAACAAAACTTTGGTGATCAACCAAGACTATTAATTCAATGATGAAGATATTCTCGGAAATTATAGAGTTAATCATATCTAGATGGGAGAAAATTTGAGGATGCTGAGGAGTAGGGGGGCTGATTGACAAGAGAAGCTGAATTCATCCTCACGGCAATGAACGAGTGAGGGCTGCTAGGGAGAGTTGTAATGAAAAACCCTTGCGACAAGGGTGCTATGAGACCGATGGCTCTTGACAATTGTGTAACTGGAATCTTTCAATTAATTTCATACCTGGGGAAGATCGTCTTTTAATTGATATAATGGGAGGGAAAAATTTTTATTTGAGCTTTTCGATTTGAATTTTCAATTATTTTAGTATCTCATATTGTTTCAGAAATGTTATTTTTGAGACAGTGAAAAGCTCAATTCAAGTTTTTGGAATATTCTAGATTGAGATTTTTGGAAAGCTCAATTTAAGATGTTTGTGAGATCCCAATCCGAGCTTTTTAGAAAGCTCAAATTAAGATTTCCGATAATTTTTTGGGAGCTTTTTGAAAGCCCAAATCGTGCTTTACGAGTTCCCAAACTGAGCTTCTCTGGCAAGCTCAAATAAAGCTTTCAGGTATTCTCAAAATCATGGTTGAAAAGCTCAAACAAAGCTTTAAAAAATACTCAAAAATTGAGACATCTCCAAACTGAAATTTGAGTTTTGAAAATTTTTTGATCTCCATTCAAGATTTTGAGAAGCTCAAATAAACTTTCTTCCTAATATAACCGATGTGAATAATGAAATATTTCAGAAAAATAATATATCCTGGATCAACGAGACTAGACTATATTCTATTATACACACCAGCAACGATATTGTCAATTACAAGATGCACGATAATCCACGAGACTTGGCAGAAGCGACTGTGTAGATCGCGCTAACCCATCCAAGATTAACACCTATACCATCTACCTAACATCTTTCCCCCATCGAGAGCCGATACGAGAATATCTCCATCCCCTCTATTCCATGGATTTTCATCCTCCTCACCACCCACCCTGATCCCTACAACTCCTCCACCCTCTCTGTACTAACCTTGTCGTACTTCATCCTGGAGTTGCGACGTTATTAATGTAACGGGTGTCGTGAAAACTCCCCAGTACTTCGATCATCCCCTGCCATCTTTCCCAGAAGTTGAAACTGGATTCGTTTGATTTTTAATGAAAGGTCTAGGCATGTAATATTTAATAGAACACCACAAAAAAAAAATGTCATTTTTCTTCACTCCGGAAGAAAGCATCACGTAATTCAGCGGCTGGTAGACGAACACCACCCTCAGGGATTAGAGTTTGGACTCTCTGGCAAGAGTCCCTGAATCTTTGGGTTGGCGGGGTACACGAGTACCGCACACTGGTTTGCCCAGTCTCTCGAGTAAGAGTGAGGAAGAGTCATCTCTTCATTCTCTCTACTCAACCACCCCCGCAAAAGTTAGATTTATGCCTTGGACCCCTTGGAATTACCGAATCGAGAATTTATGCGACTTTCTTTTTAACCATCCAGGGTGGGGGGTAGGAACGGCACGCGCTTCTCGTCCCTTCACTCTCTTTCATCTTTTTTTTTTTTTTTTTTTTTTTTTTTGGAGAGCTCCGGTCCAGCACAGAAGTAGTAGGAGAGCGATTATTGGACGAGAAAATACGTCATGGATGAAATAATGGGAGAAGAAAAAAAAAAAATTCTTTCCAATTTCTTTTTTTACTTGTCCAAATATTGCCGATAATCCCCGTAGCACTTTCCGCCTCCTCACTCTGAAATCTCCAACATATACACCCCCCCCCCCCAAGAAGACGAATAATGTCCATTAACGCTCTTCCCCCCCCACTGTTCTTTCTCTATTCGCGTATAAATTTCTCAATTCTCGAGTAAGAGCATACCGATGGAAACATAAAAGTCACATTATCCGGTTGGTGAAATGTTCGGTCAGCCGAAGGGGGTGAATTCTCGCTCAGTCATCATTTCTTCTATTAGATTGTCATTTATTCTTGGTGTCTCTCATAGTTCAACTATTACTCATTCAGAGTAATGAGAAAAACATTATCGTGAAGTGCGAAAAATCATTCGTTATGTGCGATTTTTACACATGATGACAGCCGAAAAACCATTTGACGCATTTCTAACCTAATTTATTAATTAATAATTCACCAAAAAAAAAAAAAAAAGTTAAATTGAGATTTATAAATTCTTAAATTGAGAACTTCGAGAAAGCCCAATTGAAAGCGTTTGAAAAGCTCACTTCAAGATTTTCATAAAGCTCAAATTGAGCATTTTAAAAGCCTCAAATTGATATTTTCGAAAAGCTCAATTTAGCTTGTCGGAAAGTTTAATTTAAGCTTTTCGAAAAGTTTAAGTTGAGATTTTTGAATCTTAATTGGCGATTTTTGAATCTTAATTTAACAATTGACGGTTCAATTCAAAGATACCGAAAACCTTAAATTGAGCTTTTCGAGAGTCTCAATTTAAGATTTTCATAAAGTTTAAATTAGGTTTTCGAAAAGTGAAATTTTCGAAAAGCCCAAATTGAGCACTGAAAAGACCAAATTGACTTTTTCAATGTCTTTAAATAACATTTTTGAAAAGCTCAATTTAAGCTCTTCGAAAATCTTAAATTGAGATTGAAAAGCTCAAATTAAGTTTTTTTTTGTGTTGATCAATATTTATAAAGAAAAGTGAGAGAATGATCATTGAAAAATAGTCGAGGGGCTGGGAACTCCAAGATCGAGTGACACATGACTGCTAAATGCAGTCAATTTAACTAGTGATTTCAATGACTTCATTGAATTTATGATTTCAGTGATTGCAAACTTGATTATTAGTGATTTCATGAATCACCATGATTTCATTGACTTCATTAAACTGAAATCAATGACTTCTGCATCATTGAAATCACTAAAATTTCACCAAACTGAAATAATAATTGAAACTGAAGAATTATTTATCAGAATTATTGATTTTACTAGGGCATCATGCACGCTAACGCGCACGACGAGCTTCCAGTAAGCGCTGTAGCGCACAACAATTATTCAAAATCGCTGCCCGGCTACTCAGAACTCGCAGAAAAAAATAAAAAAGAGTGGAATTAGAGAAAATGTCAATTTCGGCCATTTTGACTGGAGAATGGCTCACCCCCGAAACCGGCCCACCCGAAATTTTGTCTTTTCGATTCGTTCTCGTTTGATATCTTCAAAATAGCTGCCCGGCTACTCAGAACTCGCAGGAAAAAATAGAAAAGAGTGGAATTAGAGAAAATGTTAATTTCGGCCATTTTGACTGGAGAATGGCTCACCCCCGAAACCGGCCCACCCGAAATTTTGTCTTTTCGATTCGTTCTCGTTTGATATCTTCAAAATCGCTGCCCGGCTACTCAGAACTCGCGGAAAAAAATAGAAAAGAGTTGAATTCAAAGTTTTTCCTCTTGCATTCGCAAAGTTCAGTGTTAATCCTAATAAACATGTCTCGTAATCATTTTCTTTGAATAGATACCAGTCTCCTATATGATAATTTTGCTTTGTGGAGGTGAAGCAAGATTGGAGAGTCGTCACATGCATATTGTGATTTCTTCGATTTCACATGATTTCATTGACTGCAAATGAATTCATTGTGACTTCAAGAATCATGGTTTGAAATCATGAAATTTCAGTGATTTCAGTGATATCACCGATTTCATTGATTTCAGGCGTGACTGCAAATTGATTTCAGTAGCTAGTGACACATGACTGCAAAGAGTTCCCAGCCCTTCGAAAATAGTTTTCAATTTTGAATATTTTTTCCAGTCATACCAGATGAAAAGGAAAATGAAAAAAAAAAATAGAAAATGTTGAATACCAATATCTCATCAATAAATTCACATAACACAAACTAATAACCGCAGTACTGGCCGGTTTAGCATTTGGCTTGGTAACAGACGGGATGGCCAGGAATGTATTCAACCAGAAAGCCAGATACCAAAGTGGCAGATGCAGTGGAGAGGCCCATACCGTAGTGCACACGATGTCATCGATCTTCTCGTTCGGAGAATCAGCATTGGACCTAGTCTATAACATTTCAGAGTAGAGTTCATTTGGTATATCGTGGTGATGTACATTGAATACACACACATACACATACTGCGGTTGACTGGCCTTTTATGCATCTGCATCTTCGTTGTATCCATCATATTACTCACACCAAACTGATCCTTTGTTCTACGCATTAATCCTCCATCCGTCTCTCTCGATATCCATTGTATTGGTCAGATAACACAACGACGTATGCTTCTATCTAACAATTCACATTAGCATGTGTCTATTATTATTAACAGCGCTATTGTTCTTTCATTCTAGTAAATAAATCAAATAAATTATTCCTAATGTACAGACAAAACATATAGTCAACGTGATCGAGTGGTTTACGAGGTTAACTGCACACTGCGGATGATAGGAAAAAGGGGAAAAACGAGGGGATGAAAAAAATTGTATGAAAAAAAAAAAACAAGAATGGGTAAAAAATTCAATAGACCACGTCGTGATAGAACACGGCTCGTCTGGGCGATTAAACGACTGCTCCGGAGTCTCGTAATGCTCGTGCACTTATTACAGTTTTTTGAGTAGCAAAAGGTGACTCACCTTGTCTCACCTGATATCAACTCGGTGATTGGAGATGTCTATGTAATAATAATTTTGAGATCAACATATTTAACTGCTTCTTTTCTGTCATAAAGTGATGAAGATTTGAGCTTTTTAATTTTAATTTCATTACTTGATTCAAATTTTTTGGAAATTTCATTTTGATGACACCGGGCAGGTCAAATGAAGCTTTTCAATGCTCTCAGCGTGGGGTTTCTAGAAAGCTCAAATAAAGCCTTTGGATTGATTCATAATTAAATTTTGAGGAAACTCAATTTGAGCTTTTTAGTGCATTTAAAAAAGCTTCTTGAAAAGCTCAATTTTTAATTTCGTAAGGTCCCGAGCCAACATCCTTGGAAAGCTCAAATCACGCTTCTGGTATCTTCGGAAGGATATTTTTCAAAAGCTCAATTGAAGCTTTTGGAAAATTCAGAATTAAATATTCTAAAAACCCTCAATTGGAGATTTCAAAAGATTACGAATCAAAATACTTGAAAAGCTCAAATTAAGCTTCCGGGTCTCTTCATAATGAGATTTTTAAAAGCACAATTGAAGCTTTTAGAAAATTCCCAATTAACTTTTCCAGAAAGCTCAATCGAAGCTTTTAAAAAAATTCTGAATCAACATTTAAAAAAAAACTCCATTTGAGCTTTCAAAAATCTTGGCTCACACTATTAAAAACTTGTCCAATAACCTTCATTCACAATTTTAAGAGTCAAATTAATTTTTACTTTCTCATCCGTATCGATTGTAAATAGAGACAGGCTCTCATGAAATATGAACTCTACGATAACCTGATGGTTCAATTTTTGTCGCAATCGAGTGATGCACAAATCGATAACAATTCAAGACACAAAACAATTGCACAATTTTATCCACCAGGCATGCAATATTATTTCGTGTCTATCTTCAATACTAGGCTCAATTCGACAGTTATGTCCCTCCAGTTGGCCTCTGAGTATTCTAAGATATACTCAAGTGAAGGAGTTGGTTAAAGAGAGAGAGAGAAAGAAGAAACGAAAAAAGCTTAGAAGGACGACGTGGAATATAAGAGTACACGAACTTGTTGCTGTTGGAAGAGCGAGCGGGCCGCGAACGATAGCAAAGGAATTCGATGGTTTATTGGCTTTCCTCGGACGTGGGTGAACAACGGGGGCGCGGACGCAGCCTCTTGGTGTACAGCATCTACCCATGAGATTTCTACAGAGTCAGAGGTTAGAGAGAGAAAAGAGACATTGAGATTGAGAATAGAGAAGTCTATATAGAAGCCTCATGTCGGCTTGTTTACGACAGTGGCGATATCGTGCGCCATATGTTCAAAAAGACTTGTTTTAAATTTTCAACTCTACTCTGACGCACCTGATACACATTTTTTTTTTCTCTCATCCTCAAGTTCTTCCTATTCTCTTCAATTTTTCTCTCCCCCACTTCATCATTTATTCAAATGTTTCATGTATATTTTTACCAAGAATTTCTCATTCTTGGGGGGAGTATTTTATCTACAGTTGAATAGCTTTGTTAAACTCATAACTTCTGTTAGGAAGGAAGGAAGGAAGAGCCAGGAGCTCATGTGAGGGATATACAGTTGCTTGAATTACTCTTTTTTTTTTTCTTTTTTTTTTTGGTGGAGGAGGATGAGGGAAACAAAGGGACACTCTCCCCTCTGAAAACGATGAGCTACACGTGGAAAGGAGCTAACACACTCGAGAGTATCCGTACTCTTCACAATGCGGCACGTTTAGGGTTGCAAGGGCTCCTTGACGTGTTGCCAAGCATCATCCCTCGTGAATACAGAGGTTTCTCTCTTCTGCACATTTACCAATTTTTTTTTTTTTTCTTCATTTCGCTTTATCTCAACGCCTTAGTTTCTCTCTTTTGTCGAATTTCCAAGGGATGAAAATCGGCGACAGTAGTCTCTCCCGAGGTATGACACAAAGCTCGGTGTAAAAAAATGAAGAAAAAGGGGGAGGGAGAGAGGGGAAAAAATAGAAAGACGGAGAAATGTCAAGGAGTGGGACTCTGGTGAGGCCGAAGACGACGTCAAGGCGTTTGATCTGCTAGCCTGACGATTGAAAAGGTGCCAATGAAACGACGAAGAAAAAGCCACCCATTCTCTTCTTCATTTTTCACTACTACTTTTACTCACAGGCCGCGTTTTCTCTCTTATATTCTCAGACGCCAAGGTATTGGAGAGCTTATTCGTGTCACTGCTCGTGGAGAATCCTTGGGTGAAAATATTTTCATCGAGAGAACAAAACAAAAAAAAAATTAACATGAAAATTTGTTCAAGTTGAAGAAAAAATTGTGTCTTGTATGTATGGTGGAAAGTATATGTATATGATTGTGAGTGTGCGAATAATCAGAAAAAAAGCTCATTTGAGATTCTCAAAATCTTAAGCTAAAATCATGGGAAAAGCTTGATATGAGTTTTTAGAAATTGTGAATCAAGATTTTATAAAGCTTAAATTGAGCTTTTCGAGAAACTTATTTCAGAGACATAAAAAATCCTAATATGAGCTTTCAAAAAATCACTTTAATTTGACCTTTTCAATGTTTGGAAAATGACATTCCCTAAAAACTTGAATTAACTAGTCAAATAATGTAAAATTGTAATCAAAAAGTTCAAATCAATTTTTTTTTTCTTTCTATAGACAGTTGATTCAAATTTGCACACACGGGGCACCATTATATACTATTTTACAAAATGGTCATTGTGTATGAGAGTGCGGGGCGGGGGGGGGGGGGGAGGGGGGTGGGAAAGAAATTGGATTGAGAATGGGAGAGGATGGAGGACAGATGTAGCCAGGGTGCTGGAGTCAACGTTGTGCGGTTGTAACATTTACGAAGGCCAGTCACGTATTACTGGAGAAGAACGGGGTATAAGAGTGAGCCAAAGGAGAGGGTGAGGATATAGGCTCACCACACCCCTAGTTATATAGAGGTGGGCTTTGGCAATGATCGCCACCCGGTGACTCTGTGCCAGCCATTAACGGACACATGTCTCTATCCCGACTTTTCCGGCAGATCGGCTGGAGATTTATCGTGTTCAACCGAAAAAGCTAACCCAAGATACGATTCTCGAATTATCGACTTTTGGCAAACCCCCATCGTCAAAAAAAAAAGAAAACATACATAGCCCTAGGTAAAAAAATATCCTCCTTGACCACGTTTCTCTGATTCCAATTTCTCTTTTGTTTCTCATCCATTGTTCAGCATTTTTTTTTTCACCGTAATTCGACGAGATGATTGGTAGACGAATAAAAGCAGTAAATCGTCAGGATGAAAATTGTACTCACCGAATGCTTCTAGTGGATGCCCCTGGATTATCTTTAACGGCCATTAAACGACCCTCTAAAGTTTCGAATATCGGAGACGTCAGCGTCTGGTATGTTTTACGTTCTATTACAGTTTGAGTATGCATTCATTTTCACTCTCTCTTTTTTTTTTGTCATTCTTAAATCAACAAAAAATGTAGAATTAATAATCGACGGCGGTGGCTCTGTGGTTAGAGCGGGAAGTTGACACGTGAACGACCCAGGTTCAATTCCCTGTCTGGAGGGGGGGGGGGGGGGCGGCAAATTTGGAAAGTTCTAATTTCACCGTTTCCACTGTCCGAGCGGGAGTCTCGCAAGAGACGACTGTACCTGATCAGGTTTTCCTCGATTGAGGTTTTTCCTCAGCCCTTGGCGAATACGGTACAGCGGGAATGAGAAGGAAACAAATCGTAAAAACCCGAGAGAGTATACGAGAAGACGAATAAAATGAAAAATAAATATGTAGAATTGATATAGAGTAATTGCAATACTCTCTGTACCATCGAATTATCAAGTTGATGATAAAAAAATAATAAAGACAATGAATTATGTCGTTGTTTCACAGTTTCTGAGACACCCGGAAGCGCAATGTGGTAATGCATAGTACCATGGAATGGGTTATTGCCTCCACCAAGAAATTCGTCTTGCCGCGTGTACATAGACTGTCCAATGTTGAATATAGTCGTCGTTTTGTAGCGCTGCCAACATCCCACAGTTGGTCCGCTTGCAATCCCCCTCCCCCCCCCCTCGGTTTACCAGTTATTTACACCCATCCACCCATTTCACCACTACCTCCTGCTCTTCGTTTCCTTTCTTCTCCACGAGACACGATCTAGACCGGATAAATTGTCACTGTGATAAAAAATATTTATTACTCACTCTTGTACTAGTCTCGACTCTTTCATTCGCACCTCGTTGGGCTATTTATCTTTATTCCATGTTTTTTTTCTTTTTCGTACATTTCCTTTTTCCTCCGAATATACCTGAAAAAAATAATTTATAATTCTCAAAATTCAAGATTTTTCTTTTTGCCTGTATATGTCCGATAGCCTCTAGTGCATTAACTACTTCACCTCAAACCTACCACCCCCCTCCACCCCTCCCACCTCTACCCTTTGATAAATCGAACTCATATGCGTCGATGCGTATCGTTCAACCGATTCTATTGCCCCCAAAATCGATTGTTATGCAAAATCAGTTGCAGCTTATGCTTGATGTAGAGCAATTCAGCAGTCGGTTGGACACAATGGAGAGTACCCGTATTCGTAGAGGATCAAATGTAGAAGAGGAGGATAAGAGGAGAAGGGAGGTATTGGGGGGGGGGGGGTGGAAAACAAAATATGCAAATTTCAAACTGGTCGTCGAGTACTAGCGCTGACAAAAACAATAAACGGCAACGATGGCATGTGTTCAAACGTCGATGGTGATAATAAAAATATGTAGCCCAATAGACACCGGTCCGGAGGTTATGTGCAGCGGCAATAGAGAAAGGAAAAGTGTAACGCAAATTGTGACATTATTTAGCTGTAGTGAACTGCCGGGTTCCTATATTTACTATCGACCGATTATTATTCATAAGATGTATAAACTTTCAATCAACAGGGGTATGAAGGATAAAAAATTGAAAGATTTGAAAATAGAATTTTAGGTAAAGAAAAACATTCAATTGAGATTCTCAAATTCTTAGATTAAAATTATGGAAGAAATTTAATTTGAGTCTTAAAAAATGCTTAAATTGAGCTTTTCGAGAGTCTTAATTCGAGATTTTCATAGGAATCAGATTGATCTCTTCAAAAGTCTCAATTTGACATTTTTGAGAAAGCTCCATTTGAGCGTTTCAAAAATTTTAAATTAAGACTTTCAAAAAGCTCCATTTGAGCGTTTCAAAAATTTTCAATTGAGACTTTCAAAAGGTTTAATTTGAGTAATTTAAAAATCTTAAATTAGGCCTTTTAAAAAACTTCATTTGAGCGTTTCAACACTTTCAAATAAAAGCTTTCAAAAAGCTTCATTTGAGCGTTTCAATAATCTCAAATTGAGACTTCTAAAAAGGTCAATTTGAGCCTTTAAATCATCTCAGATTGAAACTAGTAAAAAACTCAATTTAAGCATTTTAAAAATCTCAAATTAAGACGTTAAATAAAACCTAATTTAAGCTTTTCAATGCATCAAAATTCAGTTTTTTTAAAAGCTCAAATCAAAACTTTTCTTTTGAGGGTAGAGAATAATAGAAATATTACTTCTAAAAAAATAAAAGTTTGAAAAATATTATCAAAGATATCTCTACCCTGCAGTTGCCACCAATATTCCTCTAACCTCTGACGTCTTGCCAACATCGACCATTTGCTTCCCGTCGGTGGTAAATATGAGGTGTGCTTCGTTTCGACATAGACCGATTGTACCCGACAACTTATTCGCGGGTGTTGTTGTGGCTGGCATGCTATAGTTTTCCTTTTCCCCTTGTAGAAAAGTGGTAGAGAGGAGAGGTAAGAGAGAAATTGGGTAGAGCTGGGCTATTTCTTTTCTCACAAGGCTACTATCACGAGTGGGTAAAATGTGAGAAAGGAAAAATGGTGGTACAACTGTGGGACCAGTCAGGCCTTTCCTTTCTTCCATGTTATACCCCTCCCTCTCTCCTTTTTTTCATCGTACTCGCTGATGCCCTCCCCCCCATTCACTCTCTCTCTCTCTGTATAGCAATCAACGTCTATGGCGCCACGCCATCGTTCGCTTCATACTGCCTCGTAAAAGATGCCTTGTTACGAGCGGACGACCGTGACGACAGATCATAAGTCCACATGGAAAAAGTATTTTTCCAATAACGTACAACACAATTTTTTTCCTTTGTATGTATTATACACGAGATTCATCTATATGTTGACGCAAGATGAGTCATGTCTTGGTAAATGAAATTGTACTTTTTCTCGTTAAATGTAAATGAAAAAGCTCATTTCACCGTAACTTTTCTTGTCCAATTAAATGATATATGAATCATTAAAACTCTTGTGATGATCTCGATTCAAAATTTCGAGAATCTCAAATTAAGTTTTTTCTTCTAGTTGCGAGGAAGAAGGCCCTCACAGACTCTTGATAACTTACGGTACAAGTAGTTTTGAAAAAGGTAGAGGTCATGAGTCCAGCATGGTGGGTCCAGTATTTTTATATTTCCTCTCTCTTGACATTAAAAATCCTGAAAACTAAACTTTTGACATAGATTAAAGTTAAAGCCTTGGGGCTTGTTGGGTACTCTTGTAAAAACGTCTCTTGAATAAAAATCACCTTTGATGGCGCACTTTACTTGTAGCAACATAAAAAAAATACCATTTTTTTTTCTTCGTAATATTTATTTTTCATTGAACAAAATCTAGACGCATGATTAAAATTAATTTTACCCCCGAATGATATCAAAATTTTTCATTCTACAAATCTCAAGATGAACATTCCAAAATGCAATTTCAGTTTACGATATATCGAGTAGAAATGACGCTGTAACTGAGATGTGAAGTGTATGGTTTCTCAGTTATAGACCCCCTCAAGTACAAGATCCCTTTATACACGCGTACTGAACAGAGTTTATGGTGCGAAACTTCTCTGAATGGAGGAAACTGGAGAAATTCCGGTTTCCGGTGTCTAATACACCGTTAGTATCCCCTTGATTCACTTATTTATATACATCTGTTGTATTTCAACTCTCCAAAAAAAAGTTAAATTGAGATTTTCAAATTCTTAAATGGAGAACTTTGAAAAAGTTCGATTTGAGCGTTTAAAAAGCTCAATTTAAGATTTTCATAAAGCTTTAATTGACCGTTCCGAAAGTCTCAATTTGAGATTTTCATAGAGCTTAAATTGAGCTTTCAAAAGTCTCAAATTGAGATTCTCTAAAAGCTCAATTCAAGCTTGTCGAAAAGTTTAATTTAACCTTTTCAAAATGTTTAATTTGAGATTTTTGAATCATGATTTAACAATTGAAGGTTCAATTTGAACATACCGAACAGCTTAAGGTCAGCTTTTCAATGTTTCTAAACAAGATTTCTGAAAAGCTCAATTGAAACTTTTCGAAACTCTCAAATTGAAATCGAAAAGCTCAAATTAAGATTTTTTTCGTTTTGGTGAAATATTTTTCATTCATCTCATCTTAGATATTATGATCAAAATGGTCAATTGTACCATTTCAATATCAGCAGAAGAGGAATTCTCTTCATCTCAATGTATAACTCAACAGCAGGATTATATTCATTGAGTATGTATACCAAAATCCATAAAATTGTTATTCCCATACTGTAAATTCAATACTCTGGATTAGTAACTGCATTTGGTAATAGAGAGATATATGAAAAAGACAAGCATCCATATACATACCCAGAATGAAAGCTCCATATACATATACAAGTATCAGTGGGCGTCGGGACTGCGGTTGTTTGCATATTTCAATTTCCTCTGCGCAACATGCTCTACTGCAACAACCCTCTCCGGCATCAAACCAAGCATAGAGTACAGAGAGAGCCGTGAAAGCGCGTGCAACACTCCGCGAATAGTGTTATTAGCACCTTCATGGATATTATACAACACAAAACGATGATTCTGGGTATAACTGGTATCTCTATACACATATCCAAAGAAACAAAATACCAGAATCGAGTTCAGAGTAGATAATATACAGGGTGTGTCGGCACATACCTTACAGAAATTGGGGATATGTAGAGTAAAACAATATAATTTCAATGCCGCAAAAATCAATGAATTCAGATAATAAACATTTAAATGGTGACCATGAGAATGCTTCGTTCTTTAGCTCACTAATATCACGCAAGACTGCCGCCATGCACTCAAAAAAAAAATCTTGATTTGAGCTTCTCGATCTCAATTTGAGATTTTCGGAACGCTCAAATTGAACTTTTCAAAAATCTTATTTAAAGACACTGAAAAGCTCAATTCGAGCTCTTCAGTGCTCAATTTGAGATTTTGAAAAATATCACATTGAGACTTTTGAAAGCTCCATTTGAGCTTCATGAAAATCTGAAATTGAGACTTTCGAAACGTTCAATTAAAGCTTTATGAAAATTTTAAATTGAGCTTTTCCGAAGTTCTCAATTTAAGAATTCGAAAATGTCAATTAAACTTTTTTTTTTTGGGTGAAAATTCTCATGGTCACCATGAAAATATTTATTACCTGATTTTATTCATTTTTGCGCCATTGTGGAATTGTATTATTTTACTCTACCTACCCTCAATTTTCGTAAAGTGTGTGCCGTCAACACTCTGCATACATGTAAGTATTAATGCAAAAGTCACATTTATCAGTTATTTATGTCTTAAAATCGTATATTGAATATCTTCAATTTCCACTTGTCCACTTTTCCAACATAACGTCGATGATACATTTCCGGCTGAATGTGGAGCACACACGTCAAACGGTAATCATCAGCATTGATATTCATAACGAATAAAAGTGAGAATACCATTGGTAGAGTCAGTGGGACATTCAATTGTCGGTTTAGCAAGGTATGTGAATGGATTATTCATTATTCCAGTTGTTCGACTTTTTGCCATCGATGAACAGCTCGCAGGGCTAGACTGGATAAATATGAGATTGTCCAAGGGGGAAGGGGGGAATCTAAGTTGATGGAAAAATAAAGCAATTGGCTGATAGATGTCTATACTCAAGGATAAAAAAAAATATATATATCCCAGTTTCATCGATCGTACTCATAAAATCCATTTTATGACTTGGACCTTGTCCAGTGACTGGTGGATTAGCTATCGCATTGCCTCTCTAGCAAATAAAATACTTTCCCCTCCACTGTTGTACGAAAATCGAATATTCCCATCCATCTCTCTTTTCTCGTCTTCAGAAACTCATCCAAAAACTCTCCTTCGATCTGTCCAAACTTTTTGGCATATAACACATCAAAATATCAAGTTTACTAAACTTGTTCAAACTTCTTGGGGGGGGGGGGGGGGGGGGGGGGTATTTTTAAGTATATCGTGAAAGTGAAGGGTGGAAAAATTATTTTACATCTTCAGCCTGATAAGAAACAATTTAAACTCATTAATTAGAATGAAATTGATTGAGTCAACGAGATCAGGATACATATACCCTTCCATCCCCTCCCCCACCTCTAGAGACACAATGTACACAATATACGAGGTACGCGTGACGACCAAACCGAAAGATAGCAACTCCTCTTCCATTTCTCTCTCTCTCTCTCACTCACTCTATATCCCATACCCAATGAACTACCTCGAGATCTCCTTTTCTCCCTCTTTATCCATGTCTCCACCTAAAACCCTCAAGATAACTTTCCACCGTGGTAGAATATTATAAATTTTCGAAAACAGTATATAGTACATCAGTTTAGAGATAAGAAAACTGTGGGAGAGGAGAGGGGGGGGGGGGGAGGAACTAAACGAGCTCGCATTAACGCGCCAGTACTGGCCATCAGGTGGTGGACGTCCTCGGGACTAAACCAAGTGATGGATAAGGCGATTCTGGCCGACGATAACCGTTGGTTCACCCTCCCCCACCCCACAAACCTCTACTGTCTTCTCTTTTTCCGCGTATTGTATCGAGGACGAAAGGCCTCCGAGAGAGAGAGAGAGAGAGAGAGAGGAGAAAGGGGCGGGTCTCGACTCTGCGTGAACGTTCAATCTTCCCAGACATGCAATATTACCAGTGCTTTATCTTTTTATTTTTATTTTTTACTTCTCCGATATATTCCTTTAATACCCTTATTTTTACGACTGGAGATTAGATTTTATTGGGGAAGATTTTTTTTTTTTTTTTTTTCAATCACAAAATTTTATTCATCACGAATTTTTTATTTCTTGTCTTCTTATATATCAGAATATTTTCCAGTCTTGGAGTATCAAACAATTCTTTATGAACTCTCTAGGTGTATTCCCATGTGATACATAGCCTGGGCCCAGTGTAACCAGGGAATAGGAACTAGCGTCATGCAACCTGTCCCAATGCAATTAAGATAAGGACCTACTGCGATGTTTATAAATATTACGTAATATCCCATTTCCAACTGGTCTAAAACCAACTCCCCCCCCCCCGCCACCTTCCTTTCTCTCCACTTTCTTTCCACAATTTCCAACCTTCCATTGTGGATATACTCTGTATTCGCGTTTTCAGTACTATACACTTTTGGTAGCAGTGATAGTGTCCCGTTGTTGCATACAAGAGGCAAATGTGGCTGGCGTGACAGCCCGCGGGTGGGAAGAAACTTTTACCTCTATAACCATAGTCTCTCTCTATACTTTTCTTATTCAAGAAGCACTCTAACCAACCCGTTTTCGAGTGTACGTCATACCGTCCGTATCAACATACCATGTAACCGTGCCTCCAAGATAAGAGTCCTGGTATGAAAAATTACATGCATACTCTGGGCTTTTTTTATATACTTTCTACGTATTTTCTATCCTTCATTTATTTTTATTCTTATGTGAGATTTTAGAGAAGAATATTCCATCTTCTCTCCGAGTATATAGCGAGTAGGAATATTGAAATCCTTATCCCTGTGAGCATCCTATTAAAAAACGGAAGAGGTGAGGATATATGTGCATTATCGTATATCATCGGATGAATATGGTCGTATTATGACACTGATCATGGAAATATTTATTGGACTTATGCACCCAAAAAAAACATGTTAGATTGAGATTTTCAAATTCTTAAATTGAGAACTTTGAAAAAGCTCAATTTGAGCGTTTGATAAACTCAATTCAAGATTTTCATAAAGCTTTAATTGAACTTTTCAAAAGTCTCAAATTTAGATCTTCAAAAAGCTCAATTTAAGTTTTATGAAAAGCTCAATTTAAGCTTTATGAAAAGTTTCATTTAAGCTTTTCGAAAAGTTTAATTTGAGATTTTTGAATCTTAATTGGAGATTTTAATTTAACAATTAAAGGTTCAATTTGAAGATACCGAAAAGCTTAAATTGAGCTTATCGAAAGTCTCAATTTAAGATTTTCGTGAAGTTTAAATTGGGCTTTCCAGGAGTCTCAATGTGAGATTATCGAAAATATCAAATTGAGCTTTTCAATGTCTCTGAATAAGATTTTTGCAAAGCTCAATTTAAGCTTTTCGAAAATCTCAAATTGAGAACGAAAAGCTCAAATCAATATTTTTTTTTTGTCTGCTGAGACGTTTTTAGGATGTCACTCACAATTTGCTCACAAATACTCACAAATGCTCATGATCCTGCTCACAATGGATTTTAATGAGATTCAACCACAAATGTTGATTAATTGTTGAGACAATATGATCGTCATACATCAGTGAACATTCATGCCTATTGTCTCTCATATTCATGACATTTTTGACACTCATTTGACACTCTAATAATTCCTCTGAGTAGTCCCATCAGAATTACTATCGATCCCTTCTAATGGCTCGGTCCAACATACCCGTATGTTTTGTGGACGTATACCATGAATTATACAACCCTTTTAAATAAATCCTCAAGCCAACAGGTACATGAGTGAGGCCCACTCTCACTGTACAAACTCTCGAACGAATACGAGTAGTCGATAATTGTCCAAGCGTCGGCCAATTAACAAGGGGGAAGTTAATTATCATCGTTTTAACCTAGTACAAAGGATCGTTTTCCTATAATTTCGTTCCTCAAATTGTCTACACGGTATAGTAGACATTTTTGAATCAAATACAGTATTGTATGGGTAACATGTGACCATGAGTAAGAACAATAATCATTGTTATTCTCTTGGAGAGCGATACGAGTTTAAAATCTACATCAGATTGATTTCAACGTGTATAAATTGTCCCTCGATTCGGGTCAAATTATTCATTATTAATGTTTCAAAAAATATTTAATAACGTATTTTTTATTCCAGGTTGTGCATTTTTGACCTACTATAGCCGGGACAGTGCAATCAGCGCCCAGAACGCTCTGCATGAGAAGCGGACTTTACCAGGGGTAAGTTTTTCTTTTTCCATTCTCTCTCTGTCTCCTCTTCTCATCCACCAAATGTTTTTACATAAAACATGTGCATGGAAAAAAAAATAAATGTAAAAATAACTATTTTCATATATTCATTTTTCACTAGAGAATCTCGGAAATAAAATATGACGGTAAAAAGATGATATTTTTTGAATGCTAGATCGATGAAGAGCAGTGTTTGTGCTCTCTTTGAAAATGCCCCCTTCCCCCCTTTTTTTCTGTACAGTAGCAGTACTGTTTAACTGCCAGAGCAGTGCCAACACACCCCGTACCATTAGCCTTGATGCTGGGCGGCTTCTCTTCCCCTTTCTATTATATACTTTTGGTATACGTAGAGAGTAGAGGCACCCCTGGCGTTATGTTTCGTTAATCTATCCCCCTCCTTTCCCCCCCGCCCCCCAACCCCTCCGAAAACAACGATGCCTACAGCCTTGGCACTGCTGCCAGCAGAAATCGTTTTAAATGTTATGTCGAGAGATGCGGGAGAGGCTTTAAACGAATGGGCATATTCTGAATTATGACTTTATAAAGTAAAAAAGGAAAGGGGGACATGTACACCCTAAAAAGAAAATATCAATTTGAGATTTTTGAAAAACTTGAATTGAGCTTTTCAAAAATATTATTCAAAAACATTGAAAAGCTCAATTCAAGCTTTTCAGTGGTCAATTTGATATTTTCGAAAATTTCACATTGAAACTTTTGGAAAGCCAAATTTAAACTTTATGAAGATCTTAAATTGAGACTTTCGAAAAGCTTTAATTAAACTTTTCATAAAGCTTAAATTGAGCTTTTCAAAAATCTCATTTAAAAGCATTTAAAAGCTCAATTTAAGCTTTTTGAAAAAGCTCAAATTGAGACATTCGAAACACTTAATTAAAGCTTTATAACAATCTCAAATTGATCGTATTAAACGCTTAAATTGAGCTTTTTCGAAGTTCTCAATTTAAGAATTTGAAAATCTCAATCCAACTTTTTTTTTTTGGTGTAAATAAATGATTTTTTTTACGTGCAAAAATTGACAAAATTTTTCAGAAAAAGGAGAAAAAATGTTTTCCTTTCATTTTTAGTATAAAAATCTTCAACATTTGAAATAGTAATGAAATGATTAGTTTTTTATTACTATTTGATTCCGTGTTTATTTACTGGTAGCCATCAAAGTGAATAATCTCACCCCGATTGATTCAGCCTCAGTGAAGACACCCATATATATACCTGAAGAAAACCACCCGGGCAATTTCAAAGCCCGATGTGCCAAGGCATCCGGGATCGCGCGTACCGTTTCCAATCCGAGATAAGATAGTAAACTAGATCCGGTTAATGGTATTGAAACAGATGTTGAGCCATTGGCTTGCGGTATACCGGATATACCCAAGTGATCTCTGTTAGATGTTACAGATTCTATACACAAATCCTAGGAGCACAGATGGACACGTTTGTTTGTCACACTGTTTCTCGGTGATACCTTGACGTTACACAACTTCAAATTGTCGTACTTGTACATGGTGACGATGATCGATTAATTGAATCAGATCATGATTCTGTATCAATCCGAATAAACATCCACCTGAGGTCATAAATACCGACTATTTTGCACTTATACACATTTGGTAACCGTATTCAAACACCGTTTCAACGATAACAATGGTTTCTAGGGCTTGTTCAGAGGTTGGGCTAAGTATAGATATCCAGCGCACGTGTGGGGTTTCCAGGCGTGAGATATTTGAAAGAATTTCAATAAATCACTAACGAAAATGTAAGACCAGTCGACTTGCTAATCGGTTTTTGATCGATATCTCCGGATCTAAAAGAGATACAGAAATTTTGATAAAGAGATTTTTTGTAGAAAAAAATGAGGGCTACAAAAAATGTATTATCAAAAATTTAGCTATCCGGCTTCAATTCTGAGATATCCAGGAAAAACCAATATCTGAATTACTGAATCGAGAGGAGTGAGAGAATGACACATGTTTCCAACATTTATTATCTCTCACGTGTCCTCATCCATTTCTTGGACATATTCTCAATCAAATACTCGCGTGTGAGAGTTATTTCAAGGACGAGTTTCACGTGAAGGGGGAAAATTTCATGAAATAAGGAGAAATGCGCTCCATTAATACAATCTAGTGAGTTTCTATTTAAAGACGAGGCCAGTTTCCGTTTCGCTCCTTCTCGGAATCGATCTCACTGAGTCGGAATTGAAAATCGAGAAAGTCTTTTTATCGTAAACTACATGTACCTCTGCTTTTTTTTCGTCAATCGATACAAGAAAAACGGAAAGAATCCACTCCAGTTGTTATACAACTTTCTCTACTTTTTATCCCTGTGATCAGAGTCCAGCGCTTGAAAGCTCAGACGAATGAGAGGAAAATAAGAGTGGAATGTATCCTAAACGGACGTGAATGAAAATGTTTGAACTCAAGGTTTCGTGAATTCTCTATACATTTTGCCGCACACTCTCATCTCGTCAACGTTATAAACCTTTCCAGATTTAATTCCTGTTTATTTACCTTTATCCGATTTCTGCCAAGTCTCCAACTTGCTCATGGACAAATGTTTACGGATTGCCAGATGTTATCACAGAGACGTGGTTTATCGCCTTGTATTTAACTGGTGATGAAAGAAATTGACAGTATGAATATTGAACAAATCTGGAATAATTGAAAATTGAATTGATCAGTGATAGTGAAGAAAAGAAATTGATTCACGATTTCAAACATCTTTTTGAGCTTTTATGAGACTTACCTGACGTTTCCAGGAGTCTCAAATTAGGATTTTTATGTTTTAATTTGAAATTTTTCAATAAGCTCAGTCTCAAATTCAGTTTTTTACAACTTAGTTTGAGACTTCTCAAAAGCTCATTTTGGAGTGTGATTCTAGAAAAGCTACATTTGATATAGTTGGAAAGCTTTATTTGAGCTTGCCAAAATCTTCAATGAATCTTTCCAGGTTTTCATTTGAGATTCTTCAGAGAGCTTAATTTGAGCTTTTGGTAGTTTTGCATTCGTTTTTTCAAAAACTTTATTTGAGACTCATCGAAAGCTCAATTTTATACATTTGAAGAGCATAATTTGAGCCTTCGAGAGTGTTCAATCAAGCTTTCCACATTTCAATTCAAGATTTTTAGAGAAGCTTATTTTGAGCTTTTGGTAGTCTTACATCTGGTTTTTCAAAAACTTGATGTGAGACATGCTGAAAGCTCATTTGAAAGTGAAATTTTATAAAAGCTAAATTTTGTTTATTTGAGCTTTCTGATATCTGAATCGAGCTTTTCCAGATTCTCAAATTGAGCCTATACAATTGTATTTTCACCTACAGTCATTAATCCCAAAGAAATTCCCAAAATTTTTTTTTTAAATCATTGAAACAAGGTAACAAAGCCCGATGTTACAATTTGATAAGTCAAGTAGATATTCAGCATGAGGTTTGCAAGCTACAAAAGCCAACTCGACAAATTGGAGTGGCGATTTATGACCTTGTAATTGGAGGGCACGAGACTCAACTGCATATACATACTAGAATTGAAGTGAAAATTGTACAGAGAGGTATACGGATGAGGAACGTCATGTAAAATAGTTTAAAGAATTGAAACAAGCAGGGAGGGGGGATGAAGTTAAACGTTAGTTTACAGGTTATATTCCTCAAGGTTTGAACATAATACTGGCTTACAACTGGCCAGGTTATGATATATCACTGGGTAGATATATCATTCTCTTGTGCCACTGATTTGCATAAGGCGAATAATTCTCACTAGTGTTCATGTTATATAAAGTCAGAAAGATAAAGCATAGAGAGAATGCAAGTTGTATGAAAGAGAGGGTACGTTTGGAGTAGGAGTATGAACACGCGACACACAAAGATCGGTCCACCCTCTTCCCCCCTCCCCCTCCCCCTTCCCTATCCACCCACTCCGTTGAGCCGTGAATTGTTAGAATTCCTCCTTAACGAAGTTTTTGCTACTTTCATTGTACACCTGCGTCAGGACTTCTAACACCAGTTGTTCATTCGTCTCTCCCCATGATACCTATAGGGATAAGAAGGAGGGGCAGGGGGGAGATTGAAGAAATCCTCCCGGCGGACTTACAACTAGTTTCTCATCCAAGATATGTTTTTTTGGAATTTACCGTATTTCTCAGTATCTTTGTTTTCGTATTAATCATATCCATCTGGATCATTACCCTCAGGTGATTGAATTCCATTGGATATTCATCATATTCTCGAGAATAATTCAGACGGATGGGAAATTTATGATCAAGTCGAATGAAGATAAAATTGATTTTGGTGAAGGGACTAATGGGGGGCATAATGGGTAGGCTCTTTTCTTGGAATTTGAGAAGTTATTTGATTTCAAGTGGAATAGGTCATTCATACTCAGACGATATGATATGATGATATTTCTGTCAGTGTAGAATTTTCATTTAGATTCCCAAGTTCGGTTATGAAATTTCCAAGTATGAGAGGGGGGATTACAGTATACAGACGTAATTATGTACGTACTTTAGGTATGCTGGGGAATCCCAACACCAAGGGCGACAACGACGCCACCGCCCTCGTTCACCGCCTCGTGAATTCAGCCCCTCTACGTTCTTGCTCATTCTTCGAGAGCTCTGAGTATCCTATTCGCTGTGACCTCAGCGAGGCAGTCAGTCGCGGTGCTACGCGTATGTACCCTAATTTTTTTTTTTTTTCCTCCAAAATCTCCTGATAACGGAGGGAAATCTCAATGAAATGTGAATGCTTTTGTAATCCAGTGAAATTATATATTTTTTTTTTTTCAAATTAAATTCAACGGATTTTTTTCTGGGGCATTAGCTACAATTCCGAGTGATGTCAGTATTTAAATGAAAAGGGGATCATCTCTGTTTGTTTATGAAACGTAAAGAGTGAACAGACCAACTGAATCCTGCGCAGTTCGACGTATACATCACTGCGGGATAACGATAAAAATACGTGTGGGTTAGCCGCAAAAGTTGTAACAGAAATATTTGCGGTTCAGTGAGATTGAAAGTGCGGGTGCTGAGTGTGAGCACATGATATTTTTCTCCCAGTGAAAAGATAATCCAAAAGTTTTATTCGTTTTTTTTGGTCAATAGAGGAAAAAAGTTTTGAGGAAAAATATTCATCAAGTTTTTTTTTTCAGTGAAGTGAATGAAAAAATGGTAGACTTCATTGATTATCCAGGTGTTTCCTATATCTACGATCAATTGTTGGTAAAGTCTCAATTATTCATTCAAATTTTTATTAATAAATTGATAAAAATGTATGATTTATCAATTTTTTTGATGATGAAAAAATTGACAATTTTGAGAATACTTGAAACATCTTGAAAATAATAGCAATATTAGATGGTAGAAGTGACTTATAAATTTTAAACCGACGAAACTCGATCGATTGTCCGCCACAAGTGGGCAACGGTTATAGCCTCGTGAACGGGTAGTACTTGATCGTTTGCTGCGAGTATATATAAAAGATTCACTCACCCTGGCCTTTTTACGTGTACACTGGGAACTCGTAAGAGGAAAGAGTGAGATAGAACAGGGGATTGTTGAGAGGTGAGAGGGATGGGATTATATGGAGAGGTATAGCCACACGACGTGGCAAAAGCTACTTTACGAGAATATCACTTTGATCCAGCGCTTAATGAACGATGGACCGTATGTTTCGTAAGAGTACCCGAGGCCTGAATTTAATTAGGGCTCGTAACTTCACTGGGCTATCAAGAAAGATATAATATAAGTCACAAATAAATTGTCAATTTTTTTTTCAGATTCAATTTCCCGAAAAATTTTTTAGAATTTTTTTTTATTCAAAATTCATTTATTGTTCTTAATTATAACAATTTATATTAAACATTGAGACTTGATAATTTTACTGAATTAAAGAAAAGAATCATCAAGTTTCGTCACTATTCGCATGTCCTCTCTCTCCATCCCATTTTCAAACTTCCCAGTCTCTCCAATTTTTTTTTTTTCTAACGGTATAAAAGGGAAGTTGGAAAGGGGTAGCTTTTCACGTCACGACTGTGACGCCCCCTCCCCCGAGTGTACAAAGAAGACGAGGTCGCCTCGTATTCCTCAGGACCCACTCAAGAGAATTCCCCCTTCTCTTTTGCTCATCCCGATTGTTATGCAAATGGTGACTCGACGATCAGGCACCAATATTAACCCTGGAGTGCTGGAAAGAGAGTGGTAGGGGGAGGGGGAGGGAGGTTGAATGAAAAATAATAGCCCTGGAACACGTACAGAGTGCACACCCCTCTCCTTTTTTTTGGGTGTAAAAGGTATAATTACTTCAATGCTCAATTACGAAGTTATTCAAAAAACAATAATTAAATTGTTTCGAAATATTGTACACTGTTATTCTCCAGCCGATGGAATTTTGAATAATAGGGAAATTGTATGGAGCTCAGTTTCTCTTAAATTTCTCATCGATGCATTATTAATAAAAATCAGTCATTTCTGAGACCGATTTTCAGGTTATAACGTCTCAAGGTCACTTGGATAGCTTCCCATTGGCCGAGTATCCGAGGGTGGGGAGTGGTAGTCCTTCATTGGCTGTAACACACCCATAGATTAGGTTAGGTTGACTTGGATACGTCCTGTGATTGGTTTAGCCTCCAATAGATTTTGTGACGTCACGAGAGATTTTAGAGCATTTGAAATATGACAATTTCGAAAATTGATCACTAATTACTGAAACTACAACTTTTGATCTCGAAATAAATAACTAATAAAAATTCATGCAAGTTCCTTATTCCTGAGAGAATATCATCATTTTCGCCTATCCTGGGATATATGAAAAAGAGGTATGATTTTATACAGATCGTAAATCCATAAAGCATTTCACATCTTCTTCCAAAACTCTAGACATGTAGAAAATTGAATATGTCCCCTGATGGTACAGAAATAATATCTCTTTTTCTCTTTAAAAAAGTTTTCTCACGAGTACGAATAAGTTTTGTGCTCGAGAGCGTAAGAGAGAGAAGAAAAATCAATATTTTTATTTGTAAAAAAAGGAAAAAAAAAAAGAGTTTTCGAGTATTGACCCAACTCGTGTGACCTTTTTCCCATTTTCAAACTGTAGTATTGATACGGTTGATGGGTTAGAGAGAGAGGGTAAAGGATCCAGTGAGAAAGGAAATACCGTCAAGCGAGTAAAATTGGAATATATGCCCATTCTCGTGAAAGTCTCCAGTAACAGTAGAACAAATAGAACCGGCTGCTGGAGCATTACGATTCACCTCATAACCCAACTGAGTCCTCCTTGTGGTCAGTTTGTATGAGAATTTATTTGATACGAGTGTCAAGAGTCTACGGAAGGCAGCAAAAAGTACGTAAAAGAGAGGAAAATGATATTCACATTTTGAGATGAAAATTTTGCACATCATCTGATGATACACAAAACTATTATCATTGCTTTTTTTTTTTTAAAGAAAAAGCTCTGATAATATATTTTGCGTTAAAAATTCGAGTGCATTACTAAAAATATACTGGACTATCGGAGCAAACACTCGAGTTACCATTAGCCATTACCATTTCCAGACGGCCACTCTCTTCTTTGGCAAGCCACCATCTTTTCTCAAGGTGGACGGCGTGTGCTTGCGATATCTTGCTGAAAAGCAGTTTTTGCTGCAGGCAAAAGCCTCACCGTACTCAGCATTCATGTGAATGTCTTTAGAAAAATATTGGGGTATAAAAATATTTATGTGAAGAGTGATAGTAATGGTAGGATAAATTGCTGGGAAGCACATTAGTTGATGATTTTTCGTAATATACCTCGTACATCGGTTTTCCGCTACTTCCATCTTTTATCAAGAGGAACCCAGCATAAAGGGTCTCTGCTGGAATATTGAAGGATACACCCAAAAAAAAAGAAGTTGAATTGAGATTTTCAAATTCTTAAATTGAGAACTTTAATAAAGCTCAATATGAGATTTTCGAAAAGCTCAAATTGAGCTTTTCCCTGTCTCTAAAGATTTCTGAAAAGCTCAATTTAAGTTTTTTAAAAATCTCACATTGAGATTGAAAAGTTCAAATTAATCGCATTGCCTCATGAGGGAATACGTATAGGAAAATGAGTGACAAATACTCACAATAAATCCACTGATACCCATCCTCAATGGATAATCCCATTTGAATCTCCTGGTCTCAAGAAAAATATTTCAAAATTCAGCTCCAAATAGGAATTGGTATGTTGCTATTACGCACAAGTATGTTCAACGGCGTCATAAGGCACAGTAGAAGGGCCGAGCACAATAAAACATTCATGCGCTTTGTATACCTACCGTTTAAAAATAACTCCCTGTAGAAGCCAGCCGAGGCCTTTGAAATCCGATACCATTTCAAGATATTCAAATTCCATACATGGAATTCAAAATCATGATTGACATTCCGCAGAATGTTGATGAATGATCAATAACCATCTAAAATCACGCCCATCAACAATCCAGACAAAGACAGATGGTAATTCTACTTTCTACGTATTACACAATTCATACTCGACGTGATAAACTTTTCAGTTTTTCTCCTCCTTGTTCTATTTTTATCCACACAAGCATACTGACGAAAGTACGCAACTCCATTTCCACGGAAGGGTTAGTAAGGGTATAATTTTGTAGAAGAGGCTGACGAGCCTCTGGTTGGCCAACTACAAGTAGAGACACCCCTCAATGATTCTCTTGCTAATTTGATGATCCTCCAAGAGCTGAGGCTGCAATCTGCCACTCACCCCTTTTTTTCTCATTCTAACCCTCGCTCACATTTTTCAAGTTTAGTACACACATATACACTGAGAGACGCGTACTCGGAGAAAGTTAATCGTCGCTCTTCATTTGCTTACCACCAAGAGCCGGTTAGTAACGTAGTTGATGGTATTTTATTTCATTTCATTTCAATCTCTACTCGTACAAAAGGGAGCTTGCATGAATTTTTATTAATTATTTCATCTCAAGATCAAGACCTCAATTAACAATTCTTTATTCGAAAATGTTCAAAAAATTGTTCACTAATTGATAATTCATTTTTAAAATTTACATATTTCGAGTGCTCTGAAATCACTCGTGACGTCACAACGTCTCTTGGGCGCTGAACCAATCACAGGACGTATCCAAGTCAACCTAACTCAATCTGCGGGTGTGTCTTAGCCAATGAGGGACTACGACTCCCCATCCTCGGACACTCGGCCAATGGGAAGCTACCCAAGTGACCTTGAGACGTCATAACCTAAAAATTGATTTCAGAAACAACTGATTCTTATATTTTTTGATGTTCGGCTATTATTTTTTTTATGAAGAATGCGTGGATGAAAAGTTTAAGAGAAACTGGGCTCCATGCAAGTTCCCTATTAATGACTCTGAGAGAAAAACATTGCCAGTAATCGAAAGACGGAAATACTGAGACATATCTCACGTTGAAAATGCAACCAACTCACTCGAGTTAGAGGCAGCAGGAGGCGTCACTTAATTTCCGGCTGCAATTCGTTTTGAGGGTGGCTCTCCAAGGTATACCACGGGGGGGATTACCGTAGGTCTGATGAGTTTCACTTGGTCGGAGGGAAACATTTGGGGTCCTAGGTGCAGCTATGTAGAGGTTGGAGAAAGGGACAGGCAAGTTGAGAGTGAAAGAAGAGATGAGAATGGGAGTAAGAGAGGCTGGGTCAGCGTCACTCGAGTGTATAATTGGCTTGATTGCTGGGGGGGTTCTAATCTGCTTCTTTCTCTCTCTTCAACAAGCTCTCCTCGTACCAGAGGCTATCACTTCTTCCTATATTTTTACCCCAGTGCTCTTATACCATTCCACAATTTTGGACAAAATGAAACCAAGAATGTGAAAAATTTCACTGTGATTTTTTTTTTTTTCACCTATGATTTCGTTATTTATAACCCTTTTTGTACGATTCACTGGGTCAACGAGAACATATGGTTGAGCACCATGTGGAAAAAGACATCTCACTTCTCCACATATTATCCATAATTCTTACGTTAATTTCACCGATAACAGAGGGTTCAGTTGGTAAAAAATTATGATTCATCATTGCATATTTTACATAGACAGTATATTAAATCGTTGTGTTGATGAATTGGACAAATTACTCAGATAGACTATTTTCACAGCAATTTTTTTTTGAAAATTGACTCGATGAAGTGAATGATGGGTTTTGGCAGGAGGCCTTGGTAGCCTTACAGACACAATGTATGTCGACCGGAAGGAGTATTTGGCGAGAGGGCATCATCACGCAGTCTACTGCTCTCTTTGGCTCTCTTCAATCTCATCCCCTCTTGAAAAACCACCGCGCCCTCTCCGCTGAAGACGAATGGTGGTAATAAAACAGCCAACAACGGAGCACGCGTTCGCGTAATGTGTGGCCGTTATAAACGTTTCGGTTGTTACGTTGACGTTGCCTGCCGGATAACTGGCTTGGCACCGAATGCCCTCACGCGCCAATAAATATTGCCAGTGCCATCCAAATACTGGACCATGCTGGGTGATGTGTATGGAATTTTTTTAACGATCAATGTCGGCAATTTTTATCATTTTCGTTGAAGGATTGAGGAGGTTTGTTGACAGTCTGAGTGAAGAATCATGATTTAGACTGGGCGACCAAAAAAAAAAAGTTCTGATGCAGGTCGATAATCTATCTGATTCAAGTAAGATGTCTCTACCTCAATCAAGTCGAGAAAATCTGCTTGCTTTGGGTCGAAAATCCACTTGTTTCAGGTCAAAAAATCTACTAGAGTCGACCTGAATCAAGTCGAACTCTACCTGATTCAAGTCGAACTCTATCTGATCTCAGCCGCTAATCGATCTGAATTTGTTTTTTTTTTCGCCTTGATTCAGATCGGTTGCATCGACCTGAATCAAGTCGAAAGTCTACCTGAGTCAGGTAGAAATTGCTCAGGTAGAAAATCCTATCTGAATCAGAACGATTTTTTTGGGTGAGGGGATCACATACAAAAAACCGTCCTGATTCAGGTACAATCTTCTACTTTAATCATGTAGATTCTTGACTTGATTCGAGTCTAAAAAAATTGAGATCGATTCAATGACTGGAATCAGGTAGAATTCGACTTGAATCAGGTGGAAAAACGGACTGACGTCTTTCAATCTGAATCAATCCAATTTTCCACTTACGATAGGTCAAAGAATCGAATTGATTGAGGTAGAGCAATGGTACTCGACTGAGGTAGATTATCGACTTGAATCAGAACTTTTTATTTCTGGGTGCATAAAATAGAACACTTGAAAATGTATTAATCGTACACAAAATGGGGGGAACTAATTTAATTTGAATTTATAAAAAAAAAAAAATACGTTGAATCCACTTTCTCACACTTTGCAAGTCTGATATGGTCTCCTATATTGTTCCTGGAAGCGCGCACTGAAGAATATCCGATTTCCTATCCTCACTGAAGCTCTCCTCTCTCTCTCTCTCTACCATCAGTTTCCATTGCTGCACATTGCCGATTTCTCTGTAGTTGTGATACAATTCTCCTTCTCTCTCACCATCTACACTTTATTTCTGTCTCTGTTTCTACCGTAACCGTAGCCCCTCCCTACCTCCTCTCCTTTGTATAATCAAAACTCTCGAACAAATTTTCATATTGTTTGCGATTCAATTGGACGGGCAATTTCCGAGTCCCCTTTCAAAGTGTATCTGTCTCTGTTCGTGATATTTCTACTCTGGTGAAAAAGTTTTCCTCTTTCATCCTAGCAACTTTACATAGATTGTATAGTTATATTCAGGATCGATTTCATAGGATTGATATTAGATGAAAAATTTGGTGAATGTTATTTTTTGTCTGACAGTATTTTATGAATTTATTCACCGGTAGCAAATAATAATTCTCTTCAAGTGCTCATTTGAGGATTATTCTCGCATGAAATAGTCATAAAAACTGCTCTACACTGTAATTCAAAATCTCACTGTAGATAATACCCAGAGAGGGAATATAGGTCAAAGCTACTTTTCCGGACACAGTCTCTTATCTTCTGGGTTCACAAGAACTTCTCAATGCTAGTACAACAGGAGGGACTGTCACAGTATATAGTGATGGAGGGGAAGAAGAATGAGATAAAGTACATCAACACATTCTGTATAATGTGTATTAAATTCTGGAATTTTGCTTTTTTTCAATTTTCATTAAATGACAATATTTTCTATAAATTGTTAATCTTCTCGTTTTCATCCAGAAAAAATGTGAACACTGACAAAATATGGAGATACTGACCAATAATATTTGACTTATATACGGCTCTGGGCCAGCGAGAGTGGGGGGGGGGGGGGGGCTTTTCGTGATTGGCCATTTCCTCTCTACCGCGACACCTACAGAGGGTATCGTAAGAGTTTCTATTAAGATTGAGGCTAAGTTTGATGATTCCATTTCTGAAGAATTGTTATTTTACCTTGAAAGCCATTCATTCGAAATATTGACTCTGATTGTAAGTTTCATAACCACTCGAACAATCAACGGATATATAAATGAGCAAGATAGATTAATGGATGCATATATAAGTGAGGAAGAAAAGTAGGAATAATTTCAGTTGAATTATCCCCCTTTTCCCACACCCTTAACATTCTACCAGTGGGCGTTACGGACAGAAATTAATTGCTCACTTGTTCCCAGCAACAACGATGAAAAGCCACTGCATGCATAATAGGATGAAGAGAGAATCACAAGTTAAATCAAAGATACTTTGCCATTTCACTTTGTTTTCATGAGCATTGGAGGGACGTGGGAAAATTCAGTGAGCATTAGGAATATAAGCTTTTTACCTCCCCCTGTCTATTCAATGCATTGGAACCCCTAGGGTTCACGAGTGTTCTGGCATCGTACTTTTTGCCTTCGGCCATTAACGTCGCTGCCCGCTGGGATTTTTTTTTCATGTCTCTTTCACGCTTTTCCACCATTTTCCAATGGAATGGTCTTGAAGAAAATTGATATTGAATCATTTTTAACAAGTCGATGCATCAATTTATGGATTGACATATCTGGAAAAATAATTGCCCAATCTACCGTCTTGAATCAATATTTCAATACCAACACATATCATCATGATCGATGACAGTACACACAAAAAAAAACTTAATTTGAGCTTTTCAATCTCAATTTGAGATTTTCGAAAAGTTTGAATTGAGCTTTTTTGAAAATCTCATTTAAATACATTGAAAAGCTCAATTGCAGCTTTTTTCAGTGCTTAATTTGAAACTTTCAAAAATCTCACATTGAGACTTTTGAAAAGCTCAATTTAGGCTTTCAGAAAGTCTTCACTTGAGACTTTCGAAAAGCTCAATTTAAGCTTTTCGGTATCTTCAAATTGAACCTCAAATTGTTAAATTAAGATTCAAAAATCTCTAATTAAATTTTCCGTGAAGCTTAAATTGAGCTTTTCAAAAATCACAATTTGAGACTTTTGAAAAGCTCCATTTAAGCTTTATGAAAATCCGAAATTGAGACTTTAGGAACGTTCAAATAAAGCTTTATGAAAATCTTAAATTGAGCTTTTCAAATGCTCAAAATGAGCTTTTTTGAAGTTCTCAATTTAAGAATTTGAAAATCTCTGTTTAACTATTTCTTTTGGGTGTAATATGAAAATCTTTTGACAGTTACAATGATCAATCAGATGAATCATAACTCAAGGACTCAAATATCTCTTGTCCCACCAACATATTTCAACATTGTTGATTCAACGTTAGCGCATACCTAGCACAATCTATAATCCCCGCGGATTTGTCGTACACATGTCCGCTCTGTCCAAATGCTTCCCAAACCGTTCAATACTTCTCTCCACTTCCCTCTCCATCACTCGTCCCATCTAGATTTATTCCTGTCGGGGTAACTCATCCCAACGATGACCTATTCGACCAGCTTACGATTTTCATCGTATGTGCACATCATTCTCAAAAACACCATCAGCTTTTACGATTGTACACCAACAATATGGAACAAATAAATGAATTCTAGGTACACCTGGGGCCAGTTTCAAAATACGCTTGGCGATTTTCATCGAACGAGGGGGAGAGAAGAGAAAAAAAACAACATTCAAGGAAATAAAAAATAAAACGCTCCCTGAGTTCGATTCTAATCTGGGAAATGCCGACACACACTCTCCGCTCTCTGCTGAAAAGCAATTTGCTCGGTGAATTGGATGAAAAAAAGAGGGGAGAAGGAATGAAAGACAATGTTGTGGAGAGAAGTGAAAAAAAAAAGAAAACCATAGAAAATGATGGTGAATAAAAAAAAGTTGTCCAGTGTGCTGCTTCTCATCCTACATCATTCTTTTTTTTTTGCTCCAACTTCTGCACTATACCACTCTCGATCAACGGAGTTAGACTGATAACTGTGTGCAAAAATAGTTTAGTGACGTCAGCGGTACAAGTGGTGCACAATGAGAACCATTGGTAGTTTTTAAAGATGGAAATAGAGTACAGTGAACACGTGTGCAATACAGTAAGCGTAATCGGTGAAAGCAACGATTCAATATCTATTTTCCTGCAATTTTCTGTCTCCCCGAATGAAAATGCAATTTTCCTCCCTTTCAACATGACTACCTATCTAACCAGATACGCGTCCAGTGTCACAATCTACAAATTACCACATGGTGGATTGTAATATTAACGTTACAATCCTATAGAGGCTACCAATCTTCACATGAGCAATAATAGCACAGCAGTCATCCAGTTGGTTGGTAGGTTATGAACCCTCAGCTAACCAGACTGTCTGTAGGTTATCAACCGGTCGTAACTGGACTCCCCTCAAAATTTTCCCAGCAGTTTCTCTCATTCCACTATTGCGTCATCCTTCTCCCTTCATTCGAACATGCAATCTCCCTTCCACCAGTTGTCCAAGAGATAGGAGTAGTTGGATACTTGGACTGAGCCTTCATTCTCTCATTCTTCCTTCCCAGTGACTAACGAAAATTGCACACTTCAATGTCTCTCATGTTCCAACATTCATCTTTGTATTTAGCACTGATATTTGCCTTGACAAAATGTAATCACTCCCCTGTCATCGCCCATATTCACTGTGGTGTATGATGGCTTTGGATGGTAATCATTCGTCTGTATTTGAACTATAGTAATTTGAAGCGAGCTAATGAAAGCACTGGGCAAATAGGGTTGTGGCACTATGATGTCAAAGCCAATAGTACTCATGCTTGTTCTCTACCACATTTACCACATATCCGCACGGCTTTTTTTCTCAGATGAGCTTCACTGTTCATTCAATGTGTGTTCATCTTGGTTTTCTAGGTTATTAACTTGTTTTGTATTGAAATATCTCGAAACAATCAGATGTCCATTCCTCATTGGTCAATGATTGATGTGAAGTTGGGTAACTTAAAAAACGCGGCGAATTCAAATTCTTTATACTTGCGGATGATTTATTTTTGAGAAGGAGGCGAGACTCGAATAAATGGATGATTGTGTGATATAGAGGTACCACTGGATTCAAATAAAAATGAAATTGGCGCCATTTTCAACCAGTGAGCGTTAAATATGTCTTCCTCAATACAGCCAATAGGGATATATTCCACGCCAAAGACTTATATTTAGATAGCCAGATGTTCGTTTCCAAAGATCTGTGCTGGAACTATTGAAACTTCCAGTGCAAAATGTATACACACGGTATTTTATGGCTCTACTCGAAATGTAGGAGAAAGAGGTACCAAACGGCCTCAGTGGTAACTCCGAAACCAACTCAATCGAAACTTAGCCGCAGTTTCGTGGTACCGTAAAGTGTTATTTCTTTCGCTCAATGCTTCACCTGAGTATCATTAAATCGTATGTCTCACAAATTTAAGAATCAATCTATAATCATTGTTCTTGATGATTATTAAATTGTACAAAACTCCACAATCTGAAAATTTTAATCTCGAATATTACGTCGAGTTACTGGATAACTTAATAACAGAAGTGCCTACTAAACTCCTTTCCTGGCATTGATAATTCGTTAGTGACAATGGTGGCGACACAACGACGCTCTTGCCAAGTGGTAATTTCTACTAATGCTGGCACAGTACTATGTTGTATTTCTTTTAAACACGGTTTACGAAAATTTATTGTTGATGTTACTACTTTGAGATTAAATCCAAGTGGTACTCATCCGAGAGATAAATCATGTCATCTTATATATATGAAGAGAACATTTGATGATTTTCATGTCAAGCGAACGATTCTGATATTGGAAAAGAAGAAAATAAATGCTGGAGAAGACGTATGAACTTTAAAGCTACGTGAGCGCGTATACTCACCAGTGGTTTATCCAGTCGATATAACGCCTACCGATATGAGGTGACTCTGGGGGTCGGCACATATCTTTTCATACCAACCCCAGGGATCGTGGCTAGAGTGGATGCTCTCACCGTGTGCGCTAAGTCTCTTTCTATCGCTTGGCCGTGTAAACGCTTGCATTATGCGCCCGCAAACTCTCCCCTCCCCACACTCTTTTTCCTCGTTCCTCTTCCTCATCCCGGACTTTGGAATTTTATGCCCTTGGCGTTGGATCAAAAGCTCGAATAAAAATGAAGTCGCATCCGCTCACACCCGACATCACGCTATTCACTGTGAGATATATATTTTTTGAGTATTTACAACTTCGGAGGTGTTTTTTCACAATAGGGAACTTGCATGAATTTTCATTAATTTTTTTTTCTATTTAGAGTTCATAACCCCAATCAACAATTTTTCATTCGAAAATGTTTCAAAAATCGTTCAGTAATTAGTAATTGATTTTTAAAATTTCCATATTTCAAATTCTCTGAAATCGCTCGTGACGTCACAAGGTCTCTTGGGTGCTAAACCAATCACAGGACGTATCCAAGTCAACCTAACTTAATCTGTGGGCGTGTCTCAGCCAATGAAGGACTACGACTCCCCACCCTCGGACACTCGGCCAATAGAAAGCTCTCCAAGAGACTTTGCGACGTCATAACCTAGAAATTTGTTTCAGAAACGACTGATTTTCAATTGATCATCATAAATTTTCTATGACATATTTCACAATATTCTTTACTGCTTGGCTATTCATTTGTTATGGAGAATGCGTAGATGAGAAGTTTAAGAGAACAATATCCAACTTTGTTCATTGTTGATGAAGTGAAATACCACTCTCTAGAAATGAATTTCGAAGGAAATAAATTTGGAAAAAATTCGAAGGTACCCAAATGAAATTTGAACTCACGATCTCTGGATTGCAGGTCTGGTGCTCTTCCAACTGAGCTATCGGGAGTCAAATTTTAGTTCTTTTCTGTTCAAACCTCATTGCCTAACATCATTGAAAATTATTGAATTTAAATTGATTGATGTTGAAAGGTCATGTTTCACCTGTATTGAGATAGTAGCAGTGATACTGGATAAAGCCAAGTTCATGATGAGCGATAAGTAAATATCGGTATAAACTGTATAAAACTATCATTTGATTGTCTCCTATATACTCATTGCCAATGTGGCGTGTTGCACGACCGGACGAAACACGATTTCATTACACACTTCAACGTGTTGTTACGTTAGTGTATTTATTGTCGTTGAGGGTAATCATAATTACGAAGATTGTCATTCACACGAAGTATGATCAACCAAGATTGTAACAATGTTGCTCACACGTGTGCTGATTTACATTGAATGATAAAAAGCTCAAGGGGATGAGAGAGGGAATAGTTAATAAATTTATTAGACAGCTGTATCAAAAATATTTACTACTCTCATATAAAAAGACTAGACGATATCGTCAATTAAAATTTACAAGATATTAATTACTCGAATTAGCTCAAAATAATGAAGATAATTAAGGGCTGATAAAGGGGTAAATTGTACTGCTTATGGGTCATAATATACATGATGCATGATATTCACGGCAACGTCGATGGTCCGAGGCTTTCAAGCATTTTACGACTCAACTCATAAAGATTGTCTTGGCAGATAATTATGTAAGCGAAATTGTAAACCGCTATCGCTAGGCACTACTTCTGGGCAGACTGTTAATCAGCGGAACGATATAGCGAGTGAATGTATATGGTAAATAATTCAGTGTAGAGAGTAATTATGCCGCAGCTATTGTTGCTGAATTTTTTATAAATCATTATTTGATCTAAAATCCTTCTCAATAGCGTCAGGAAGCTGGTCTTAATCTCGTTATCAGCCATTAATATCAACTGCAGATGTAATGTACACAAATGTACTGTACTAACACTATTATACTGTCAACACATCTATAATCATAATTGATAATGCTATAAAATGGAATTAACAGGATAATTCTGCATTATTGTAAGCACTTGGGTTCAAATCTGTTATTTGCAATGTGTAGAATGGAGCTCAGTTTCTCTTGAACGCCTCATCTACGCATTCTTCATAACAAATAAATAGTCAAGCAGTGAAAAATAATGAGAAATATGTCTTAGATAATTCATGATAATTAATTAAAAATTAGTCGTTCCTGAGACCACTTTTGCTTCCGAATGGAAGCTTTGCAATCGATCGATTTTCACATTTTCTAATTTTGTCTGGAAATGATGTAGAATGGTCCAAAACATAAAAATATGATGTTTTGACAAAAAGTATGTATGTTTCTCTGTCCACCTGGTGGTCATTTTTTCGTAAATTGAATATTAAAGGGACAAAATTTGTTCCAAAAAATCTGGAATTTTGTCAGTTAGTTGGTATTAGATATAGCTAGTTCTGTGCCAAATTTCAGCTTGATCGGCCGATTAGTTTCTGAGAAATAGTGAATTGTTTGTAAATCGTTTTTCGCCAATATCTCGGAAACGAATCCAGCGATCGGCATTTTTTTTTTTTAAATTTTCGTCTCGATGCCGTCTATTTCATCCACCTAAAATATGTATACCTACCGTTGGATGCTAGGTATCTGAGATATGGCTATTTTTCTCTTTTTCACTGGAAATCCTTCTGAACACGCTAATTCTGGAAATAACCGTGCGATTAATTTGAAATTTGGCATGAATGTGTCTCTTATGACTGCAATGTTTCATACCAAAAATTAGCTTAATCGACCGTTTAGTTTTGGAGATATTCAACTTTGTATGAATACCTATTTTATCCGATATCTCGAAAACTATTCGATCGATTAATTTTTTTTTTTTTTTCAAAATCTTTGTCTCGATGTCTTCTATCTCAATTAACTGAAATATGTACACTCGTTAGGGCAAACGTTTGAGATATAGCCATTTTTCTGGTTTTGACCAAAAGTCCTTGTAAACACGCTAACTTTCGATAAAATCGATATATCAACTTGAAATTTGGCATGAAGGTATCTCATATGATGGCAATGTTTCCTATTTAAAATCAGCTCAATCGATCAATTAGTTTTGAAGATATTCAACTTCACCCAAAAAAAAAGATGACTGAATCAAGTCGAAAATCGACTTGATTCAAGCCGGAAATCCGACATGATTCAAGCCGGATTTTCGACTTGTTTCAAGTAGGAAATCGACTTGATTCAGGACGGAAAAGGTCAAGTCGGAAATCCGATATGAATCAAGCCGGAACCCGACATGATTCAAGCCGGAAATCCGACATGAATCAAGCCGGAACCCGACATGTTGTTCATCAAATTGACTTGATTCAAGCCGGAAATCCGACATGCTTCAAGTCGGATTCCGACTTGATTCAAGTCGGGTTCCGGCATGATTCAACTCGGATGCGGTCAAGTTGATTTCTCGACTTGATTCAGCCATCTTTTTTTTTGGGTGTTTGAATGTAAACCTATTTTATCCAATATCTCGAAAACGCCTCGAGATATTGGATTAACGATTAACTCCAATAATTCTAAAAATTATGAAATCTAAACAAAAACAAACAAATTCCACTTCTTTAACCACTAAATTATATGTAATAAATGATAACGAAAGAAAAAAATTATTATAACAATAAATGAAAACTTTCAAACGAACATTCGGAAGCCCACCATCAATTGATTGATGGCAAGAAAAAGAACACACGCAGAATGAACAGACTTTACAGTCGCACATCTACAGCCGCATAGCCTCGGTCGCCTGCTTGTTTAGGTTATGACGTCTCAAGGTCCCTCGGGCAGCTTCCCATTGGCCGAGTATCTGAGGATGGGGAGTCGTAGTCCTTCATTGGCTGAGACATGCCCACAGATTAAGTTAGGTTGACTCGGATACGTCCTGTGATTGGTCCAGCATCCAAGAGACCTTGTGACGTCACGAGCGATTTCAGAGCATTTGAAATATGAAAATCTTAAAAATTAGTTACTAAATTGAACTGAACAATTTTTGGAACTTTCTCGAATGGAAAATTGTTAATTGAGGTTATGCCCTTGAAATAAAAAAATTAATAAAAATTCATGCAATTCATGGACATTCATTTTCTTTTCGTCACGGCAGAACATTCTGAAATCAATAAACATTCTTCACGTAATGTCCCATAAAAATGTTGAATGCAAAAAAAAAAAACATTTTCGTGCTACACAGTGCTCAATCAGCTGTTACACGAGAAGGCAATTTGTACATTACAATCTGTTGAACAATCAGAGTGAAGGTGTTTAAACTTGAAATGTGTCATTTGCGAATTCAATAAAAACTGGTCAATTGTCATTGGGTTGATGGGTGTTTTGGTAGGATTGTTAATCAGCTATCGCATCAGTTATACCTGTTCGAATGGTAACACAGGGGGCAAGAGTAGGGGACAAGGGAATGAAAGTTGATTGAAAAGTGGAGAGACCAGTGTACCATTGAACCAGAAGAAGACTGTGCGGATGGTAAATTCGGTGATGGCTAGAAAGAGTGGCAATCAGTGGACCTGTATTGTGTTTGCTGTTGAAATTACATCTGCATAATAGCTGTGGTGTACTATCGACCCATTCCAGCACTATCCCAATGGTCAGTGGTATTTTGTGTCACTATTTCAGTGGTACCAGAATTAAATTCACATTGAGCATGATTGAAATGTTTCAGCAGTACTATTCAACCATAGAATGAGAGCGTACTTCAAATTTCACAGCGTCAAAGGTTTCAATTACCTGAATATCAAAAGGATAGTACATGGAAAACATCATGCCGGTTGATTCTGTATCATTTCATCAGAGATGCAATTACATGATTCAGTATGAAATGGAGAATGTCGATGAGAGCTGGTTATCATTTGTACCATTTTTTACCTGCCATTGTACCCGGATCATTTGATAATTCACTATGATTACTGTATACGCTGGATAATCACTCATGAATTCCATCAGTGAAGAAAATTATGCTCTGATGTGTATCAAAGGATAGTCGCGATTTGTACGTGAAATAAGAGAAATGATGGGCTGTGATGAATGTTGGCTGTTGGATATTTGTTTTCGTCTAGCGGTGGAAAAAAGCTACGAGGGTGAGATGGATAAAAGTTTAAACTTTAGAATGTCGAATGTGGAAACGAGTGGTGGAGAATACGGCAATGATGTGAGAGAGCTGCGAAGGGGATGGAATCAGCTATGAAATACCCGTATACTCGGCTGTTTTGTCGAAAGAGAGAGAGAGAGAGAGAGAGAGAGAGAGAGAGAGAGAGAGAGAGAGAGGAGAGAGAGGAGAGAGGAGAGAGAGAGAGAGGGAGAGTGAGAGAGAGAGAGAGAGAGAGAGAGAGAGAGAGAGAGAGAGTGAGAGAGAGAGAGAGAGAGAGAGAGAGAGAGAGAGAGAGAGAGAGAGAGAGAGAGAGAGAGAGAGAGAGAGAGAGAGAGGAGA